>QLSR01000065.1:1854601-1894693 GCA_031780015.1 Citrullus colocynthis | reverse complement strand
AAAAAAAAAACAAAAAACAAAAAACACACATGGTAGTTACTTTTGTTTTGAAGAGATGAATTGCCCATATAATCTCTAATCTCCATTACATAGATTAAATACGTTTGTTAAAAACGTGTGTGAGAGTTTTGATGCACGAGAGGACAAAATGAAAGAATGCTTTATAGAAAATGTATAATGATTAACTAACCGAAGGTATGATAGGTATATATCTAAATATGGGAGCAAAATGAAACCCCACCCTACTAATTTTGGAGAACCTTTCGCTCATCTCAAGGTCCAAATCCAAAGAGTCTTACATTATTTATTATTATTATTATTATTTAACTAAAACTCTCTAGAAGGTTAAAACACAGAGACATCTAAGTAGATATTACCAAGAAATTACGTGTCTTTGCCAATAAGGCCACTTTTTTTTTTGGAGACTTTTCATTTTATGTTTCTCAATAGGAATTGAAAATTCATGTTTTGACCTTTTAAACTATGCTCACATACGTATGTATGTAAAACTAATGTATTTTAAGATGTCATGCACAACACTTTTAAACATGCAACTCATTTTAATTACAACTATCAAATTGTAGTTTTTTCTTTTAAATATTATTTTCTTCAACAAACAAGCCGACGTTACTAGACACCAATGAGGAAAGGTCTAAAATATCCTTCTCTTTTATTCATATGAATTACAATAAAATAAAGGAAACATCGTTTTCATATAATGTTGATCAATGTGTAATTCAATTCTAGACTTACAAATGTTGCAATTTTACCTTTTGTCCAATTTATAATAATTGTAAATTACTTTTAAAAGTAAAATCTTTTTAAACTCATTAAGTTCAATGAAAATGATCCATATATATATATATATAAAGAAACAGAAGTTCAACTGTAATGTTGGATACTATATTTCATAACATTAAATAATCTCTCAAACAATTGTGGGTGTTTGTTATATATGATAATCAAAGACTAGGGTCAACAAGATTTGAATAGAGTTCAGGTCATCGGGAGAAATTTTTATTTTTCTGGTTGCCCTTTTAGACGATGTTTATAAGATTATATAATGTAATTTTACATCAAAATTATTAAGTGTTCATGTTAAAAAATGATTTTTTTAAAATCACATTTATCTCTAAAATCTCAAACTCACATTAAAAGAAGGGAAACAAATCATTTTTATTTTTGAAATCTCAAATTCACAATAAATAAAAATAGAAATTCCCATAAATATCAAATTCTCGTTAAAACAAGAAACTCCATGCCTTCATGTTAAAAAATGATTTTTTTTCTTTTTTTAAAATCACATTTTATCTCTAAAATCTGGAATTCACGTTAAAAGAGGGAAAAATATCACATTTTATCTCTAAAATCTCAAATTTACGTTAAACTGAAATTACATTTTATGTTCTAAGTTAGTCTAGATCCTGCGTTGGTATTTAAATTGCAAGAAACTTTCTTTTAAAGACAAAATAAATTTATAAAAAGTTTATATAAATAAAAATCAGACTAAAAACTAACATTTTCAATTTTATAAAATAAAATTATATTGTAGCTTGACTGGAAGTAACATGCACTAAAAAAATTCTCATAAAAGAAGCTGAGCACATGACTTTTAAAATACCTTTTTCAACACAAAATAAGTAAAATATTAGTACATGTTTAGAGCAATTTTGAAAAATCTTAAAATACTATTTTATCACTCAAAATTAATTTAATATTTTTAAATACAATTCTCGTATCATCAATTTTTTTAAATAATTAAAAGTAAGAAAAATATCAATTTAAACATGACATAATAATTATATTTGTTAGTGTATCCAATTTATACCTTTCATTACCTAACATTGTCTAAAACTTATAATTTTATCGATTAAACTTCTAAACTTTATAAACAAATCAATTTAGACACTCTTATGATTTTTTTTTTTTTTTTTTTTTTTTATAACCATCCACAGAGTAATTATGATCATTCATTTTGTCAATTCATCATTTGTAGATACATAGTTGATTTTCATAGATAATCATTTAAATTGAGAAAATTATTTTAAATGACAAAAGTACTGAAAGTATTTACAAGTAATAGTAAAATTTCATACTCTATTTACGATAGACCACAATAAATCGCGACAAACTACTATATGTGTCTATCATAGACCGACGGATATTTATAAATATTTTGGTTCATTTTCTTACCTTTGAAAACAACTCTTTAAATTGATTCACTTGTGAATTTTTAGGAATTTAACTTATAAAATTATAAGTTTCAAACATATTTTAAAACAAAATCTAAAAGATAATGTAGATTGATACACTTAAGAAAGTGTAAACTTAAAATGATACAACTTCAAACGTAGGAGTGATTTTAACTATTTTAGAATAATCTCAAACATAAAATTAAAATTAGACTATTTGAAGGGTCCATTTAAATTGAGTTAAAAAAAACTCCATTTTTATTTAAGTTCAGAGAAGGTTTAAAATACAATCTCTATAAAATATTCTAAGAATTCAACACTAAAAAATGTATTTAAAACACACCAAAATCTCTAATCAACGTTGAATGTTAATTATTTTGTTTTGATGTCTAAAGATGAAGTCCAATTTCTCCACTAATATATATCCTTATCAAATCCATTGCCAAATTACCAACTACTTCTTCCTCTTTTCACTTTCCACGAAGGACCATGAAAATGGAGGAAGACGACGAAGAAAGAAAATCCACCTTCCCAGCCACCACGACCACCAGATACAAAAGAGAAGCAAAAAAACTAGAAAATGGTGGAAAATTTCTTTCGACAACACCCGGTTTTTTCTTTTCTTCGGATTTTCCTTTGAAACCCATCTCAATTTCAGTACACCCAGTAAAGAATTCGATGCAAAATCAGGAAACGATGAGGATATTCAGTAGTTTCCTTCTTTGTTTACTCTCTGTAGTAACTGTAACTTCAGCAGCCACTCCAATCGCAAACCCCATCTGCCCAATGGACCTCAACTATGTTCTCAGAATCCCTTGGAATGCCACTGATTGTCGGAACCCTTTCTTCCAGACCACTGCCAAATCCGCCATGAATGATACCTCCAAAATCCCTTGTTGTCAAACCCTTTTGTCCTTGTTTGGAATTGCTTTGGCCCAACACCTTAAAGAGACTTCTCTTTTCAACCTCCCAGACCCCGCAACCTCCAATTCTTGCCTTCGCGATTACCAATCGAAGCTCTCCTCGCTCTCCCTTCCCGGCGACCTTGTTTCCAATTGCTTTAATCCTTTGCAATTTGTGATCTCTGCTAATGTCTGTGCTGGTATTCAAACTACTCGAGATTGGGTTTCGAAACTTGGCCCTAACTCCCCGCTCGATTCTGGGTGTCGGTCGGAACTTGTTGGTCCTGGTTGTGATGCTTGTCTCGCCGCTGGTCTCAAAGTTCAAGCGACTTTGACTCGAATTGATGGTAATAAATCTCATTCTATGGATTGTTTTTACTTTGCTGTTCTTTATGCTGCTGGCATTGTTAATGAGTCTGGCCCTGAGGGCGACAGTGCGTTGGGTTGCATATTTAATTTGCCATTGAGTACTCAAAAGGATTCCAAAAGTAATCATTCTGCTCTAGTTTATGGCCTTACTGCTGCTGCTGTTGGAATTTTGGTTGTTTTTGTTCTTTTGGGAATAGGATTTTGGTTTTACAAATGGAAAAAATTGGCTCAGAAGTCTAGTTTAGAGATTGATGTGGAGCTGGATGAACAAGGGTCTAGGCCACATGCCAGGCCAAACACTGGATCAATTTGGTTCAAGATTCAGGAGCTTGAGAAGGCAACTAATAACTTTTCTTCAAAAAACTTCATTGGGAGAGGTGGGTTTGGTTTAGTTTACAAAGGGACATTACCTGATGGAAGTATGGTGGCAGTCAAGAAAGTAATTGAATCAGATTTTCAAGGCAATGCCGAGTTTTGCAATGAGGTTGAAATAATCAGTAATCTGAAGCATAGGAATCTTGTTCCACTTCGTGGTTGTTGCGTGATCGATGGGGATGACGGTCATGATGAGGGAGCAAGTGAGAGATACCTTGTTTACGATTACATGCCAAATGGAAATCTCGATGACTATTTGTTCCCTATACCATTTGATGAAGTTGGAACTGTAAAAAAATCATTGACATGGCCTCAAAGGAAGAATATTATCTTGGACGTGGCAAAGGGCTTAGCCTATCTGCACTATGGAGTGAAACCTGCCATATATCACAGAGATATCAAGGCAACGAATATATTGCTAGATGCAGACATGAGAGCAAGAGTGGCAGATTTTGGGCTCGCCAAACAAAGCAGGGAAGGACAGTCTCATCTAACGACTCGAGTTGCAGGTACTCATGGGTATTTAGCCCCTGAATATGCGCTTTATGGACAACTAACTGAGAAGAGTGATGTTTATAGCTTTGGAGTAGTTGTTTTGGAGATAATGTGTGGGAGAAAAGCTCTTGATTTCTCTCTGTTGTCATCACCGCGTGCATTCCTGATCACAGATTGGGCTTGGTCCTTGGTGAAAGCTGGAAAAATAGGGGAAACTCTAGACCCTTCACTGCTGAAAGATGGGGATTCTTCTAATTCAAATCCAAAAGCCATAATGGAAAGATTCATTGCGGTTGGAATTTTATGTGCTCATGTGATGGTTGCTTTGAGACCCACCATTGTGGAAGCTCTGAAAATGTTGGAAGGTGACATTGAAGTTCCTCAAATTTCTGATCGGCCAGTGCCTTATGGACATCCTTCATTTCTTGGTGATGGCAGCAACTTCAGTATATCACCGACATTAAGTGGACGTGAGTTGCATAACGGTGACATGCTCAGATGAACAAGAAAACCAATCACATTCAGTATCAAACTTAGAAGATATGCTGATTTTTCGATTAGGCAAAAATGCTCCAAGAGTTTCTCATATAGCAACTCAAATGAAGGCTGCCATTCGGGATTATCCAATGCAGTCGGACGACGTTTTGTGAGCCTGCAATGAAATAGTATCTACTACAGAATGGGAAGTTTTGGGGAGGGAGGTGTAACTGAAGAATCTGAGAAGTTGAAACTGGTGAGACCAGAAAACTCCTACCTCCATAATCAGTTAACCAATTATTTGATCATTGAGAGCATTAGAACTGGAATTAGTTAGAAATAACAGATGCTATGGATTTTAAAATGTTCCCTTGTAATGTAATTTCTACTTGAGTCTGTAAAGATGTCATCAGGTATAACTTTAGTTATTGTATCTTTTATTGATTCCCAGAAAGTATAAAGATGTACAGTTTTTTTGTCCATCTCTTTGTTCTTTTATAGAAACTTTTCCCATCCTTTTTGTTGAACAAGAAACACAAATTTCATTTTACAAATAAATTAATGGCAAGGGAAACAAACTCTGCCATCCTTTTGCAATGTTAATGTTAGAGATGTTGAGCAATCGGGAATTTGTGTGGTTTTTTACTTTTTACTTATTACTGTTTGACTCGTATTTTTTCATACTTTTTTTTTTTTTTCTCCAATGGAGATTCGGCTTCTTAACCATATTTATAAGTCATGCTTTTCTGGCAGTCCTGAGTCCATGCGGTTGGATTTCTTTCAAGGGAAGAAATAAGATCATTATCATTATTATTATCTTTTGAGGTAAGGAGTAGACTTTACTTTTGAGTGAGCTGTTCTGAGTCCTTTGAATTTCATATGAATTGCTATTAATTTTGGTGCGCCAGCAAAGAATGATGCTCCACCATCAAGGAAAGCAAAAGGAATTTTATGACTTTCAACAATATGCACTCAATCAATCGTTCTGTTCAAAAACACTGGATTAAGATGTTAAACAAACAAAACCTTCAAAAACCTCAATAACAACTGTGGAATCAACCTAAAATTGGATTAAGATGTTGATCTAATATCTCAAAGGCAAGAAAATTTGTTACTTGCTTGAGATTCAAATCATTCTACAAAGCCTTTTGCCATGTAACCTAAAATATACATAATTGCAAGATACAAGCAGTTGGTTTAAAAGCTTAAGAAAAGGGTGTTTGACTTGACTTTGAAAAGGTAGACTTGTTTGGAATGGCTTCTAGATTCATATAATGATCAGAAGAGGTACAATGTTCAAGCACTTCTAAAATAAATGAAGAATTTTCATAATTTCAATTACATTTTGGTAATATGAAATATGGAGGCAATATGCATATTGCTAGCATCATAACAAAAAGGTTTCCTAATGGGAATAATGGGAAGAAAATTCTTGCAAACTCCATCACTAAATTACAAAACCAACTGTTCTACTATACACGTCTTTATCAAAATTGCCAACTTTTTTTCACTAAGTTGATATTCAAAGTACTGGAGAAGAGGGGGAAATAGAATAAATAACTCTTCCATGAAAATTGAGGGGAGAGGCATGTCTTCACTGCATTATCAGCCTACAGAGCCAGGTGCCCATCTGCTTCCAAGTTAATTCTAAGAAGGCTAACTTATGGTAGAAGTATGACATGTTGAATTGAAGAAGCAGCATCTTCCCATCAGTCTAATGTAGTAGAATTTAAAGGATCCCATTATAACTCTGCCTTTGATTCTTCATCAATAGACTCCTTATTTGCAGAATTGTCGGCTTGATCCGTCGATAAGACAGGTTTTTGAGGGTTTATATCACCTAATATTTTAGCTGTGAATGTTCTGGCCTCCAAATCAAGATCTGGCCATTCGGGAACAATTCTTCTAGCACCCTGATAAATGCAACTAATTTCAATGAATGATTAAGATGAAAAAGCATGCAAAACAAAGAGTAAAGATATGGCGTGATTATGCTTCTGAAGATACAGAATGAAATGAAGAAACAAGAGTCGGACCTGAAGCTTAGGTTCTTTGGTCATGGGGTTGTTACAGAGATCTATGGTTTTCGCCTTGGATTTTGTGGCATTACCACACCATGACTCACACCAGAGCCATTCTTGTGGTAGAGAGAAAATGGGCACAGTGTGCTGAGCATAGTTAGGAAGATCCTGAAAAGAAAACAAAATATAAAATTTAAAATTTCGAAGTTTCATGTTGGCAAATTCAGACCATTACAGAATATCAAGTTTCTTTAAAATTATGACCTATGAAACTGGTCTATGCAGTTGCAGTTGGTGGAATCGTCAAAAAAAGGTTTTCAGGAAATGTGGCAATCAATTACTCAATTTATTCAAATATTGGCTCAAGCAAATTTACAAGCGCAAGAAGTGCTCCAAAGAGTAGTTGCTGCAAGAAACCCACCGAACCCTCAAGAAGTTCAAGAACCTCAAACCAAGAGTTCATTTCAATAATAAACCTCATCCTAATCCTAATCAATTAGCGATTTGACCAAGATAACTTATATATCTTAATCCTACTACATTTTTTACCTTAATCTAACCAAGCCCAAATACAAATCAAGTCCAAACTTTTAATAGAATTAACTCTAACTCATTTTCAATGGATCAACATGGACATAAATCAGCACTTTTTTCATGGCTGGAAGATGAACAGTGGCCAGGAGAAATCCATTTTCATTTTTCTTCACTTTTAAACAACCTTCCATCATGTCCATTCTTCCTAAGGTCTTCTTTGCCACGTCTAAAAAGCCTCGACAAGTGTCACCAATAAATTGGAAAGATTCATGGGACCATTTATCATTGGCAAAATTTCTAATCTTAACCCAACCTACATAAGAAGGCACCATTTGATGGTTGTAAAAGGCTTCAATGCTCCATGGCTCGAGATTTCACCGTAAAGGATCCAACCTTGTCTCAATCACGGATGTTGCTTAAAATAAACCTGTGCTCACTATTTTCGACTGCCAAGATGGCCGTGTTGGGTTGTAGTGTAATGGAGCCAAAATCCGACACTTTTGGAAAGCGCCAAGTATTTCATACCAATTCTCATGTAAGTTTTGTCGATAGAAAATCATGGATTTTTCTGGGTCGAAAGCTGCAAGTTTATTCAATTTTGATGGTAACGAAGAAGGTTGTTGTGTGATGGGGATTTTTGGCTGACTAGTCTTTGGCAGAACATGGAGAAGTGCTTCTTTGCAGGAGGTAGTTGATGATAAATAACTGGGTTTTTGCTTGCTGTTGGACTGCTTTGTTGGTGCCTTGAGAAGAGAGAGGAAACCATTCCACCCAACTTTGTTGTTGTCCCTGGTTGGATAATTTTATTTAACCCTCCATTTACTTGCTCATAATTCTCATTTTCTAGAATTATTTAGCTTTTGATCCAAAGAATTCTGATGAAAATTGCATACATTTAGTCATTTTCATCGAAAAACCAAGTTTAAAAATCGCAAATAATTCATAGATGGCATGTTTAATCTTAAATGTGAAGAAAGAGTGAATTTGGCCAGATTCTTTTTAATTTTGGTTTTTTTTTTTTTTTTTTGCAGAAAATTCATTGATTCCAAATTGCTGCAGCATTCAACAAGATTGCTACAGCAATCTGCCACAGTAGAATTAAATTTCCAGATCTGATTGTGGGCTAGATTTCGGGATTTTCTCCTCCAATCTTGCAAATTAAGGCAGCCCATGGCTTCCCCATCTTCAGTAGGCACCACCACCTCTTGGGATCTATAAAAAGATTCCTCATGCTCTCCATTATTCATCCATTCTTCATCCAAGAATTCACTTCTTCTACACAAAAAAATTCTGCATTGTTATCTACTTTTCTGCACTGTATTTTTTTAGTTGCTGTTTTTTTTTTCTTGAAGAATTAAGCTAAAATGCTTGCACAGATCCAGTCCCCATCAAAAGTTGGGGCTGTCACATCTTGAAACATCTTGACAAAGATTAAGTCAAGATAGATTCAATGCTACTGTTCATCTTTTCTTCAAGTTTTAGTCCATTATCTTGTTCTTCAATTTATTAAGTGTAGTCCTAGTTTGGTTTATGTATTTCATTCCTTTAAATTGAATTTTCAGTAGCTTATTCTCTATAATCATAGCTCATTTTACAGCTGTAGACATAATTAGTTTCAATTTCAAGTTCTTGTTTCTCCTCCATCTCAATTTCTTTGTTATTTTAATTTAAGTGTATTCCACCCATTTTCCTGCACATCATTTCGATCCGATCATACGAAAGTTGAGGTTGTTACAACTTAGAATCCCTTAAAGAAAGGAAGTGTAGAAATTTGGTTTTAAGCTTCATTTCATAGTTTCAATGAAATCTAAATTGAATTTTTTATTTGGCAATATTTGTTGGTGCCGTTTTTATATTTTAAGACATTTAATAATATATATATATATATATATATATATATATATTTTTTACTTTTAGAAGTAGGCTTTTTTTTTTTCTCATTCAATTGTTATTTTGATTTAATCGATGTTTTTTAGTTGCTTATCTATGGTTTATTACCTAAAATTGTTGTTTTCTTTTCATTAAACACATCATGAAATTTTACACATCTAAATTTTTGTGCTTTAATTCTTTAAGCATGAGCTAATTTTTCTTTTTCTTTCTTGGATTCAAATATGTAAATACCCTAAAGAAAGTAGCAAGAGCCTAATATGTAAAATCAAGAAACTTGCATCAATTTCATTGCTTAGTTCACTTTTATTGATTTTAATTTCATTATTATTAATCTAGCTTGGTCACCTAGATTAGTATACTAAAATTGAATCTAATACGGAAATGGTTAGGTGAAATTTGGTTCTCATACAAGTGATTTAGGAAAAGATTCCAGAAATAGGACTTTGTTTTACTCTAGACATAAGGCAAAAACCTTTAGAACCAAAGGGTTGTATTTTAATTATCTAAGTTCATATTAACCATAGAAATATAAGATTAATGGCTTAGTCTCCTAAAGACGCTTCTTATAAGATCGAATAGGTGTTGAATCCGGTTCACCAAAGCATTAAAATTGAGTTAAGTTAAAAGTTTCCATATTAGGCCGAATTTACTTTCAAAAGGATATGAACATGTTTGAATCCCTACTTTTTCACAATTGTTTGACAATTTAATTTTTCTACCAAAAATCCCAAATCAAATTCTTCTTGGTTACTATAATTGCAACTTTGAGGAAAAATTGTTCCCTTGGGAGTCGACAGCATGCACTTGCACAAGACTGGAGATCTTTCTTTCAAAGAAATTTCAATTTAGTAAAAGCGAATTCAGTCGATCACTTGATTATCTTAGTCACTAGAGATTTTTTCCACCCATAGATCATACCCCATTAGACTAGACTTAATGAAGAATCTTTGGTTCAATGGTGCTTCAAGCAACGAAAAGGAAGGGTTGTGGAGCCAGACTTTGACTGCACCTTGTTATCAAGAGTTGAGAGGAAATCTTTTGTCATTTTCCAACAAACCAACCACCCTTTTTTATCAATGCTCTCAGGAACTTGCACAATTTTTATTCCTCCTTTGGAAGGCCAAACGAAGCATTCAAAATGCTAGCCAGAAGATAATTTAAATTTGTATAAACGGAAAAACGATGAAAAATGAAGCAAAAACGGAAAAATTGGTGGTCAGCGCGGCGAAAGACAGCTGTGGTGAGGAAGGTGATGAGAGAAGGTTAGGGTCCAATGAAAAAGGTCGGGGATGGGCCTAGGGTTTTAGCGCAAGGGGTAAAGGAAAAAACAGCAAGAAATAGAAGTTGAGCTACCTTTCCTGGCAAAAATTGGAGCCAGCTGAATAGGACCGGCAGAGGACGGTCGATAGCAAAAACCATGTCCAGCGGCGGCGACAGTTAGGGCTAGGGGATGGTACCAGAAGAGAGTCCATCGCGGCAGTTAGGGTTAGAGGTTGGGTATTGGGAAGAGAGTAACATATTCGCTTGACCTTACTGGAAGATGAAGGATTTAATACTAGTGTTAGTAGTATCTATGAGGAGCTTGATTCAATAAATCATATAAAAAATAAAACAATAATAATAATAATAATAATAAAGAAGGGAGGGGAGGGGGGTGTTATTTGAGAGAGGAGTTGTGTGAAGGACTTAACGCACTTATTAAAAATGGTTTCTGGAAGTTATTTTCTTCCGGGAAGCAGCTTGGTGGAAGTAGTTTTGGTTTCTTTGGCTTTTTGGCTTGTCAAAATCTTCTTGGGTGTTTTGTTCTTCATTATTTTATTCCTTGCCTCTTGGAATATTTGGAGATTTTGTCTTTCTTTGTTGTTCGGTTTTCTTTTTGTAGATTTGCATATAATAATTGTTTTTATTACTCCTTTATTTTTTTAGTATCTTATTTCGTTACCTTATACGTTCTTGCCTTTCCTTGTATTTTATATTTACTCTTTAGGTTCAACTTTTGAATAATAGCAAAAATTAATTCTCCAGAAACCTCGCTTTTCACTCTCTTCAAGAGTTTGTACCCTTGAACCTTTACTAGTTACTTCTATGAATGAAAAGTTTGTTTAAAAAGAATTCCAGATTTCAAGATTCTAAATACTACCTAATCAAAGGATCTTCAAAGATAATTGTATAAGTTGGCTGAAGCAATGTGATCAAGCTGAATTTAGCACTTCCCAACGGTGTTCTCTTTCTAATTTATGACAGTACAGTGCTCCAAAGGGAACCAAGCATAAGCACTCGCATCTTGCTGCAATGCCTCCCTGGCTTTGCTAAAAAACTTGTCATTTCTATTCTCTTTCCCTACAGTTCTAAATCCATCAGTTAAGAACTATAAGGACTATTGATATACAGCCAACTCCATGTAACCTGATAGGAAAGGATCGCGTACTGACAACTCAATCTTTGACTCCCGGTTGATGTTGCTTCTCGAAGTTAATAGTACAGTAACAATGTTGCCTATTTTTAATATCCTTGCCCAAATAATTCCCCTTCTTCATTCCTAGCCACTTGAATGTCAACGTCACTGAAGGCTTCTCACATTTCAGATAAGACCAATCAACCACACCAACATTAACTAGAAATAAATACTATGAACGTTATCTCCATGTACCATATTCAATGGAAGTGCACAATAGAATGGGGACAAAATAAGATATCAGGTGATGTAAATTTTACTTGACAAACACTATCTCGATGAATGAAGAATCACTTGATATGCTATTGCTAATAAGGCACTAATCGATGCTTTGTCTCCTCTTCTGTACTTCGAGCATTAGTCTTATTTCATTAATTCAATGAAAATCTTGTTTCCATTTCCAAAAAAAAAAAATAATAACAATAATAAATATATATAAGGCACTAAACGATGTAAATTTACTTGCCTGATCCAAATTGGATAAACTATTCGGATCCTTGCTTAGAGATTCATAGAAAACTCTTAGATTATCTCCAGCTGCTGTTTCTCGGAATTTCTTTAAATCAACAACATACAATGCACTGTAGGAAACGGAAAGAAAAATATTAATGCATCACATTATTAGTTACTGTAAGCTATTTGGCAATGTCCAAAGATTTAAAAAGTAAAACCTCTATAAGGAGAAGTAGTGTTCAAAAAAAGATGGACATTTGACTTTTTACATAGTTAAGGACTGCATCCACAGACTTTTTACATATTTTTTTTTTTTTTTTTTTTTGAAGAAACAGACTTTTTACAAAGTCAATTTACGGAAGGAAGGAATTCTATTTGACTCTACTGAACAACCAATGAAATGTAAGAGCCACAATATAAGATTTCTTGATGGCATTTTACTCAGAGGAATGAGAACTTTACGACCCATTATGTAGTTGGAATTGGAAATATCAGTGGAATTAATGAATGAGCATGCATCTCAATAGATCGTTCAATCAACACA
Source organism: Citrullus colocynthis (assembly GCA_031780015.1). Classification (NCBI taxonomy): domain Eukaryota; kingdom Viridiplantae; phylum Streptophyta; class Magnoliopsida; order Cucurbitales; family Cucurbitaceae; genus Citrullus; species Citrullus colocynthis. The sequence continues at coordinate 1,881,983 of QLSR01000065.1, read as the reverse complement.
ATACAGCAGTCTACCTTATATGGTATGGTTTTCCACGTAGATGTTCTTTCCAGAATCCCTGTCCATGAAAGGAAATAGTGAGGACAGGGTGATATTGAAAACTAGTTACTGATAACAGGAAACGAGATTGATATATACTTGTCTCCAAAACCTATATCCATCCATATCCTTATTATTGTCACAAAAGGGCGTATAGGCTAGTGGTTTTCCCTTGATATCCATGTCATAGAGTTCCCCCATGTCTGTCCGGACAATCTGATCAGCATCAACAAAAATGACCTACAGGCAACAAAAGAGCAATATTTTTCTTAGATGAGTAAAATAAGCATGCAACAAATGATCGAGTTATGAATAAGTAACACTAACATTTTGCTATTCGTTTCTTTTAAAAACAAGCTACAAGAAATCATGAAAGTTTGGAGCATAATGAAGACATGGTACCTTCTCCAACGAAAGAGGGAAGATAACATCAAGAAATAGAATCTTATATGCCCAAATAATCCTCTGCTTTTCTTTCTGCTTATGCAACCAAGTCGGCCATTTGTAAGTAATTAGTTCAAAATCAAAACCATATTCTTCAGCCATGGGTGGAATTACATCCTGCTTAAGTCACCAGAGAGCACAAGTATTAGGTATCTAAACAAAATATTCTTCAAAAAATGGAAAAAGAAAAAGAGCCGTGAGTTGCTTTGTTAACCTTAAACTGAGGAGATAGATAATTCTTTATAAACCAGAATTTCACAGGCCGACGTGTATTTTTTAGGACACTCAAGATCATGATTTTCAGAAAGCGTTCATATCTGCCAAGAAATATTGTCAAAAAGTGGACTATTTTACAAATTCATAGACTGCATAAAGTAATAACCAATGTTAAATTTTCACTGCCCAAAAGAATCGATATGCTTCTTTTAAGATAACAATAATAGCCACCTCATATATTCATGCACATTACAAGCATCTATGCGTTCAAATTGCATGTAAAATGTAAATTTCAGTCTGTGATTAGAAATTGTGGTGCGACAACTCAATTATTACAAATTTCCATAGTTGAATTGTCCTGCTGAATTTTTCAGAACATCACTTACACAAAGCACTAGAAAGAAACTATTATTTAGAATTCAAAGCGAATGGAGACAGACTAAGAGATCGGGTCAGGTCACGCGAAAATCATCATTACTTCATCTATGTTGGAGATATCCATAAGATATGTAAAAACATTTACTATTGTGTGAGATACTATTATAATCACTCAACCAAGCTTGTATTTACAATCAACTTGACTCTTAAGAAATAAACAAACAAACAAACAAATCTTTAAGAAAGCTTGAAGTGAGCACAGGATAATGAATATGTATAAGGTGCTTTTGTGTGCTCGGCTCTTTTCTTCTGTATTCTTTGTTCATAATCTTTCATTTAACTTAAGGAAAGTATAGATTCTCATTACTAATATTAATATCTCATGTATGTGTGCATCTTTCTTGTGTCGAGGCTTCTTTTTTGTCTTTATCTTTGATCTTAAATTGCTCCTAATCAAGGAAGGGCACTTCAAGAACCAAATCATGCAATTCTGAGATAATTCCTTCAAGTGAAATTCACAGTTAGCACATGAGTCAATTCTACAAATGTGACAAATGCCTAAAACCAAAAGAAGGAAATCATACTGCAGTTCTATGTTATAACTATATCTTTTATGGATACTGGTCAGTGTATCTGAAGTTCAATGCTGGGTAAAAACCACTAGAGAAATGTAACTTGCACTACCAAAAGAAACTGATCATATCACTAGGAATGTTACACTTACAGGTGTCCAGAAGCAATGGAGAAAATGTTTATTGTCTTTCCATTGCGCCATCCTTTTCCTTGCTCCTACAGAGAATCAGTCAAGATTAGAATTAAAGAAAATCTAAAATAGGAGCATAAATGAAAGCTTCCCCACATAAGGTGTTTTGTTGATTCTACCTTTTAAACACATAGCTGGATCAAATAAAACACCAAGTATCATCTGAATTGAGGCCTTTCAGCCAAGTTATCCTTTTTTTAATTGAAAAAAAACAAGAAAACGAAACAGTAATACATTGAAATGATGAAATGGGATACAAAAGAAGTTCCTAATTGCTGTAATTTGCCTGAGGAACATCTATCGTTTGAGTTAGGGAGGCAAGTTTTGTTTATGTGGATTTTATTTGTAAGTGTAATCAGCAAATGAGTAACTTTCATGTTTTAATGCTAAATCACTTAGTTCAAAAACTTAAAGCTAAGAAAGTATGTGGTATACTTAACCATATTCTTTATACTCGTCTACTAGTGGCTTGAAAAATAGCACAATGTCCAATGAATGATCATTAGCGTTAATTGACTACAGGACTGTTGGGATGATAATGAGGGAGGCTAGAACTTGATGTTCAAAAGGGCCTTCTCGATTATAAAATTGAAGAGTGGATTTCTTTCTAGTATTTTGGTTCAAAACTCTCCATCAAATCAACCTGTTGGCGTTTTCCTTTTCTTCACACAAACCTTTGGTGATTTGGGTGGTAGCTATCCACCTTTGTACTAATTTTCGTGAATGAAATGTCATGTTGTATCCAAAAATTAAATGAATGGAACACCAAATATGGCCATTTAAAATTAAAACTGAGGAATTGGTCTGGTGCAAAATACAATCAATCATTTTTAACAAGAATGCCAAATGCTCTAGAACACCAGAGACTACAGTTCTTATAAATGCAGTATTCACAATAATGAGGTTATATATAAGAGTAAAATCCAGGAGGGAGATGATGAGAACAATTTTTCATATGAAAACAAAATTTTGATAAAAATGGATTGGCATCCGGATAAAGGTTGTAACAGTGCTAAACCAGCATTACAAGAATTGGCCCAACCAGAAATTGTAAGAACTACAAACAGATCCGTTTGATTATCAATAATAATAATCTTTAGAAAGTCTATGCGGGGAACATTAAGCATCCCTTCCAAGAAAGAGACATTCTATTAGCACTAAACAAAAAATATGTATATAAAATTATAAAATAAAATAGAGAGAGAGAGAGAGAGATCGGAAAACAAAGATTCATCTAAAACTTTACATCCATAGACCAAAGGTAATACTAAAATGTATGGTCAAAGTCCAAATGATAATTTACATCAATACAAGAAGATGGCGAAGAGATAAGTTGAGAACTCACCACAGACGTGCTTTTAGTCTTTTTTGATTGATCATTGCTTCCAATCAAACCACTGGCCCATTTCAAAAAATTTGAGTTCCAATTATTATGGCCTTCCTGCAAAAGTAAATAAATAATTGATTGATTAAAGAGAAAAAAGAGCCACAATTCCACTAAAGAATCTATTATGCACCATAAATGTTATTCACCAACAATGGAATAAAAAAGGTTAAATTAGATACTGCTTTTAAGTTTGGGTCTAACAGGTTCAATTTTGTGTCTATAGTTATTTTAATGTAGAAAATGACAACGAAGTCCTTGAACATTCAATTTTGTGTCTAATAGGTCTATGAGAAATTTAAATTCTTAAAAAATTAATTAATCCGAATTTTATATCTCATAGACCCTAAATTTTCAATTGTGTCTACTAATTTGATGGATTTTCAAAAATCCTAAATAAGTCAAAGATCTATTAAACACAAAATTGAAAATTCAAACTTATTAGCCACAAATTTGAAAGTTGAAGTGACCTATTACCCATTTTTTAAAAGTTTAGGAACCTATTGAATACAAAATTGAAAGTTCTTTTTTTTTTTTTTTTAAAAGGTAAATGTGAAAGTTCAAAGATCTACTAAACACATTTTAAGGTTCAATAACAAAATAAACACGCATCTAAATGTTCACGGACTAAACTTGTAAATTAACCCATAAAAGACAAAATTAATTCCTAGTAATGAGCACCCACTTTCTTATTCTCCAGCAAGTCATCACCACCATCAGGAACCAACAACTTCTCGTGCTCTTTTCCTTTTTTCTTCTCTACCTCCATGTGAACAACTTTACCCCGCAAATCATCAATAATGATACGTTTTGACAATGTTTTATCTTGACTTTTACCCCCACCTTGCTTCAGAAGATAAAGTTCAGAACTTCTACCAGGAGCAAGTTGCAGGTACCAAACTCCAGGAGAAACTTTCATTTGCCAATATCCCAAATTTGCCATTACAAGAGTATCAACCAAATGTGGTGTGCTCTTTGTACCAAGAATTAACTGGAGTCCTCGGGGAGGTTCTTGATTTTTCTCCGAACAATGGCCTGAAAATAAAAAGGTTGTACATGTCGTAATACAGTCACCTAACCTTGTTTTTCTAGATTTAGTTACATTTATGTTTCACCTCGTATGTAAATTTGATGCATTGCTTACCGGTAAGAACAAGAGCTTCAAGTTCAAACACCGCTTGCAACGTCCTTGTGTCCCCAATATTCTCGAGTAAAATATTATCTAGGTCATGACTGAAATTTGCAACGCGGTGCAAGAAACAACATATGAAGTTGAAATCAAAACAAAAATATGGTATTGTTCAACCGAAACAAACCATTCAAACTTATATGATTACAATACAAGAATAAACAGGTAGTGGATAAACATACACAGCAATAACAGGCTGAACAAGCCATGGCTCTGGAACATCAAGATTCATCGTTAATGTCTTGGACAATGGCATATTTGCAAAGAATGCTTTAGGGCCATTTATGGTCGCATCTATATTGCTGAAATCATCCTGAAATTGTCATGAACAGTCAAAGGTCAATAAAAGGGAAAAACTTAATTTAATATAAACCAAAGGCCTTCATTAATAATTACCACTGAAGGCAGAACATAGCGGTAGTAATTCTTCAGAGGTAAATCAACAAGCGAACTCTGCCATGGAGAATACATGACAAGGTTAATTCCTCAAGAATTTAATGATTTAAAAAAACTATCATTTGAATTTGATAAAATAGGCACGATTAACACTCTTGGGATGTTAATGTACGAGGTTTAGAACATCTCACCAGCGGATTTAATACAATCCTCATGCTAGGTTGTATGTATTTTGACAAAACACGAAGAATTGATGATAGCTTCTGGCCAGATGGACTTAGTGGATCAATTACAGCATCGATATGGATGCTAGAATTTTCACTATCTACTACAATGGCACTGTATAAAGTAAAAATAGAGAGAAAAGTGAGGGATGCCAAAGAATTGGAATTTTGAAGTGTACTGCATCGCTACTGATGAAAGTTAATCATAATGCTGAGATTTTCAATAAAATTTTCATATATAATTACAAGGATTACTATTCAGTATTATTACTGGTGAAATTCAAAGGAAAAGAATAATTTATACATTAAGATTGAAATCCTTACCTATATTCTGCATTCAAAACCTCAAAGCGTGCACTCTCAGAACTTCGCTCCCGCTGAGCCATTGAGGATGAAACAAACATAATAACATCACTGAGGAAGTTGCTGCAGTAGTGTGGGATATCATGAACAGTTAATACAAATCAAACGGGTAAACACTAAATATTATAAGTACTAAAAATATGTGAATTGCATATGGAATAATATGAAATCCTAAATGTTGCTGGGCCTTTTTTTTTTCATTTTTTTCTTTTTTTATATGAGACAAACCACTTTCAGTGAGAAAAAGAAATCAACGAATACAAAGGCATACAAAAAACTGGCCCTACAAAAACAGGATCCCACTAAAGAAAGTGGGACCAATCAAGCAAAATAGTGCCAATAGGATTTTTTTTTTTTTTTTTTCTCTTAAAAAAAAAAAAATTTTTTTTTTTTTAAGAGAAAAAAAAAAAAAAAAAAACAAAAAAGATTTTTTTTTTTTTTTTTCTCTTAAAAAAAAAAAAATTTTTTTTTTTTTAAGAGAAAAAAAAAAAAAAAAATCCTTTTGTCTTTTTTTTTCTTTTTTTTTTTTTTTTTTTCTCTTAAACAGAAACAAGTCTCTTCATTGAATTAATGAAATGAGACTAATGTTCAAAGTACAAGAAACAAATACATAAAAACCAAATAATCTATGGATCAATTGGTGAACTCGGGCATCTCAACTAGGTTGACACCCTCTTAGCACCATCATCATATCCTTACAACATTGTCAAATGAGAAAATAAATGGGACTACCAGCTGCCCAACATAAAAAACACCAATGCCTACAATGAAGAACCAAAAACTAGGACAAAGAATACACCCAATACATAAGATACTAAGACTAAGAGACAAGAACAAAGACTATTAGGGGTTGTTTGGGGAGCTAGAATGTAATAGGATTACTAAAAATCAGAGGAGTATTGGAATGCATGAGGACTCGAGGAAGAAACAAAAATGAGATCATGAAGTGTGAAAACAGTGGGAAATAAGGTTGGGTTGAAAACTATTGGAACAGAATGAGTTTTGTATTACAAATCGAGCCCAAAACGCTCAATCCAAACAATGATTTTGGATTAAATTACATTACAATCGCATCCCATTACGGTCCCCAAACACCCCCTTAATCTTAAAAAATGAAAGCCCTCCGATTTACAACTATATCCATGATGGAAAAATCTGAAAATGATCTTGATTGTGTGCACCACATGTGGAAGCATTGAGCCTTGCGATCTCACGACGTTCAAGCCTAGGAGTTGCTTTATCATGGAAAACTCGTTGGTTTCTTTCAAACCAAATTTCAACTAGCAAAGCTTTTACTGCATTGTACTATAGTGTCTTAGGACTCTTCTTTAGAGACGGACCAACCAGAATTTGCAACACATTTTCGCTAGAACGATTTCCAAAAACCCAGCAAAGGTTGAAGGAGAACAAGCGATGCCAACACCTTAGAGCATAGGTACAGTCAAAAAATAGATGCTGTAAGTCCTTTTCAGCCATACAAAGTGGACAAATATGAGGAGTTAGGCAATGAGAAGGAAGTTTCATTTGCATGACCGAAGCACAATTCAAGTTTCCAAATATCATGATCCACACTAAAATGTTCACACGACGAGCGCTTTTTGATTTCCAGAGAGCTTTCTCCAACAGGTTTCCAATTGGTGCTGCCATAGACAAGTAATTTACTAAGGATTTAACTGAGAATGCACCATCTGATTCTAACGGCCATATCCTCCTGTCTAGATTATTACAAACCTTCTTATCAACAAGAATTCCAAGAAGAATCTGGAAATCAGTAATTTCATCCTCTTTTAATAGTCTATGAAAGACTATGTTCCATGAAGAGAAAGAGGAGTCCCAATGTTTGAAATAGATCCTTTAGGATTAATAGCAATCCTGTATAGTCTCGAGAATCTTGAATTTAGAGAAGTTTTATCAACCCAAGGATCTTATTCTACCGCCATTTCCAAGTTTAAACACAGCCAAGTCCTCCATTTTCATCCAAGATCTTGAAATGTTAATCCAAGGACTTTGAAGGCGGGAGCAAATCTTTCCAGCCGTGTGCCATTTGAAGCGGCTACTCCAATGAATGCTTCTTATTACTTGATACCAAAGAGAATTATCTTCGTGCATATATCTCCAACCCCATTTATCTAACAAGGCTAAGTTTCTGTTTTTTAGACCTCCCAAACCGAGGCCCCATCTTTTTGGGCTCTAGAAACAATTTCCTATTTAACCAAATGGTTCAATTTTCCTCCCTTGCTTCCTTCGCAAGAAAAGTTTCTCATAATTCTTTCCAAAGTTGATACAACTTTTCCCGGCATATAATGTATTGGAAGATTTGACAGCACCGCTTTGCAAAGTGTAGCTCTTCCTCCTCTGGATAAATTATACCTTCTCCATCTATCTAACTTCCCTTGGACTTTATCAATAACCGGCTGCCAAAAGGAGACTTTTTAGGATACTAGAGGTAACCTAAGGTACATGATTGGCAACTGCTCAACTTTACAATTTAGCTTGGCTGCCACTGAAAGTACTTTATTTTCCTCTACGTTTAAACTTCTCCCAATTCACCTTTTGCCCGGAGCACCATTCAAAAAGTTCAATAGTTTTGCGAAGATTATCAAGCATATCATCATCATACTTACAAAAGATCAATGTATCATCAGCAAATTGTAGAATTGGAGCATGAACTCTCTCTCTTCCCACTGTAAAACTTCATATGTTCCTTCTTCATGTAGTCTTGCGATTAGAGCACTCAAAACCTCACTAATGAGGAGAAAAAGGAAAAGCGAAAGTGGATCCCCTGGTCTAATTCCCCTTAATGCAAGAATTTTTCCTCTAGGTCTACGATTAATTAATATCAAATATTTTGGGTTTTTGACACAACCCAATATCAATGAAATCCATTGAGCACTAAAGTTTTTGCCCTTCAAAACTTTCTGTAAAAAGACCCAACCAACCCTAGCAAAAGCTTTCTCCAAATCTAATTATCCATCCTTTTTTCTTTTTTAATCTATAATCTTCCACAGCTTCGTTTGCAATGAGAATTAGATCGAGAATATGTCGGCCCTCAATAAAGGCACTTTGGGACCAAACAATAATGGTTGGAATTACTCTTTTTAGGTGCTCAGCAAGTACCTTTACAACAATCTTGTAAACTAAAGTGGTAAGACTAATAGGCCGAAAATCTTTGACCCTCACTGCACCTTCCTTCTTTTCAATCAAGCAAATGAAGTTTTCTTTTATGCAAGAATTCAACCTGCCATTTCCATAAAAATCCTCAAACATACTCAAGATATTCCCCTTAAAATGATCCCAAAATTTAATGAAAAATTCAGTTGTATACCCATCAGATTCAACAGCTGATGGGGAAGTTTGAAGGGGTGGAAATGGAAAGGATGCTGATGATGGGACTTTCTTGTGTGCACCCAGACAAAAATGGTGAGCTCGGGTGAAGGAAGCTGCAAGACCAGGAGCTTTGTTTTTTCCCAAAGCCTTCAATGCTCTTCAGATTTCCTCATGAGTAAACCTTGAAACAAGCCAAGTGTTTTGGACTTTTGAAACAATATTCCATTCCAAATTATAGGCATAGATCCAGCATTTGAAACCCTCGTATAGACTTATAAAAGTCTAAGATGAGATCTTTAATTTCTCGAAAAGAGCTGGTTGGGATATCTTGGTCATTTATTAGTTCTGTTATCAAATTTGTCCTCTTTTTTGCTGCTAAAAATCGATGCAAGAAGCTCGAATTCTCGTCACCCAATCTTAACCAGTTGAGTTTGCTTGTTTGAATTAAATTTCTCTCCTCCAATCTGTATATAGTCAACAAATCAGCCTTCAAGGACATTCTCATATCTATCTCTAAAGAGGGGAAATCTGAATCTTCTGCTAATATTTCCAAATTACCAATTTCCTTTACCAAATCTTCGTCCTGTTTTTCCTGTTTACCTTCAAAATCAGCAAGCCGCTCTTTTAACACAGTCTGTAGGCTTCTTTGTTTTGAGAATATAACAAAACCCATCCTTGGTGATTCCCATTGTTCAAAGATTTTTCAATGATCCGGCAACAGAAGTCATTTATCAACCAGCTATTGCAAAAGCGGAAAGGTGATGGAGCCCATTCAAAAGAACCAGCTTCTAGCAAAAGGGGAAAATGATCGGATGCAATGCATACTTGCCTTGCCACTCTTGTGTTTCCAAATGCCTCATCCCAAGCATTTGTCACCAAAAATCTGTCCAGGAGTGAACACGAAACCACTCTTTCTTCTTGAGACCAAGTAACTTTGCCATTACATAAGGGAATTTCCAGCAAATTTGCATCAGCAATGAATTTATTGAACTTCCTCATTCCTTTAGTTACTCTTCCGAATGGAAATCGCTCCTGTGCCCTTCTAGTTATATTAAAATCTCCTCCAATACACCATGAGTCTGTACAATATGCCGATAGGGAGGAGAATTTGGGCTAAATAAATCTTCTTTCTTTGTAATCCGTTGAGCGATACACATTTGTCACCCAACATAATTTCTTACAAATAATTGAGCATTTCACCGATAAGGAATATCCACCCTTAAGGACTTCAATAACCAAAATCTTGCTTTCATCCCACATAGTTAATATGCCTCCTGATTTACCATAAGCTTCCACAAATACCCAGCCCACATCTTTTGAACTCCATAGGGATTTAATAAAATCAATCTCAAACGAATCTCTTTTTGTTTCTTGAATCAAAAGTAAATCTAGATTTATCTTCTTGAGTAGGTGCTTTAGTGCCGTGTTCCACGAGGCTATCTTCATTCTATACAAACTTAAAACCTTGCCCCTTTATTGCTGCACTCTATTTCCAGCTTTAACCAAGCGTTATGTCACAATCTTCAATTATGGAAATCGAAATTGTGGAATTTCCTTCTTATCTTTGGGGGGAAAGACAGAACCTTCAATTTGCCAATTATCGGGTTGTCCTCTAACTGAAATAGCTTGAGAAAATCTTTGCCAAATTCATCATCTATCTCTGTTCCAAAGTCATTAATTATTCACTGTTTGCACTTACAACTGATTCACTATCAGAGTCTTGTTGCTTAGAGCTTGGAATAAATGAATTTGAATCTGAGGTACCTCGCATAAATTGTACATTTGAGCCAGGAATTTTGAAATGAGATCGATGAAAATAAATAGTTGAGGAAGAGGGATGTACCAATCTGTTGAAGGGAAAACCAGGAACTTGAATTCGAACACAACATTCTTCAAGCAAATTAGAGTTTACTATTGCAAACCACGAGTTGAGAAAAGAAGTTCTTTTTCTTGCAAAGTGTTTTGGGTATGGCTTGAACAAATGTGATCGTTTCTTCGGAGCCGGCGAGGATGTCTTTTTGAACTGCACTACGTTCCCATTATTATTAAACAAGGATTCATCTTCACATTTGGAGATAGTATCGGAAGAAAGAGAGGCAAACCGAAGGGCTAAAATTTCGTCAGACTCGACAATAGAAGACAGGGATTTTGGAGAAGAGGAATCGCCTGAGATGAAGGGCCCTACAAGCCATTGGTTTTCCTTCAGAGGAATGTTAAAAGTCTCAGGTTCATATGATTCAAAAATTTGTTGGAAGGGGAACCGATTCTTGGAATGCCATTGGATTTAATTAATGTATTGTCGGTTGCTTTCTCTTTCCTCAATAAATTAACCTCTTCGAATTCTTCTATCAAATTCAACTGCATTGCGTTCACATCAATCTGATAACCATCTTTGATTTCTCGGAATTGTCATCGAAGACCGGGCTCTTTACTTTCTGGTGGAAGATGCTTGAACTCCGATGGATGCTGCATAACTTGAGAAGAACTTTTAATAATAGGATTTCTTGAAAAACTCGACTTATTTTGCAAAAGGAAATCCCATTCTTGGATTGGAATATTAATGTCAATGCCTTCATCTTGCACTACCTGCAAATCAAACTAAATCAATTGGATTGGAAGAAAAAATTATGAATAAGGCACCATGAATTGTACTAGGAGCTTCAATAGTTTCAATATCACTGAAATTAAAAAATAGGTAGCCCCTTTTCTCATCCTTGATCTCAATTGTTGCATATGACCACATAAGTTTTTTTTTCACTTGAATTTTGGCTTTTGAGACATTGGGGAAATTGAGAGTTTCATTAGCTATACTTTCCAGTCCACCAAAATGAGCACCAATGACTTCGAACGTGCTCCTGCTCCAATATTCGAATGGAAGATTTTTTATTTTAAGCCATCCACCATATCCTTTAATCACCGAAGGTCTCCTGTGCCAAACTATGTTCCATTTCTCAAAAAGTAAATGATACTGTCCATTTGTCATTAACTCGAAGCTTCAACTAAATCTTCCAGCTGCCCTTGATCGACTCTAATCAATGCTTTATCAGCAAATAGTGGGTTAATAATGAATTTAACACTAAAGTCATCTTCCAAGAATTTGGCAATCTCTCTCCATTCATTAAACACGAAAAGTCTTGAAATAACCCAAAGGTTCCTTAAAAACATCTTGATTCTATTGCACCCAAAAAGTTTGTTTGCTCTGTCTTTCTATCGCAAAAACAGAGTCTTGGTTTTGCTTGCTATTTAATGATATTTTTTAGCTTTGTTTTACTGATGAGGGAACAGAGTGTTTTAAATCAATACATTTTTTCATCATATTTGCATAGCCCAACCTTTGGCTCTTTGGATGATAATGTTCTCATGGAGAAGTTTCAACATAAGTGTACTCAATCTTCAAACTCTTTGAACTGTGTTGTGCCTTAAATGCGCTTTTCTGGATAAATCCCCTTATCATTCCCAAAAAGGAGATCCATCCCTGTTGGGCCACCCCCTCTTGTACATGAAAGAAAAAGCGACCACCAACGATTGGCCAAGCCACACACCTCAAAACCCATCTAGTATTATTTCTAAATTTCGTCAGCCTTGTCGCCCCCGATGAGTCTTGACCATTTCTTAGAAAATAACGATCACTTGTTCCCTGTAATAGTTCTGAAATCTGCTAAAAGAACCAGTGAAGATGTAATTCAAATAATGGAAGGATTTTATTTGCTTCCATATCTTCCACATAAAACATTCTGGAGTCAAACCAAATGTAGTAATAGTCTTCGTTCACCTTGCAACTTACCACTCCCATAATTGTGACTTGGAGACTAGGAGCTATTAGAAGGGATTGTAAAAATGGGGAAGGGTAAAGGATGGCCAGAGAATCACCGGAGGGGTAAGAGACAAAGGAGGAGGAGGAGAAGAGAGTAGAGAGAAGAGAGCAACTCACCTCATGCCAATAGGATAGTTAAAAAATACTTCGAAGTCAAAGCACAAAAAGAAGGATGGAAAGACAACACTAGGCACTCTATCCAACCCTCTAAACACTCACGGAAAGGCGGATGGAAATCCTCTACACTCCCCAAGGATTCCACATGATAGCACACACCCCTGCCAACCATAAGAAACAAACATTCACATGGAAAGGCAAATAGATGAGGAACTCCCCAATCATATCTCTGGTGCCCATATGTTGGGCAAGCGTCAAACTAAACGTTTGGAAGAACAAGTTCCAAATGGAATGCACAAACTCACATCTCCAAAGACTGTGATCTAGGTCTTCCACTTCCTTCTGAAAAAGAATACAACAAAACGGGCCCACTAACAACGCATCCTCCCCGAGGGTCGATCCTAAGTGTCATATGGCCCTATAAAACTTGTCAAACAAAGGATCTCACCTTTTTAGGAATTTAAATCCTCCAGGGGCTAAGAAAACAAACTCACTAGAGGGAAAGGGATCTCAACGAAAATAAGGATTATAGGAGAAATCGTACAGTCAAGATCCCAAACACACAAATTTTCCTTCCCACAGACCTAAACAAAAAGAGATAACAGTTGTTGTTTCCTTATCAATCCAAGAGCGACTAAACCCAAAGAAAAAAGGAAAATGATCTTCTAGACCAAATCAAGGTGTGTCTGTGTGGGTAAATAAAATAATAATGAAAGGCCTTGGTTGATGACAACTCATTTGTTTTTGCAAATCATGCTGGTTCCTCACAATTTTTTTTTGGCTACAGGTTCCAAAATTTTCCAGAATGAAAACAACATTTTAGTACTTTTTAGTTTTCAAAACTAGGCTTGGATTTTGAGAGCATTCTTCAAAGGTAGATAAAATTATTGAAAGAGAGAAAGAAAAATAACACAAAGGTGTACGTGAAAAAACCCTAGATTAGGGAGAAAAAACCACGATAGAAGTTTCTCTTTTTCTTTATTTGTTTGACACAATCAAAGAATTACAAGAGGAAGAATAAATAGAGATAAGAAACTTAAACAAGGAAAAAATATTGAAAACATATATAAGGAAAGAGATAAATTCTAAAATATCTCCCAAATATTTTCCTTTTTCAACACTCCCCCTCAAGATGGAACGTAAATGTCAATTAGACCCATCTTGCTTACACATGCATCAAAGTTCTACTTAAGCAACCCTTTGGTAAGAACATCTGCAACTTGTTGACTAGAAGGAATATACGGAATGCAAATGCTTCCGTTTTCCAGTTTCTCCTTTATAAAGTGCCTATCGATCTCCACATGTTTTGTTCTATCATGCTGAACTGGATTGTTTGCAATGCTAATAGCAGCCTTATTGTCACAATAGAGTTTCATAGGTAGTTCACTGCTTTGGTGAAGATCAGATAGAACTTTCTTCAACCAGATTTCTTCACATATTCCATGACTCATAGCTCTGTATTCTGCTTCAGCACTACTTCTAGCAACTACACTTTGCTTCTTACTTCTCCACGTTACAAGGTTACCCCACACAAAGGTGCAATACCCAGATGTAGATTTTCTGTCAATTGCTGATCCTGCCCAGTCAGAGTCTGTATAGGCTTCGATGTATTTTCTGTCGGATTTTCTAAACATCAATCATTTTCCTGGTGTGCTCTTCAAATACCTTAGAATCCTGTTTACAGCTTCCATGTGTTCTTCGTAGGGAGCTTGCATAAACTGACTCACAACACTGACAGCATAGGAGATATCTGGTCTAGTGTGTGCTAAGTAGATTAGTCTCCCAACTAGACGTTGATATCTCTCTTTATTAACAGGAACTTTGGTAATAGACTCTCCCAAATTGGCATTAGACTCGATCGGAGTGTCAGCAGGCCTGCATCCGGTCATACCTGTTTCTTTCAGTAAATCAAGAGTGTATTTGCGTTGAGAAACTGAGATACCTTCTTTTGATCTTGCTATCTCCATCCCAAGAAAATACTTTAGATTTCCTAGGTCTTTAATTTCAAATTCGTTTGCCATTTTCTGTTTTAACTTGTTGATTTCAGTAGTATTATCTCCAGATAAAACGATGTCATCGATGTATACAATCAGAACCGCAATCTTACCTGAGACAGACCTCTTTGTAAATAAGGTATGGTCAGAGTGTCCTTGAGTGAAGCCTTGGGACTTAACAAAGGTAGTGAATCTCTCAAACCATGCTCTTGGTGACTGTTTTAATCCATACAAGGCCTTTCTAAGTTTACACACACATCGATCAAATTGGTCTTCAAAGCCAGGAGAGGGGCTCATATACACTTCTTCTTCTAGATCACCATTCAAAAAGGCGTTTTTCACATCTAGCTGATAGAGAGGCCAATCTCTGTTTACTGCAACTGACCGAAGGACTCTGATTGTGTTCAACTTTGCGACAGCAGAAAAAGTCTCGGAATAGTCTACCCCAAAAGTCTGAGTGAATCCTTATGCTACAAGCCTGGCTTTATATCTGTCAAGAGTTCCGTCAGATTTATACTTTGTTGTGAATACCCATTTACATCCAACTGGTTTATGCCCTTTCGGAAGAGCAACACGTTCCCAAGTATGATTTTTCTCAAGAGCTCTCATTTCTTCCATAACAGCAGTCTTCCATTCAGGGATTTCCATAGCAGCATATATGTTTTTCGGTATGGTTACAGTATCAAGACTAACAGTAAATGCTCTGAACTTAGAAGACAAATTATTATAGGAGAGGAAGCTGTACATAGGATACCTGGTGCACGATCTTGTGCCCTTTCTTAATGCAATGGGCAGGTCTAGATTGGTATCACCCTCTCCTGCCTTGTCGGGCTCTTCTCCAGTAGGGTTTTGGGGTTCTATCCCTTTTTCATTCTCCGCAACTGTTGTTGACACTGCCTCATTTTCAGCAACCTGGTTATTTTCTGTCATATCATCTTTACCCTCTTCTGCCGAACGTTTTGTCAGGTCCACAATATCGTTTTCAACACAGATATTTTCCACGCAAGTAGTATTATTTTCAGGATCAGTTGTACCTTGGGCTTGTGTCGGTTCGGATGATTGGACCGGAGCCAGCACATCAGTAGGGGCCGCCATTTCCTTTCTAAGATTCTTCCTGTAGTACGTTATCCATGGGACTTGTCTGGTGGGTAGAATAGTGTCGTGGGTTGTTAGAGTAGGTTCATAAAGGGAATTTGGAGAATTTGGATAGTTAGTCTCTTCATTATTGCTCTCCCCCTGAAGAGGACTAACGGGAAAAAAAGGTGATATCCATAGAGATGAAGTATTTCCGGGAAGTGGGATGGAAACATTTATAACCACGCTGGTGGAAGGGATATCCAACAAAGACACATCTCTGGGCCCGAGGGGAGAACTTAGTCTGGTTTGGACCGAAGCTGTGGACAAATGCTGTACATCCAAACACGCGGAGAGGAACATCAGGTATAAGGCGAGTGGTGGGATAAGACAATTTTAGGTAGTCAAGAGGGGTTTGGAAGTGGAGAACGCGAGAAGGCATCCGATTTATAAGATGAGCTGCAGTCAATACGGCATCTCCCCACAGGTAAGATGGAAGAGAGGCTGAAAGCATAAGAGACCGGGCAACTTCAAGGAGATGACGGTTTTTTCTTTCAGCCACTCCATTTTGTTGGGGCGTATAGGCACATGAGCTCTGGTGAACGATACCTTTAGTGGATAAGAACGCTCGGAGGGTATTAGTGAGGAATTCACGACCATTGTCACTTCGAAGAATGGCAATTCTGGCATTAAACTGAGTTTCAATGGTGGTGTAGAACTGTTGGAAAATGGAGAAGACTTCAGACTTATCTGTTAAAAGGAAGACCCAAGTAAGACGAGTGTGGTCATCAATGAAGGTAACAAACCAACGTTTACCCGACGAGGTGGTAATCCTCGAAGGGCCCCAAACATCGCTGTGAATAAGGGTGAAAGGTTGAGAGGGTTTGTAAGGTTGAGACGGGAAGGAGACTCTGTGTTGTTTTGCACGAATACACACATCGCAAGATAAAGAGGAGATGTCAACTTTATTAAACAAATGGGGAAATAAATATTTCATATATTGGAAATTGGGATGGCCAAGACGAAAATGCCATAACATACAGTCGGTTTCAGAAGTTGAAAAATAGGAAGATAACAAACTAGTCCTAGAGCTTTGCCTAGAGGAAGTATCATTATTAAGGAAATAGAGTCCCCTATTGTGCTGGGCAGTGCCAATCGTCTTCCCCGAGCTCAAGTCCTGAAAAAGAACATCATCGGGTGAGAAAGCTACACGACAATTTAAATCTCTGGTTATCTTACTCACAGACAGTAGGTTATATGAGATTTTGGGAACATGCAGGACATTCTGTAATATTAGACCATCGAAAGGAGAAATATAACCCTTGCCGGCAACAGGGGCAAGTGTCCCGTCAGCAATTCGAATCTTTTCATTACCAGCACATGGATGATAAGATAGGAAATAGTCAGAAGTTCCAGTCAAATGATCCGTAGCTCCTGAATCAAGAATCCAGGGTTTCTGGCCAGTAACGCTGAGTATACTCAAGGATGGAGAAATACCTGAATGTGCAATTGCCCCAAGAGTAGTGGTACCATTGTCAGCTGGGTAGTTCTCTTGACGACATGGTTCCGAGTCACTTATCAAGGCCTGATTAGGTTTGTTGTTTGGAGGTCGACGTTTACCATTCGGAGGCCGACCATGTAGCTTCCAACACTGATCTTTCGTGTGCCATGGTTTTTTACAGTGTTCACAGACTGGAGGAGGTTTCCCATTCTGCTTGTCTCCAGTTGTACTAGTTATTTTTGCGTTGAACGCAGCTAAGTCAGTAATGGAGGTACCCACAGTATTCATAGCACTCGTTCTATCTTCCTCAAGCCTAACTTCGGAACAGACTTCCATCAAGGTTGGTGTTGGTTTCTGTCCCAAAATTCGACTTCGTACAGCATCGAATTTGGAGTTTAAGCCGGCTAAGAAATCATATACTCGGTCAACTTCCTCAAGTTTGTAGTATTGAACTCCCCCACACGGACAATCCCAAACAAGTTCTCGACACAAATCCATTTCCTGCCATATCAGAGAC
This sequence comes from Citrullus colocynthis, assembly GCA_031780015.1. Taxonomy (NCBI): domain Eukaryota; kingdom Viridiplantae; phylum Streptophyta; class Magnoliopsida; order Cucurbitales; family Cucurbitaceae; genus Citrullus; species Citrullus colocynthis. Next base: position 1,864,243 of record QLSR01000065.1, on the reverse strand, counting down.
AATTTGTTAAAGTATGATGTAACATCCATAGTACCTTGTTTACATTCGTGGATTTGTTTCCGCAGTGTGTAGTCGAGAGGCGTTCTGTCTTTTGGAGTATAATTTCTGAACGGCATCCCAAATATCTCGAGCTGTGGCAGCATACAGTAAGGGCTTTCCAATTTGAGGTTCCATACTATGAATTAAAAGTGACCGGAGTAGGGAATCCTCTCCTTTCCAAATGTGCTCTTGCGGGTCTCCTGGTCTGGGTTTTGGTATGTCGCCAGTTAAATACCCGAATTTGTGACGCCCTTCAAGAATCATTTTTACCGACTGAGACCAGGAGAAGTAATTTTGACCATTCAATTTTTCACCAATAGTCAGTCCAGTGGCATTGCTTATTGGACCAGACAAATAAGATGTCGGTGTAATGGTCGGGATTGTAGTTACTGGATGCACTGGATACAACGGTAAATCTGACGGGATACTCGAATTTACTGCACTTTGACCCATACGAGTAGAAGCACTTAGTGTGGCTCCGAGAGCAGCGATTTGTTGTTGAAAATTTGCTTGAAGATCGGCGAGTTGTTGTTGAAGAGAAAAGAAACCACTAGATCCGGTGGTAGCCGCGGTGGTCGGAGGAATACCGACGCCGGCATCGACTCTCGGCTGCCCAAGACACCCAGACGAACTTCCGATCTCCGCAAATGGTAGCTGTGTAGTAGCGCTGGTCAGATGGAGGCGCCGATCGGGGTTAGACGCAGATCTGACCTCCTCGACGTGCGGCTGTGCTGCAGAGACGGTCGACGAGAGGCGCAAATCGGGATGGCCGGCGGCTTGTCGGTAGATCTGAGTAGCAAGCCCGACATTCTCAGATGGCGGCGGGTGGATACGAGGAGGCGCGGCGCTAGGGTTTTCCCATTGCGGTAGTAGGCTCTGAACAAAAGTGGCAGCAGCTTTTGGGTTGAGCGACCGGAGATACTCGTGGATCGCAGCTTGGACGGCGGATTCTGTGGTGGTGGCAGCGGCGGCGGATCCTGTCGGCGACGGTGGCGGCAGTTCTTGCCTAGGGTTATTTTCGTCAGTGACGGCTAGGGTTTCCTCACCTTTCTCTGATACCATATTGAAAGAGAGAAAGAAAAATAACACAAAGGTGTACGTGGAAAAACCCTAGATTAGGGAGAAAAAACCACGATAGAAGTTTCTCTTTTTCTTTATTTGTTTGATACAATCAAAGAATTACAAGAGGAAGAATAAATAGAGATAAGAAACTTAAACAAGGAAAAAATATTGAAAACATATATAAGGAAAGAGATAAATTCTAAAATATCTCCCAAATATTTTCCTTTTTCAACAAAAATAAATAAGAATAAGAATAGGAATGAAAAGAAAAAGAAAAATCAAATTTAGTGTCCAAGTTCCAGGGCTGTCCAGAAAAATCAAATTCCTCCCCTTCGGATCGAACCTTTTTTCCCATTCAGACTTCACAATTCCGGGCTCTAAAACAAAATTTGTTAGAGGCCTTCCAGAAAGCTTATTAAGCAAATCTCGCCATAAAAATCAAGCTTCAGAAAAGGATTCAGATGAAGATTCTATAGTAAGTGCAAGCAGCGAAGAGTTAGAAAATTTTGCTTCAGAGGAGCCCCACGAGGAAGAGGATTTGGACAAAGGATTTGGCAGTGTTTTTCAACAATTGTTTCAAACAGAGGAAGTTCCCTTGCTTGGTAAGACTAAAGCTTCCATTTTTACTCCTCTGATAAGAGTGAAATCCCACATCTCCTTTCAATCATTGATGCTTGTGGTATTGTTCTTGGTTGATTTTTTATTAAAGAGTTCGCGCAATTTCAAAGCTGTTGGTCTAATTCCTCCTGAAAGTTCCCATCATAGCTCACAAGTGGCTTATTCACATCTTTGGGAGCTTGTCTAGTTTTGGATGGGTTGGTTCAGTTGTTGGAAACTTGGAGAGCTGTTTTGTACAGTGGAACTTTACATTTGCCTAGGGGAAAGGTGCTGTCTAGAGCTTCTACAAGTACAAACCTGTTTCGTTCGTTCCCAACAAGCATTTTAGGGCCTTTCCTTCACTACCAATTATTCTGCCTATTTTTTTTTTTTTTTTTTGGCTTTTGTTCTTTTGTTCTTTGGTTGATGTTATCTTCTTCTCCTTTATTCCCATTGTTCTTGTCCTTTCATTGGTGTAATTGTTTCTTTACAGATTCTATGTTGTTTGTTTGGTCTCCTTTTTATTTTCATTGTACTTTGAGCTATTGGCTCTTTTCATTTTATCAATGAAAAAGTCTTGTTACCTTTTCAAAAAAAAAAAAAAAAAAAAAAAAATGATAAACAATAAATAAAATGTCTTTTTGGTTAGCTTTCAAAAACCGGGTAAGGCCAAAATGATTAAATGTACTGTACAAAACATAAGGAACAAAACAGACATATGTTCAAATCACTCCAGGATAGTTAAATATTTGTCCTTTTGATCAACAAACAGTTATTTATCATTTTTTTCCATTGCTTCTATGCATTTTAAACTGATACTTCTGGCAGTAGTTTAAATCCTCAATGTTGTCTTATCCACTTAATACCTCGTAATTTCTCCATTCATTAAGCATAAAAAGAATAAAAATTAAAATTAAAAAGAAACTTTTAAAACTTTTGAAACTTTTTTCCTTTTTTTTTTTTTTTCCCACTTCCTTTAGGTGGGAAAACCAAACTGTGAAATACAAATACTTGGGAGAAACATAAAATAATATAAATATATTCCCAACCGAGGATGCAATGACTAAAAATCAAGATAATAAAGAGTGTTACATTATATAATAGTTAAGAGGGGAAACAGGGGAAACAGGGGAAACAAAGGAACAAATTAGATATTACAGCCATTATTTCCTACCACAGGCCATCCTCTAAGAAAGGTGGGATAGTAGGAGCAATGCCCGTATTCCCATGTTAATCTATCTCCATCACAGATATCACCAAAATAGAGGAAGCAAAAAGATTGACTTGAGTAGATTCTATCGCAGAAATATAAAGGTAGATAGCCCATTGAGGTTTGAGGAAAGCAAAACAAGTTTCGCTCAAGTTTAGAGGGTAATAACCATGAAACTCCATATTCAATCCCCCCCCCCCCCCCCCCCCCCAACAAAACCTAATATTGCTGTGCATGTAACATGTTATGGTCCATACTTCTTGCTCATGATGAAACAATGAAAACCAAAAAAGCCAAAAAAGTACATAAACCTGTACCTTCAAAAACAAAGGCACATGTCGCCATTTTATGACCTTTTTTAACAATGAATAAATAAATAAGGGGCAAGCACTGGGGAAGTGGGAAAGTAAACCTTGTTAATCTGTCAGGATCAAAGTCATCCCATTTCACTTCTTCAACAATCTCCACAATATGTTTTATTCTCCGCTTAAACTCTACTGCTTCCAGTAGATGTAAGTCGTGACTCAAAAATGAGCTCTCGTCAGTAACAAGTGTAACCTATGTGTGAATGAAATGTATGATTAAAAATGTTCCACAATATGCAGCCATATATTTCTGGAAAATCACAGTCGAATTTACAGAACTCAAAATCAAAGTAAGAACATTGAAAAGGACTCACTCTTCCATTGGTGATAACTGCATTAACAATAGATTCAAGCCCAAGCTTCCCCGACAAAAGATTTTCCACCTGAAACCATTATGCATGCAGAATATAACATAATACTATAGAACAGGTTGAAGATTTTTGATGTAGCAACTAAATTGATAAGAAATATATAAATTAAACCCACAAGCTAAGAAGTAGAGACATGGACACGCGACACTACACGGACACAATAACACACCAATTTCTAAAAACAAAGCATACAGACACATTGGGGAACATGTTTTTTTTAAAAAAAATTGTACGTAAAATTAAAAAACAAAACAAACCCAAAATACTTTTTTTACTAATTATTAAAAGAAATTATAAAAAAATGTTTATGTTAAAAAAACTAGACTAAATTATAGAAAATGCCCCTAAACTTTGTACTTTGTGTCAAAAATATCATGAACTTTCAAAAATTTTAAAATTACCCTTAAACTTGTGTCTATTGATGTTTAGGCCAGAAGCATCTTCAAGAGAGTAATCAAATTGATGAGGTTTTCAATCTTTCTTTCATTGTTGATGGAGAAAAGAAGCATGTCATCGGCAAAGAGGAGGTGGTTGATGTTGAGGGATGAATTTGGAATATTGTGGCCACAAATGAAACCTTTTTCAGCCCCCCCAACAAAAGAATTCTACTAAGACAATCCATGACGATGATAAAAAGGAAAGGGGATAACGGATCACCTTGTCGAAGGCCTCTAGTTGCTTTAAATTTCCCTCTAGGCTTGCCATGTATAATGATAGAGAAATTTGTGGAGGATACACAACCTCTAATCCATCGTCTCCATCTTGAGCCAAAACCCTTTACAATCAACAATTCTTCAAGGAAACCCCAATCAACTTTGTCAAATGCTTTCTCTATGTCGAGCTTAATGGCAACCCCTTTAATTTTCTTTGCATGCCTCTTCAACAATCTCATTGGCAATCAATGATGAATCCAAAATTTCTCTACCTTCCACAAAGGCTGTTTGATAGGTCAAGATGGTAGATGGGAGAATTTTCTTGAGGCGGTTTGATAGAACACGAGTGATAATCTTGTAAAGTCCCGTAGTGAGGCTAATAGGCCAATAGTCTCCCACTTTCTTGGCATCAATTTTCTTGGGGATAAGGAAAATATATGTTTCATTCACATTGGCATTGATGATTCCATCTCAAAAAAATTTGGAACACCCTAGTCAAGTCGGATTCTTGGATGTTCCATGACTTTCTAAAGAATTCTGATGTAAAACCATCAGGTCCCAGTGATTTGTTAGTGCCCGATGCTTTAATCGCCATCCAAATCTCCTCCTGGTGCATTCTTGACCACGTATTCGAAGACTACTCAATTCAAACTTTAAATCTCAACTGGAGAGCCTTCCTAGAGTCAACTGAACAGAATACTCAACTTTCCTTTTGGCAGATTAGTCCTCACTTTCAGATATATTGTTTGGATTGTATTTGTTATCATGTTTTTATGTTTTTGTTTTCTATTTTGCTTTGTCTTTTTAGCCTTTGTTCAGATTTCAGATTTTGCCTCTTGTTACGGGGAACTTTCCTCAAGTATCAATAGTGTAACCTTGTTTTGTGGGATATGATGAGAGTGTCAGGAAGGTGTCAACCTAGTTGAGATGTCTTAGTGCACTCGCTGATTCTTTTATTTATTATTTATTATTATTCTATATTGTATCCTTGAGATTGAGATATTGTCTCAATTCATTATATCAATGAAAGAGACTTGTTTCCCTTTCAAAAAAAAAAAAAAAAGATTGCCATCCAAATCTCAAATTCTGTGAAGGGGGCTTCCAAGGATTTACTTTGTTCATGGCTAATAGGGTCCCATTCCAGGGGGTGTGGCAGAAATCTATTACCTGGTTTTTTGGCGAAGAGATCCTTGTAAAATGTGATGAATTCAGCCTCAATTTCCAAATCCAAAACCACACAAATGTCCTGGTCATTTAAGATTTATGTGATGCAATGGCAGCTGCGTACTTGTGGATAAAGGACGTATTTTCATCACCATAAAGCAACCAGTTTGTTTTGCATTTTTTCCTCCACTTGATTTCCTCATTGGCATTTAAAGACGAAGCTGATCTCTAATCACATATCTTCTATCAACAAGATTGCTTGTGATGGAGCCATTTTCTGATTCTTGATCATGAGGGCCAATTCCTTCTGTAGAATATCCCTTTGTGCTTCGATGATACCAAAAGAGGATAAATTCCACTCTTTCATTACCACTTTCAGCCCCTTCAACTTTTGAATAAAACCATGGCCAGGATGTCCAATTAGAGGGTGGCTGTTCCACCAATTTTCAACAAGTGGGAGAAAGCTTTTGTGGGTTAGCCACATATTTTCCAATTTGAAGGGTGCAGGTCCTAATTTTTGATTGCCAAGAGTCAAGAGAAGGGGAAAGTGGTCTGATGTTGGCCTATCCAATCGCTTCGTGGATGCATCTATGAATTTTGTGATGATAGACTCACAGTGCAAAGGAACGGAACCGGCCTAAGCCATCTTGTTCAATAGGCTGTTTTAAGATATACCATTTGAGATGATGTTTTAGGTTGTTGTCCCTGTTTCCATACCAGAGGGAGTTATCGAAGAGCTTCTCAATGTTTTAGGGTTCTCATTTTTTTACCCAAGACGATCACCTGCAACTTATCATAACTGGCGGGCACACCAGCAACGGCACGGAGAAGGTTAGCACCAGCACCCTTGAACAGAGACTACAAAAAAAACTGTAAGCCATTTATCTCTTGATTATTTCTTTTGACATCCTTTTCTCTTATAATTAGTTCCCTTAGTTCGAATTTCTCTTCTATTATAGTAACTCATTATTGTATCTTTTGCATATAGCATAATTACTTCTAAATATTAGTCATTTATCTCTTGATTATTTCTTTTGACATCCTTTTCTCTTATAATTAGTTCCCTTAGTTCGAATTTCTCTTCTATTATAGTAACTCATTATTGTATCTTTTTCATATATGATAATAAGAAAAAGAATCTCTCTCCAAACAAAACACTTTCCCCTCCCCCACGATTCTACTTTCCCTCACTCCCTTCTTCTTTTCCTCCACAAACCTCTTTTGTTTGATCTTCCTCCCTCTTTGATGAACTTCGCCCCTGCTCTACCATAGACCACCTTTGACCAACCAATGCCATTGTCAACTGCCTTTGACCAACAGCATATTGCCAACCGCCTCTCTCCAACACAGCCACCGATTGCAATGGGTTTGTGTTTTAGATTTATCCATGTGCGCCTATGCATGTCTATCACGTGTCCAATTTTTTTTAACAAAAAGGAAATCTAAAAAAAGACGACACGTATTTTCACATGGACACATGTTTGGAGTGTGTCTAGACGTATTCGTGTCCAACACTTGTTTGACACGAACACTTTGTCAAGAAAAACAAAGCAGGAAGCATGTTTCTGGAGAAGTAGTTTATTTTACCAAACAGTTCTTGCTGCAAAAGTTTTGTTTTGTTTTATTTTGAGATAGAAAGAGAGAGGTATCAATTTGAGTCAGTAACATTTTTTAAAAAAAGAAACTTTGATTCAGGAACTAACAGCACAGTTTACCAAAAATTGTATACCCAATTCAAATACGTTCTCAGTTCAAAAATGTTCTTTTAAGAAAACTTCGATTCAGGAACGAACCACACAGTTAAACAAAAATTGAAATACCTGGCTCAAATACTTTCTCAGTTTGATTAAGGAACATTCTTTTAAGAAGAAACTTCAATTCAGGAACTAACCACACAATTAAACAAAAATAGATATACCTGGTTCAAATACTTTCTCAGGTTGATTAAGGAACATTCTTTCAAGAAGAAACTTCAATTAAGGAACTAACCATACAATTAAACAAAAAGTATACCTGGCTGAAATACTTTCTCAGTTCATCAAAAAAGGAGTCAGAAAGAGCTATTCTGTATGCGTTAGATGGTAACTCATTAGCTTCAGCAAGCTCACAGCTTTTCTCAATAAATTCTTGAGGGCTAACAACTGCTACTGAAGATTCAGGGATGAACTTTTGACTATATATTGAGCACAACTGATCTAGAAAATCTAATACTTTCTTTTTGTTGCTGCAAGAATAGGCCAAAAGAAAAATAATGAGTGTTGGGCAGCTAACATAAGCATATGCACTACATAACCCCAGGCCCAGCAAAAGGTAAAATGAACCATCACAACAGAAAGCTGAACAAACCTATGCGATGATGCACTAATCTCAAACACCTTGGCTAAAAGTAAACTGGATTCACTGGTATGGTTGCTAGTAGTAAAAAGGAACCCGACACGAGCACTTTTTGATCCTCTCATCTACATCCCAACATTAAAATTTTAATGAAGAACAAATTTTCAATTGATAAAATTTGTGACAATAAACTAAAGTTAATTCTTCAAAAGGAACTAAAGTTAAAGAATATTCATCACGCAGGTAACAAATCAAATAACCAGATAGTGTAGGCCTTCTTTTAGCAACTTTATTCCTTTCTTTGAAGCAGCATCAACGACCAAGAGATGGGTCACAGGTTTCAAATCGTCCATAGCTGGTAAGTAGAAATGGAATCTCATAAACTGGTACTTTCAAAGCTAAACATTCTAAAATTCAGAGTATGCTTTGTTTGCAAACAACAAGATTTGTTGAATAGAAAAAAGGGAACATAATTCTTACTTCCAGGAGTATGCAAATAGTTAAAGTCATTCAATAAAGACTCTCCTCCATGAGTGGATGCAAACATAGAAACAATACGCGGTTTCCCCTCAGCAATGATCTACATGAAAATTGGGCATAATGTTGCAATAAGATCAACGAAATAGATTATACACACAAGCTTCTTTTTTTACTTTTTTATTTTTTACTTTGAAAAAGAAAAAAACAAATTTGTTGATGTATGAAATTGCATAGAAGCTTCTCAATCAATCAGCACAAAAACCAGATCCCACAATCCTACAGTATTATGTCAATAGCTCACCTGTGGATTATAGCGACTAAGGCCACTGTCTGATAAGAATTTTTCAAGCACGTCAGTGCGAGAAGATATATGCCCATAATAAACTTGTTCTTGTATCCGAGGAAGCTCCTCATTCATGGCATTTATCAGAGACTCCTGATCAACATAGATGCCAAAACATGATGTACAGAGGAGAAAGTTAAGAGTTGGCAAACCAAGCCAAAAAGTATTCGCTTAATCAAATCATTTCATCTAGAAGCAAATAAAGTTAACCCAAGTTCCAGAAAGTGGTGGTTATGGACTTGTCAGCATACAGCACTGATGATCATAAAATGTTCGACTAACACTAAAAGAACTGAAAGAAAACAGCAATGCCAAATAAAACATTACCAACCTTGTATGGTCAAAATATTTGATCTACAAGAGGACATATATTTAAAGTTTAAAAAATTACCTCGCTAGAATCGAATACAAGTCCATTCATCAAGAGGGAACACTCCAATTTAGATAAGCCAAGAGAAAAAGTAAACATGGAGCTTTCTTCAGCCAGATCTTTAAAGGTTTGCTCCTTCTCCAGCTTTAGTAGCACGTCTTGAGGAGGAGATTTTGATTTAGGTCTATTAAAACAGAAAGAAGTCCATTATTCTTTATCATTGGTAATAAATAGATTTTGACACTAGTAACTACAAGAAAAAAATAGAATATGTGATATTTGCTTTAACATCCAGTAATTCGTATGTCGTATAACATCGTAATGGATTTCAACATATTCAGTGAACTTACAGAAGTGTTTCCACAAAAGCTCCTTCAACATGATGCATTTCAGGAGCATCATCAGCTAAACCATCTGCTTCAAGCCGTAATTTGTTTACCTGATTCAATTCAATAAGTTCAGCAAAATAACCTGTCTGAAGCCTTCAAAGCAGTATGTAATCCGGTGTAGAGAAAATATACCAAATCATTGGAAGTCAAGCTATGATAGCTAGTCTCCCGCACTTATTAGCAAGGAACTTATATGAATCAAAGACAACTTTTTTGGAGGAAAATGAAATAATATACAAGGATATTGGGGGGGGGGGGGGGGGGG
>QLSR01000065.1:1800967-1842634 GCA_031780015.1 Citrullus colocynthis | reverse complement strand
CCCCCCCCCCCCCCCCCCCCATAAATAAAAAATAAAACATAAAACGAACGTTCGAAACACAGGCAATGAACCTCTTTGGCAGCTTTGACAAGGGTGGCATGAAATTGCTTAAAGCAGTCAGTTCCAAGGGCTCCATAAAGGATGGCTACTCTACTTCCAGAAGATGAACCAAAGTGAATGTGGTCAAAGTCATACAAATCAGGTGGCTGTATAGTATCCCCAACACTGACAGCAAAAAAGAAAAAAAATTAATCTAAATTTTAAATTTTAAAATATATATATATAAAGAAAAAGATGATGTAGAAAATGGTAAAGTAATTTAAATATGTTTTCCGTAAGGAAAAAAAGATGAAACCGTAAGAAAGGAGGCAACAAATAAAAATGAAATAATTATCCAGATTACGAATCGAAAAATTCACCTGTTCCATCCACCAATAGTCCAATAAAACTAATTTTTTCATGACAATCATAATAAGAAACTGACCTTCCAGTTAGGGACTTTGACTAGGTGGAGACTTGTCCTGTGTATCTTCAAATTTCTTGGTGGACTTTTTTTTTATCAAAACAGTTTTAAGGGTAAGTAGTTGCTCTTTTCCATATAATGTAGCACAAAGCCACTACCATAGAATCCGTTACTAGTCGTACAATGTTACTAATTAGGAAACATGTTGTGAGTATTGGTCAATGGATGTATGTAATCAAAACGAATTCGTTTTCTCAAATGGTCTTATTAGTTTTATTCAAATCAATCAAGCAAATATATTGCTTACATGTGAATCTGTATCAAATCAAACTCATGAGCTTAATTTATGGGTCAGGTTGAGTTGGCTATTATGTCCTAGAAATGGTTTGTCCCAGTTGAATTTTAATACTGGGTTCATTATAGGATAACAATTCTTGTGAAATATCTACAACAACTTCTCCACCTAGGGTTGGGTTGGTTAATATTACTAACCTTTCAGCAGGATTCTGAAGCCATGTTAGCAATTCTGGAACATCAAAAAATAGGGATCCACCAGTATCCACCCAACAACATTTTCCGCCAGGAGTTTTTGGCTTGAGTCCGACAACTGAAGTGTCTGAAATTTTTCTTTCAATGCTTTCATTTCCTTCACCAACAATGTTGGAGTTATTTTCTTCAGGCAGAGGAAAGGAGGAAAGCGATTCATCGGCTAACTGTTGATAAAGAACCAATCTAGGGGACGCAGATCTTAGCACGAGAGAAAATTCAAATAATGAGGCCAGAGGTTCATTTAGAAGAAAACGTCCATGCTTTAAAATTTTCTTCAGACAAGCTTTAGCCGTAGAAGCATCAGCATCATTTCCTTCCTCACGAAGCCAGACCTCAATAAACTCCCAGTAAAGGTCTTTTCTTTCTTTAGCAAGTAATTCACTGTACTCAACAAGAATATAGAAGTCATTACGTTGTATAAAACCGAAAACTTCATTCACAGCTACGATGAATATTGTAAAGTATTTGACTGATAATAATTCTCTGATTGCAAATTAGCAGTTAAAGTTTCGGGCATTTATTCTTCAATGCCTTAAAATTAAATATAAGGTAAAATACAACAACCCATCTATCAGATAAGACCGTAATAAAACTATGAACATGTACACTTTGAAAACAAACCAATGCCACCACCAAATGAAAAATATTGCTCATACACAAGCATTGCACTCAATGACAATTATTTTCACGACCCTGAATGAGAAAATTGGATCTAACTAAACAACAAATCCGAAAATGGTTAAAAGTTGCCGCTACCAAATAATAAACCACCTCTCCCAATGTCTACAAAACATTAAAAACAAGTAGTGCTGGACTTCATCTACATAACTTAATTTTCTTCAACTAGAATTTCTCATTAAAATTTCATTACAGTAGCTTCAAATCAACGATTACAAAAACAATAAAGGGAGAATGAAAGCAAAAGTACCCAGCTTCTAGGAGAACTGAAGTGCCGGACCACTTGGCTTGAACCGCAACCTGCACATTCTTGGGTTTTCGAATCTCAGCAAAAACTCCACTACCTCCACAGAGTGACAACAACAATACAACGATCAGAGGTCGACACCCAGATCTAAAACAGCTCATCCCCATTAGCAAATCAAAACCAATCACGATCTTCACTTCAATTGTTGGAATACAGAGTCTTCACCATCGATGGGTTCGAAAAAAACTGGGTGACGAATCAGAGAACGAAGGTTGCTGAGAGTATGAAGTTTCAAAAGTGAGCCTCTCAAGCTCGGCGACGATGGAGAAGACTCCGCAGTGCTAGGAAAAACCGTATGGCCAGTCAAAGGCATTGTCGTCATTCCAAATATTATTTAAGCGTATTTTCGTCATTTCGTGTGGCCTTGTCAAAATTGCCAACGTGGCACTTAGCTATTGGATAACTCTCGACGAAGAAAATTAATCGGATCTGAATTGTAAAACGGATCGGCCCATCACCACCCAAAGAAGTCCAATAATTATCAGGCGAAAAGTTGGGCCCATCCATTATTACACATCGCTCGGCCCACAATGTTAATTTCTCGAATTTGTTCCATTTCGTTTTTTTTTTTTCATTTTTGTTAAATATGAGCGAGATTTGAATCAAGAGAATAATTAATTAGAAATAGAACTTTTAAGTAAAAAAAATAGCTAAATTAATATATAGGGAAATGATAAATGCAAGGTTTCAGAATTTGCAAAAATAAAAATAATAATAATAATAATAATAATAATAATAGAAAATTTAATTTGCAAAATTTTACGGGACTAAAAAATGAACATGTTGTCTGGTGAAAGAAATATCATGTTTCACCTATATATTTTTGTGCAATCAATCCAAATTTCCGATCATAAGTTGTCATGTGACACACTTTAAAAAAATATATATTTCTTTTATGTTTTTTCTCTTTGTAATTAAAATGGATGTATGAAAATAGTTGTAGCTAGCATATTACTATTGTTTGACTGCAATGATATTCAATATTGACAAGGCGTCTATTAATTTAGTGAAGGATAATGATTAAAGGTGGCTTATCCCTTTATAATCCTATTTTTAACTTAGTCCAAAAATAATAATTCAATTTTTAGAAGAAAAAAAAATATTGTTTGTCATTGCCAAATTGCAATTGACCAATTAGGTGGCTACACAACTAAGTATTTTCCTTTACTAAATATTGTGAATTCATGTGAAATTAATTGGAGAGTGACATGTCATTAAATGGGGTTATTTTCAACGATAATGTATTTTTCGAAAAATAATGACAAAAATAGGGTGGTTTAGAAACAAATGTCAAAAATAGGTTAGAGAAATCATGTACCCAATACACGATTTCCCTTAGGACTCGTCAACAGGCTGATCATCTGCTAATGGGGAGCTAAGTTGTACTTAACGCGTGGACTAGGTCCACGAGTGTAATTTCTCATTTAAATGAAAATCTGTTTCTTACTTGTGTTTTTTTGTTCTTATTCATTTTTGGCATTAGTTTCATTAATTCTTAATCTTTCAAAATGCAATAAAGAATCATTAATTTATTTAGTTAAAGATAAAAGAAAGTTTGAAATACAAGTCAAGTGTCACATTATGGTCTTCTTCGCGTACATTGTCTACGACAAGGCACAGGCACTTCAAAATGTTGCTATTGGTAAATTACATCGTCAATATCCTGTTCAATGACGACAGACGAAAATCCAATGTGCGCATAATACTCATGTTGAAGATCGAAACTGGATGCAATGTCTGCATGTACTTCCAATGACTGTCCAGAAAAAGATGAAACTGGATCATGTAATATGTGAGGTTCCTAGTCATTGTGTTACTCTGGAATAGCTTCGTCATGTTGTCTCTGTCGTCTACGACGAATACGTCTTCGATCAGTGTTAGCAACATTGAGTCTCCATGTATGTTGAATGATATTTTCAACATTTATGATGTTTTGGTCATACGTTGAAATCAACTCTGGTAAATTATATTGTAATGAGTAATTGTGTCATTGTGGACAAAATTATTTTGTATGATAAAAAAAATACAAGCATAAAAGAATATTTTTATCATATAATTGAAGAACACTGGCCAACAAGAATTTTACCATGCAATAATAGTAAGCGTCGTCAAGTATGATAAATCTTCTTCTGATTGAGTCATACCAAAACAAGTAATCATTTGACACAGCTAACTCATGTATTGTTTCTCCTTGTGCACAACGATCATGACATGCATGCCACAAGGATATATATTCTGCATGAATTTGATGCCAGTTTCGGACGTGTTTACCTCTTAAATCAATTTGGCGTAGTTAAGGGAATGTATTACACAACGTCAGTACTGTTTGATGTAGACGAACTTTCTCAACACTCAATCTGGTTGATGTCACTCTACAATGAAAAAAAAAAAAAAAAAGAGAAGAAATAGGCATGGAAGTCCTGGACCCTGTCCATGAGTCCAGTCAAAGTATAGGCATGGCAATCGCAGGTGGCCAACGACGTTAGCGTGATAGGTCAGCGGTGTCAACGTGCCAGGGTAATCGTGGACCCGGTCCACGATTTCACACGCTCGTGGACCAAATCCATGATTAAACAACCCTACTTTTTGTATTTCTTTCCCTCCCACCCTATTTTTGTCAATATTTATTAAAGACAAACATTATCTAAAGAAAAATCCATGAAATGATTTGTTGTTGATTTCACATAAATACTTATATGATGTAGACATTTTGTTTCACCGAACAACGAATACTTAGTATTTTATGCCGTTCTTTTCTTTTAAAATGGTATCATTCCAATTATTTATTTATTTGTTTTTTATTACAATAATACTTACGAATATGAATATGGGTTCTTTTCAAATATAACAAAAGGAACCAAAATATTTACAAATATAGCAAAATTTCACTGTTTATCTGCTATAGATCGTGATAGACACAGATAGTAGTCTATCGCAATCTATCACGGTCTATTGTAGATAGACGGTGTATTTTGCTATTAGTTGTAGGTATTTTTAACAGTTTTGCCATTTAAGATAATTTCCCTATGAATTCGAACATCTAATATATTGTGTGGATGATATTATATGTTAATGGTTAATTATGTTATTTTTTTAAAAAAATAAAATCCTTCTTGCGTTAAGAAATTTATTTAGAAACTTGAAAGAACTATTAGTTCCATGAAAAAAAAAATACGTATTTCACCAATAATGAACTAAAATAAAACTTACAAAATAAAAGGGAATATAACATATATATATATAGCTAAAATATCATTTTGATAATTCTACTTTGGAGTTTGTCCAATTTTAGTCAATATACTTTAAACTGTAGTTTATCGAAGTTATATTTTATCAAAATTGGTTAAATAATAAAAATTTTCATGCAATAGAACACAATATCTAAACATTTTTCAAACATATTTCTAAAATGTATAGTAAAAATGTTTAATAAATAAAAAGATTTAAAAAAGCAACAATAAAATAGTACTATTAACTAAATTTAAGATTTATTGAAAATTCATAGATGAAATTGAATTTTTAAAATTACATGTAATAAAATTGGATGAAAATGATATTTTAATTTTAATTTTTTTCTTTCTTAACAACTTTATGGCTAAGATGCCTTTTGGACAACATAGAAAAAGACTCTTGTGGGTGTAAGCATTGTTGGTTGCCCCCATCACTTATAAATGCCAAATGAATTGGCTTAATGTATGCATTGCTAATTGGTCCATACATTTATTTGTAGCCCATTCAATTAGGGCCACATGTTTTTGTTTTCCTCTGAAGGTCAAAAGACATGTTTTTGTTTCAATTATTGACCAAATATGTTGAAAAGGAAGGAGGAAAAAAACCTTAGAAAAAAGTAAAAAAAATAAGTCTCTCACAGATAAAATTATTTACTTGGCAAGATGAAGAAAAAGTATTGTGTTTTGTTGTTTTCTTACATGGGGCCTTTCATGGTTTACCAAAATTATGTAGGTATAATATGCTATATTGCTTTTTTTTTTTTTTTTAATAAATTACCATATAGATGGATTTTAAAATGGTAAAATTAAGCATTTGGTCTTTATGGTATGAAAAAAATTTAAATTTAGTTCCTATGATTTTAAAAGTTAAAATTTGGTCCCTATGGTTTGGACAAGTTAGAATTTAGTCCTTACTTTAGAAACTATTTATTAAAGTTTTATCAAATCGTAGGGACTAAATTCTAATTTTAAATCATGGGGACAAAATTCTAACTTTTTTTGAAATTATAGAGACTAGATTTGTAATTTAGCTAAATACATCAACAGAAAATAATCCCAGTAAGAATAATCTTTTTTTAAAAAAAAAAAAAAAAAAAAACTATTAGCAATTACAATAAAAAAATATTCTATTTTGATACTCTTATTTCAACAAATAGTTGGAAAGCGCTCCTATCCCAACTTTATGTGGTCATTTTTCTATTAGATGCTAACAACAATTTTTAACCAACAAAAATGAAACACGTTTTAAAAAGTATTAAGTTAGAATTCCTTGAGAGAATGTGAGCCAGACAAATGCTTTTGTGAGGTGGTTTATTTGAACACATAAAATCAATTTTGGACGAGTGGTTGATTCAATATTGTCCTATGATACCACTTTTGTTGCATTATTGCTGTTATTATTATTTGGATAGGTATTTTAGGTTTAAAAGTGTGATTTTAGTTTAGTTGTAATTGACACGTGATTATCAAAGTCGAATAAATTTATTATGTCTTGGAAGAAACTGATGTCTTGAAAATAATTTCGGCATGATCTCTATACTAAAGCTCACACCAATGATAGAAAATCGCTCCAAGATGCATAAGTCGATGAATATAATGTTCGAAGACCTACAAAATTAAAGATGAATTAATTTCGACTATGAATTAAGAAAATAAAATATTTTTCCAATTTTTGGCTAAATAATAATAAAAATGTTTCTTTTTTCGTAAGCGCAATTACTCGAAATTGTCAATCTAACAAATAGAGGATAGATTTTGGTATAAATACCCTCTAAACACTTATAAATTTTATAATGTCGGACAAAAAGCAAAACTAATTATTTAAGCTACCATTAGCATCTATGACAATAATATTTTCCAACTAACATTTAAAATACATAATTAATAGGGTGCCTTTTTGTTTTAACAAGAAACAAATAGTATACTTAAAATAGAAAAATTATCCTAAATGGCAAAACTACTGAAAATATTTATAACTAATAGTAAAATACACCATCTATCTACGATAGACCACTATAGAATACTATCTGCGATACACAGTCTATCCGAGACACAAATAATAGTTTATCGCAGATAGATAATGACATTTTACTATATTTGTAAATATTTTGGTTTTTGGTTCCTTTTACTATATTTGAAGAGAGGCTTTTAAAATAACTTTTCGGGAAGAACACACTTTTTTTTCAATAAAATTATTTTTTCATGTTTGGAAAATTTAATAAGTTAAAAGTGAGTATAATTTTGAAATGATCTTAGAGATAAAAGTGAATTTTTAAGAAAATAATGATAAATAAATAAATAAATCTTAAAAATCTTAGATTAATTATATATATATATATATATATAAATAAAATAAAAAAAAATCTTTTTTCTAGAAACACTTCATAAATGAATTATCAAAATTACCTTTAAAACGATTAAAGTAATTAAAACGTCCAAGATATGAAATAAGAATAAAAAACTACAATATAATATAGGTTTAAATACTAGTTCAGTCTTTGTACTTTTAACTTTAGTTTATTTTAGTTTATGTACTTTCAAAATATTCATTTTGGTCCCTATACTTTCAACTTTGGTTCATTTTGGTTTTTATACTTTCAAAATGTTTGTTTTGGTCCTTATACTTTCACCTTTTGTTCATTTTGGTCCTTCAATTTTCAAAAAGTGGTCATTTTGATCCCTTAACAATGAAATAAAAATGAAAATGAAAGAACCAAAATTGACACTTTTTAAAAGTATAAGGATCAAAATGAACCAAAGTAAAAAATATAAGGATCAAAATAGTATTTAAAGCTATAATATAATTAAAATAGTAAAACTGCTAAAAATAATTTCAAATATATTAAAATAGCATTGTTTATTAGTAATAAATAGTGATGGTCATCTAAATATTAGTAGATACTGATAGAGACTAATAAACATCAAAAGAAGTATTATTTTTTAATTAAAGCACTTTTATTAAAATAAAGAAAGTAAGATAATAAAATTTGATATTGATTTTTTAAATAAGAAAATACTTCTTTCGGTAAAGGTACACCAAAACACACCCAAAATATTGTGTTAGTCATTGAATTAATTCATTTACAAACTTGTACTAGAACCTGGGATCCAAAGGTTTGAAATCTTTTTAACTAAGTTACTTAAAACGTAATTTTAATTTTTATTATTATTTTGACAACATACGAAGTGGAGAGTCGAATTTCCGATCTCGAGATCGATAAAACAAATTTTATATTAGTTGATTATACTCATTTTTTTAACAAATTTGGCTTGTATTATTTGCACAATGTTATTAATGTGATTTATGTGTGTATTTTTTTTAATTATTTTTTTAATTCACCTACAATCTTTGAATATATATTAGAATGAGAATATTTGCATCCATTTCAAAAGTCTACCAAGTACTAAAAAAAAGTACTAAGACCACAACGAGAGAGCATAACAAAGAATTGGAAGGGAAAAAAAACGAAAAGTTGGTATAAATGTTGTCACTTGATTTAAAATTTACAATATTTAAACAACTTAAATTGTCATGTCAATAGCAACAATTTTCCACGTTAAAAAAAAAAATTATTTAGACTAATCTTAATCTTTATCAATAAATTATTTAAAATTATAAAAAAATATATATTTTGTTTTTTTATGTCCCATGGTAGAGCGCTGTTTATCTTTACGAAGTTTCTTTTTAAATGATCTATATTAAATTTAAAACATGATAACTTCAACTCTCTTTCTCCTTCCTTCCAATATTTTCAATGACTCAACTTATTAGCCATGTCGACTGTTGTAAAGACCGTCACTTCGATTCTTAAGGGAGTTAAATATGTTGTAGGGTTTTTTTTAATTTAACAATTGTGGGGATAAGGGATCAAACTTCGAACCTCTAAGATGGAAGATCATGTCAATTAAAGCAAAGCTCACTTTCACATATGTTGTGGGGTTGTTGATCATATAGACAATAGTATTTCGTCTATATCAAGTGCAATAGTTACATGTAAAAATTTGTAAAATATATTTTTATTTATTGAGTTCACATCTCAACTAAGTGTTAAAAATTAAATTTGGGAAAGTATGTGTGTAGTTGAATGGTGGAACAAAAAGTTAAGGAAAAACAAAAACAAAACAAACTAGTTTTTTTATAAAAAAAAAACCATGAAAATACATATTTTTTAGGTCACAAAAGATTGCACCAAATACCTATAACTCGATGTAACTCAACTTTGCATTGCAAAAGAGACTTTTAAACCAGCTCAATTCAAATCTACATTCCAAATATAAATAATTATTACCAACTCAGCTCACCTCTGCAGTAAAAATACAGAGAATCATTATAGACACAAACAATTACTACTTTTGGATAATTATTACCAACTCAAATCAGTTTTACACCATCAAATACTTAATAATAATTACAAACTCATCGGCCAAAAAGTATAATTCAACCACCTACTTTTTTAAGGTGATCACTTCCTTTGAAAATTAGATAAAGAAGTGTGGACATGGTCACATGAAAATTTATTTGATTGAGTCATGGTTCAATAATCAAATTAGATAAAGAATTATGGACATGGTCACGTGAAAGTTAATTTATTTGATTCACTCATGGTTCAATAATAAAATAAGTTGAGAAATAAAATAATTATAATAACTTCGTGTATTTTGAAGAGAGATAGTGGATGTTTATTTACCACTAATCTAATCTATGTTTAATTTGATATGTCCTAACTAACTAACCTATATTTAAATTGACAAAAAGTAAATTAGTCGGATAATAGAAAAACCCAATGATTCATATCAATTAATTGGACAAATTGCAAAACAGTCCTTTAAATACAATGGTAGTTGCAATTATACCCTCAAATTTTTAATCGTAAAAATTGAACCATTAAAATTTATATATACCGTCGTTAAAATTGAATCCTCAAACTTAAAATATTAGTATAAATTGGACTTCCAAATGATAAAAAGTGAATTATTAAACTTATATAATTGTTACAATTATGTAAATTGAGGACCTAATGTGTTTATATAAGTGTGAGGACTCAATTTTTACAATTAAAAAAGTTTGAATACATAAATGTAACTACAACCATACTTTAGAAATCAAACTAAACTATATTTATATCGATGAAAAGTAAATTAGTTGGACCACAGAAAAAGGAAATGACTCATGTTAATTAATAGGCAATACTTGGGTGCATCCTAATATATAATCATCTCTATGCATACCCCTCCATCACTCACAGCAAAAAAGAAATAAATTACTTTTTAAAAAAATAAGAAAATTTTGTCACATGACAAGTTATGATCAAACAATTTAGTGAGATGCACAAATAGATATGGTCCAAGATGCACTAGATATTTTTTTAATTAATTCACAAAACTTAGCTAATGGAAAGATGGAAAAGAGTTTAGTACTATAATAATACTAACTCCTTTAATTTATTATTTAATATGTTATTAAATAATTTATTAATTTATTATTTCTTTATTACGTGGACGTGACTTGATTCTTAAATGTTGGTAGGCCGTGAATGGAGTTACTGTAGGATGAAAAATTTTGTGAATGGAAGATGCACTGTAGGACCCTCTTGGCCACCCAATTTGACTGGCACAAGGGTTAGAGTCATGTTACCTTTCACCAAAAGCAAATGAAGTAGGTTTAAATTTAAAATAAAATAAAATAAAATAATGACAGAACAATCCGTGATTCCGTGGTAAAAAATCTAGATGTCCGCTGACATTGTTTGTATCTATAGGGTCACTTTCGGGAGTTTCATATCGTTCAAATTAATTAAAGTAGAAAAAAACAAACAAATAAAGCCATATGGGTTGACGCTTGGCGGACCGTATCATAGTACTGTGAACCATTTGATTTTAGTATGTATTTTGTCGGTCTACCCAATTTATTTTTTTTTTCTTTATATATTTTCTTTTATAAAAGAACATATACCCTAAGAAAAAACTCATAATACATTTTGTTAGGGTGAATTTTGATATTGCTACAATAGTTCAACGACCAAAAAGAAAATAAATCTAAGATAAAATAGATTGGAGCAAATACGTTTATGTGCAAATTAATCATCAATCTAATTAGATTTAACTTAAGTTAAGTAGAACAAAGAAATAGTTATCTCATCCCAATCATAAGAGACAAAGGTGAACTTCAGTCATTCTTTACAACTACATTATTATAACTTCATATGCGGTGAATTGAATCTCATCTAAAACTTAAAATTTTAACTTTTTCTCTATTTTATACTTTTTTTATCTCTAGCTTTGGCATCGAAATCCTTTTTTTTTTTACAAATTTTTTCTTTCCTAAATTATAAATTTACCATTGTTGTTAAGTGACAAATTTGAAAATTTTTAAGACTAACAAGAAAATAAAAAATATATTTTGTGGAGATGATTTTCTGACGTGATTTCTTTGGCTTGTCAAAGCCGAACTATTGTTGCTTGCTTTCTTTCCATATATTTTCTTACTATCTCATAATAATATATATCAACTTTGTTGTACGAATTGAACATATGGAGAAAAATAAGAGTTTTTATATGAAAAATAAAATATATACACTAATGGTTAGAACATTTGAAAATCCATTTTTAAAAGTTCAAGATATAAATTCAACTTTTAAAAATTTAAAGGTATTTTTAAACCAAAACACCAAAATTTTTTATCTAGATAGAATTGTTTTTTATCCACAAGTAACGGACAAAGTATTTTTTACTTTCTTTTCTAAGGTTAAAAATATTATCAAAATTTTTGAAAATTTAAGAACATTTTAAAGCAAAATACAAATTTCATATATGTCTCTATAATTTGGGTAATGATTTGAAATCTTAATCATTTCATATTTATTTTGATCTCATAACAAATTAATTTTTTTTTTCTTTGCAAAAGTGTAATAACTTAAATTATTATTATTATTATTATTATTTTAAAGTAGAATAGTTTGGTGTATAAATTCTAACCATATTTAAATTGCTAACATGTATTTTATGTCAGTTGAATCAAAATACGTTTTCGCTAAATTACTTCTTAATTAATTAATATTTTTATTTTTTATTTATTTATTTTCTTTTATTAATGTAGCTGCTACCAAGTGGATATCTAACTATCCCATATATCATTATTGTGCCTATAATCAAATATTTAATATCATATATTCTATTTTTAAACACCTATATTAAGATATTTAACTAATCCAAACAATTAGGAGGGTTGTGTTAGAAACACAAAATTACAAACTATAACGTGACAAAATATATTAATTATGAATAAGATTACTTGATTTAATATTCTTGTTCACAATTTGTATCCTTACATCTCTCAAGTTGTACTATGAGGGTAGTTACAATAGTAGTCTTCGAAGAAAAGTAGATGTCGGTCTAAATGGAAGATTCGACGAGATAGGAGCTAATTATTTTTTAAAAAAATATCTCAATTTATTGAGTTGACTGAAAAAAGGAATGATAAGAAGAGTTGATGTTTAAAAACATGTGCTTGGTATAGCAGTGCAACAAGGACTAGTACTGTATAGTATAGTTTCTATTCAAAAATATTTTCAATATAGATCAATGGAAAGCATGAATGGATGGCTAAGCTAGGTTAGGTAAAATAACAAGTCTTTGGTGGTGGGAATTATTTAAGTAAAGATTTACCCCTTTTTTCTATTCTTAACTTTTCATTTATATATATTAAAATAATTTCCAAAGAAGTGTTCAAAAAATTTTCATGTGTAAATATATTCATTGAGTTAAGGTTGGAGGCTTCTTATGAAACCTAATTATGGTCAAAGATCAAGGAAGAAGCTTAGAACTTCCAATTGATGCTCTTGAATATTATGCCTATGTTATGTTGAGGGTTCAAAAAGCTTGTTGATTTAAAAATTGTAAATTATGAAATATTTAGGAGTGATTCTATCATGGTTAAAATCACTTTGTTGTTTCTAAAACCATTATGAAACATATTCTGAATGATTCAAAACTAATTTTAATGAAATAAAAATTGCATTAAAAGTGTAATATTAAACATTAAACTAATTTTGAGAGATCAAAGACGTGCTTCAACGTGATTTTGAATGTGATAAGAGTGGTTTTAACAATTTTAAAATCATTTCCAAATATACAATCTTATAAATTGAGTTTGGTTTCAACAATTTGAAAACTACGACTTGAGATAGTCAAAATCTAAAGTTTAAGGAAAGTAAGCCGAGTTACTTAAAATTGTTGAGTTATACTTGTTGATACTAAATTTGGGTAAATTTATATTATGGAAGGAGGTTTCATGCTTAGCCATTTGGCCCTAGGCTTTGTTAAGCTTCTCTCAAAAGCCCACGCATGGGGAAAGACTCTTTACTCCCACTCTCTCCATTTCTACAAGTCCCTAGAAGTGTATAAATATATATAACCTCTCACCATTTCTAAATCTTCCAATGTGGGACAAAAGAGATGGATGTAGTTGTTGCGTTTAAAGTATATGATGCGTTATGCGTCTATTGGCCTAATGTTGCGTTGAAAATTGCTAAAGATGGATACATTAACACGCAAGTTTTTCTATAAAAACCTAAGTGCAAGTTTAAATAGGTTTCCTGGAGAGTTTAGGGTCGAACACAGGGATTTGTAATAATTCAGCGTTAAAAACATTCTTTGATTGATGCGTTGAACTATACAATAATTACGAATATGTGCATGGTTGAATTCTCTTTACAGTAACTAAAACTAACTTTATACATAATGGATTGATGGATGAACATGTGGGGTGATGATGCGGGATGGAAGATGGATGAAATTGTCAAGTACAAATATGTTCAAACAGCATACGTGTGATGGATCTATGAGAAAAATGGGGTTAGGATAACTTAGCTAGCATATTCCTCAGTGTTACTTAACTAAGCTTTCATGTTACCAAACTCAAGATTGAGAACGCATCTCTCGATGCTTCGACACCATATTAATCTTATCTCTAAGACGTATTGTGAGTTTTTCATGCAAAAGTTGAACTTTATCTCTAAAGCCAATTCTTTTCTTGTTAAATGACTAAGATTAATCACATATTTTCTCGAGCATATGATTATATTTACTTAAACTTATTTGTTCAACAAATTTAGGCAAGTTCGAAGCACCCATTTCATCAAGATGAAAACATACATAAGTAAAACTTGGAAATACTAACTTCATGCACTTAACCAATTCAACATTCAATCATTCATGGTGAAAAATGTTAAAGATGAGGGGAGATGGAGGATTATCGAACTTATATTTAGAAAATAAACAAATCTCTCGATTGTCATTAACAAAATACAAGAAAGAATGATAAACGTAATGAAGAAATGGAAATGAAAGTCGTCAAGTCGCCAATGGCAATGTCTTGTTTCTTGGAGCTTGAGATGGTGGCTATTTGATACATAATTCATACAGGGGATGGATGGATTCTCATTCTCTGAGAGACGACTTTGAAAACTCTTAGATCTTCTCACAGAAGAGCTCGAAGTGGAGAGTGGCGATGGAGGTTGAGGGAGAATTTGAGCAATTTTCACCACTGTATTTCTCTTTGTCTTTAGCATGAAGTGCATTGGACTATTTATAGGCGTCCAAAAAGGTAGTATGGTGATGACTGACACTTTTACATTTAATTTCATGCCTTGACGTGCAGATTTCTTTGCGTCTTCAGTTCATTTGATCTGTCATGGTCTAGTAAAGTCAGTTACCCACTTGCATATTGACATGACAGTTACCGCCCAAGCGTCTGAAGTTACTTTTTCTTCTCGACGCATTGATCTTTGGACATTGTGGCCTTGATGATTCTGGTAGCATATTTTCTTTTTATACTTTAAATGTTTTTTTTTTTTTCTTTTTAGCTCTATCCTGCGTTAAGAAAAGATATAAACTCATAATTTTTAGAATAGTTGTTTTTATAAACATAGTAAACATAGAGTCATTCATATTACATAATTCAATTACCAAAATAATGTGTTTATCTTTAATATTGCTCAAATTACCCTAAATAAAGAATATAATAACTTATTTCTACAAATTATCAGTAGTTTTAGGCCTTAGGCCTAATGACACGTGGGTAATGCTCAACATGGTAGTCAACGCCAATTATCTCATAACACGATTCATAATTGAATCATAGTAGATTATCTCATAATGTGATATGTGGTTGAGGTTTATTGAGCTAGTAATGTACTCCATAGCATAATTGCAAAATCTCGACTATAACATTCTAGATAAGTAAGAATAAACTCTTGATGTCATAAAAACAAAATAATAGACGAATAGATGACCATTTGATTTTCCTCCTTGAGAGGGGATTGTTAAAAAAGTGGAAAATGTCACATATTGACCAGAGAAGTGAACATGAAGCTACATGGCATATTTGTAACCACAACCCATTAATGTAATACGTTTTTTTTTTTTTTTTTTTTTTTTTAATAAGACTAAAAAAGTTAAATTACAATTTTAGTTCATGATCTTTTGAATTTGTGTCTGACTGGCCCTTATGATTGGCCCTTAAACTTATGTACAACAAACCCTTTAAACTTTTAATTTTAAGCCCGATACAATAAATTTTTAAAATTGTCGAATAAGTTCTTAAATTTTTAATTTTGTGTATAATAAGTTTCTAACATTTCAATTTCAGGTTTAATAGGTCATTAACCTATTCACTATTTTTACAAAAAAAAAAAAAAAAAAAAAAAAATAAAAAAAAAAAAATAATAAAAATAAAAAATAAAAATTTTTTAATTTAAATTATGTCTTTATTTTTTTTTTTTTTTTTTTTTTTTTTAATAAGACTAAAAAAGTTAAATTACAATTTTAGTTCATGATCTTTTGAATTTGTGTCTGACTGGCCCTTATGATTGGCCCTTAAACTTATGTACAACAAACCCTTTAAACTTTTAATTTTAAGCCCGATACAATAAATTTTTAAAATTGTCGAATAAGTTCTTAAATTTTTAATTTTGTGTATAATAAGTTTCTAACATTTCAATTTCAGGTTTAATAGGTCATTAACCTATTCACTATTTTTACAAAAAAAAAAAAAACAAAAAGAAAATCAAGGACATACTTGAAATAAAAATATTTTAATTTTAGAGTTACATACCCATTAGACATCAAATTCAATTTTATGTATACTAATTAACCATTTAGTTTTAATATCTTTTAATATGTCAGGAATCTATTTGACACATTGAAAATTAAAAAATATATAGTATGAGATTTAACTCATTAGACATTTTAAAAGTTTAGGTACCAATTAATTATAGATACAAACTTAAAAGTTTAGAAACTAAATTTGTAATTTAACTTTACACCATAGACAAAAATACAACCTTTTTTTTGTTAAAATACTATTTTGGTCCCTGTACTCTGGGACTTGTTCAATTTTAGTCTACGTATTTTCAAATGTTCAATTTTAATCTTTATACTTTCAATATTGTTATTATTGAACCAATTTCAATAAAATTAACTTTGAGAGACAAAACTTGAGATTCATTAAAAAGATAAAGACTAAAATTGAACAAACTTCAAAGCACAACAACCAAAATAAAATTTTAATGATTTTTTTTTTTCAAATTTTAGAGAGTCCAAATAGATAGTGATTAGATTGCATCTAACCCATGCTCCCTTTTCTTTATGCAATAAAAATAAAGTAAAAACAAGAGACAGTTATAAATATAATGATCAAGTTCAAAGTATTTGCAACGCAATAAAAGAAATTTACAAATATAGCAAAATTTAAATTTTGCTTTTAAAGTCTATCTATGATAGATTAATATAGTGGGGTCTATAAGTGATAGACAATATCACTAACAGAAGTCTATCAGTAATAGATTTTGCTATATCTATAATTTTTTAAAAAATATTATTATATACTTAATTATTATCTCTAAAAAGTTATCCAATACAATTACCCTAAAAAAAATTAACAATTAACGATTGAATCTTATTTCACTTGGTATTGCTTGGACCGCACAAAATATAGAAGAACTACGACTTTATTATTATTATAACTATTATTATATTTGTCTAAATTTATCCGGAGAAATGGAGTTTTGATTGATTGATTGGAAGCCTCCACGCCACCCCCACTTCGTATGTCTTGTCAGCCTTTGATATTTAGTTGGAAAAAAGAGTCAAAATCATTCAATTCCATATTTACAAATCAAAGTCCAAATCAAAATCCAAACCACCAATATCAAAGAAGCTTCCCCTAATTTCATACAAATCAATATATAAAACATAGCAATCCCTCTTAATATATTACTCCAAATTAAATCTCCTCTACAAAAAAAATCCCAAAACATCTTGAAAGGACCACCAACCCAACTTTCCCCATCATTCACAATAATACCACCTTTTCACTCTCTCCCTTTAATTTCCTCATATATACCCCATCACCATTTTCATTATATTCTTCTCCCCAAAAAACCCCATCCCCATTTCCCCCTCTCTAGCTTTGAATTAACATCACGGAGATGAATCTCCCCAACTACTGGCCGGCCGAGAAAAATGGCGAAGAGAAGAAGAAGGACAATCAGAAGCAAGGAAACGAAGATGACGACGACAACGATAGCGATAGCGATAGCGACATGCCGTCGTCGTTGAGCCTTAGAGAGCTTTCTAAGGTTATACTTCCACCTTTGGGAGTTTCAAGCTTTACTGATGACAATAAAGTCCATTCCAATAGATGGATCATCTCCCCCATGAGCTCAAGATACAGGTACACATACAACACAACTACTCACTTACTTACCAGCCTCTGTACGGTTATTGTTTGTCACTATGTCAAACTCGAAACTCTTCTAATTTCATTTATATTATTATTTTTGTGTAATTACTGAGATGCATAAAATACAAACATCTTTTTGTAGTTTTTTTTTTTTTTTTTTTTTACTTTGGATTCTATTATTTGTAGGAGTTAATTTAATTTTTTTAGAATATTGCATCACATATTTTAAACGAAAATTATTATTTTATTTTATTTTATTTATTATTATTATTTTTTTGTTGTCAATTTAGTGGACAAGATCCGTAATATTATTCTTGAAGTTAACAATTTAATGTTGGATATCCAAATTTGTTGAACTGAAGAGAAAGGTCTATACTCACTAAAATTTTCTAGTGTAATATATTTTCAGGAAATTTCTAGTTGACACATTTGCTTTGACTTGTGGTAATTTGAATGAAGTGCATGAATCTGTTTTAAAACAAGTGGCTTAAATGCGATTGTAATATATTATATATTTTGGATTCAACTGACAAAATATATTATTTTAAGGAGATTTTGATTATTTTAATATCTTTAATATTGCGTTTTAATTTTCTAATTATGAGTAAAGATCTATATTCAAGTAGATATTTATTTATATCTATTTAAAAAGAAGATATGGAAATTCAAATTTTGACTTTAAAAAGATAATAACATACCAATTATTATCAAACCACATTTATGACTTTTGTATGAAGTGTTAATTTCTCAAATATTATTAAAATCTTGTATGTATTATGTAAGATGAATTAGCTAAATGTACTAAAATTTAGAATGGTAAGCAAAATAACAATTAAAAAAAAAAAATAGGTAAAGGTCAATATTTATTTAATTTTTTAATTTTTAACTTTTTAATTTTTGTTATATACTATTTGACAACTACCGACACAACAGTAGGCTTTTCGGTGGTACCAAAAGATTCTTTTCCATTTAGAGAAGGTTTTTCCAAATTATTTCATGATTAATTGTCTCTATTCATAAAATAAAAAGTATTATTATTATAAAAATAATTGCCTCATTCAATGCAAATTTATGGGGTGGAGAATTCTACAAAATAAATGAATGAATAAGTCAATAAATTTTACCATTATTTTCTTTTTAGTTTAGACCACTAAATCTTCATCCATATATATCTTTTTTATTTAATGATAATGAAAATGAGAGAAAATCAATCATACATTAGGAAAAATCATATAAGAATTCATATGATAATGTTTGTTAAACTTCATCTAAAATTGAATTTGAGATAGTAAAAGATTATTAATTTGAGATAGTAAAATTCATGAAGATGTAAAAATGGAAAAAGAAGGTAAATAAAAATAATGTAGGAAGGAAAAAGAAAGATAATCCTTATCCATAAAAAGGGGAAAAAAAAAGAAAGAAAGATGAAGAAAAAGAATTGGTCCTTATTCTTTCATAAAATAATAATGTGAATATTGGATTTATTTATTTTGGAGAAAGTTATAATTCTCACTCTCATTAAGTAATTGGGTGAGAAAGATTGTCCTTTTAAAAGGAGAAAGTATCATTCTCCCTCTTTTTTTTCTTCTTCTTTCTTTTATAATTTATTTATCTTTCTTTTTTTAAATTCTAATACAAATATACCAAATTGAGCCCATCAACTTGAAAAGTGATTCCCTTTTGCTATTCAATACAGTAAACTATAAGTTCTTATTCTTATCTATCTATTTTAGGCAAAAAGAAAATTGAATTTATTCAAAACTTTTATTATTTTTTTTCCCTTGAGAATGCCTAAAATATTAATTGAAATAAAATTTTTAAATATAATTTATTTTCCATATACAAATTTCTAACTTTCAACTCAAGAACATACATGTAATTATTACTAAATTTTTATTTTAGATGAATTCGAATCATCTACTCAAATTTGTTATATTTGTAAATATTTTGGTTCCTTTTGCTATATTTAAAAAAAGCCCTATAGATTATACTTTATAGCACATTGAGTAATTTTCATTTTGGAAAAAGACACCTTTATTATAAAGTGATTGCCACAAAAATGGAAAGATATTTTATCCCTTGTTTGAATTTAGCTGTTATTTGGTCCCTAAATTTCAAATATTACATTTATAGTCTTTAAATTTTGATTTGGATTCATTTTAGTCCATATGTTTCAAAATATTGTAATCTTATCGGTGAGAATTGAACTTTGTTTCAATTTGATTTTTGAGTTTCAATATTTACATATTTAACCTTAATTTTTGTTAAATGCTCACTTTCCATATTTAATAGTAATGTCTATTAATTAATTTAAAATAATTAAAATTAATTTTTATCGTTGTTACAATTAAATTTAGAATTTAACTTTATAATTAATTAATAGACATTAACTCTCGCTAAAGACTAGAAGTGAATATTTAGGGAAAAATTCAAGTTAAGTTAAAAGTGTGAATGTATTAAAGAATCAAATTACGATAAAACTCAAATTTCAAAAATAATATTTTTATATTTTAAAATTTAGAGATTAAATTAAAACTAAACTCAACTGAAAGTGTAATACTTTAAAATTTAAAAATTAAATAAAAACTAGTTAGAATATAATATATTTTTTTAGAAAAACAATTATAAAAGAAAAAGAAGAACGTGTGTAATTGAATTTCCCAACGATTTGTTTTTTTTAAGATCTATTCAACTTTTTCATCGTCATTCGATCCGCCAAATCAAACCAGCTTCATTTTTCTTCCACAAATAAACTAATGAAATAAAATTAAAAGAAGAATGTTTCCTAATTTCTTTTAATAATAAAAATTTTTTTTAAAATTTTTCTATATCTATAAATATTTTTTCGATATTTTTTTTATTAATATATATGTAATTTTGAGTTGGATTGACCAATTCAACTCGATTTTTTTAAAAGTCAATCTAAGATTCAATCCAACTCAGCCAAATATTAAAATAAAATTAACCTAACCCAATTTTTACATTTTGAGTTGAATAGACCAAATTATTTGGGTTGTTGAGTTTTTTGAGTACCTTAGAGAAATTGATATCAGCATCTTCAGAGGGGAACGTCAAACTTTATGCTTAATGTGATCTAATAGAGATACTATTTTGATTTAGGGCATGTTTGAAATTGATTCTTAAAACCACTTTTGACATTTTCCAAACCATCTCAAAACATGATTTTAAACCTTCGAAATCAATGATATGAAAAATTATATTTAAAATATAAAAAATAAAAATTAAATTAATTTTGAGTAAACATGAAAAAAAAAAATTTAAGCATTTCAAAATCATATGCAAACATACATTTTAACATTAGCATTTTAAAATTTTAAACTATAGAAATTTGTTTATGCATTATGCAAACATACATTTTAACATTAGCATTTTAAAATTTTAAACTATAGAAATTTGTTTATGCATTATATGTTATTGAAATCAAACGGGTTGAAGGATCAAATAATGACAAATTAAAAAAAAAATATTATAAATAAAAAAATATCAAATTATTTAGGAATATAAATTTCTTTGTTGTACCTTTATAATTTGAGCGATAGAAATTATCGCCTTCTATCTTTGATAGAGATAAAAAGAATTTATAATAGTAAATAATTGAACTCATTTTGTTAGGTTTGTAAACTAACACTGTCACGAAGTATGATAATGAGAGGCGATTTTGTAGGTGGTGGCAGTCGTTCATGGTGGTTTTGGTTGCTTACTCGGTGTGGGTTTACCCATTGGAAGTGGCGTTTATGGACGCAATTCCCAAGCGCCAATTATTAATTGCAGACAGTATTGTCGATCTTTTCTTCGCCATTGATATCTTCTTCACCTTCTTCGTTGCTTACATTGATCATCACACTCAGCTTCTCGTTCGTGATTCTAAGAAGATAGCTATCAGGTTAGAATTCTCCATTTCCCCTTTTTTCATGTCGGGGTTTTTGAAAACTTGTTTTTCGTTCGATTTTTTGTGGTGGGTATGGAACAAATCCATCTTCTGAGTGTAGACTATGATGATTTTGCTTTGAAATTGGATGTCGTTCGTTGGATATTTGGAAGTTCTTGTATGAGTAAGTTTAAGAGACAGTTAAAGAGATATGTATTAAAGAGATATGTATCAGTCTGTTGTTGTGGTAAATGTGTTTGGAGAGTAGTTTTCAATTTTCTTGAAGTTGAAGCACATAACAATCAATGATAATCTACTTGAAAGAGTTGTTAAATGGTAATTATATTGTTGTGGTTGTGGTAGCTTCTGCCAACCTTGTAATGCTTTTTAATATGTAGTTTCAATCTTAGAAGTTCATCCAATGACAGTTTTAAACAATGCTTTCATTTGTCAAAATGATGTGATGTATGTACTATGGAAATTACTATTACCACTTAGTGCTTTACACTTTGCCCATGATTTGGACAGGGGCAACACCACTTGCTGTCTGTAATCTTGTGAAAATTTCAAGGGTTGTCACATATTTGTGATGGGATTTTAGCCTAAATCTCTACAACTTAATGTAAATGGTTTTCCGTAGGTACTTGTCAACATGGTTCTTGATGGATTTAGCATCAACAATCCCATTTGAGACACTGGCCTATCTGTCCACAGGCAAATATGATCTTTGTCTCCCTTTTGCCCTCCTAGGATTGCTCAGATTTTGGCGATTGCGACGTGTCAAGCAATTTTTTACCAGGTTTGTTTTCACTTTTCAGGTCAGGTTAACTCTTTGATCACTTATTCCAAAAGCTCGAACCCCATTAATGTTTGCTTTTGTTTTGCAGGCTTGAGAAGGACATTAGATTCAGCTACTTTTGGGTTCGATGTGCTAGGCTCCTATCTGTAAGTAACATAATCTGTTTCAAACTGATTGAAACTGCCTGAAAGGTTGGTGGAAAGTTGATGAATATAGGAGTCATTTGTTCTGATTGTAGGTCACTTTATTTTATGTCCATTGTGCCGGATGCCTCTACTACTTGTTGGCTGATCGATATCCACATGAAGGGAAGACCTGGATCGCAACCTTATTTCCAAATTTCAAAGAGATTAGCCTTGGAGTGAGATATACTTCAGCCATGTATTGGTCTATCACCACAATGACCACTGTTGGTTATGGTGATCTTCATGCTGTGAACACCGCGGAGATGATCTTTATCATTTTCTACATGCTCTTCAATCTCGGGCTGACTGCTTACTTGATTGGTAACATGACAAACTTAGTCGTTGAAGGAACTCGGCGCACAATGGAATTTGTAAGCATTCACATCAGTTCCTCTTTATATTTGTTTCTAAATATGATTCCGATTGTTTTAACTTTACCATTACTTGAATTGACATCGCATATTTGGTTGATTTGATCATTTCTGCAGAGAAACAGCATCGAAATGGCTTCAAATTTTGTTAACCGAAATCGCCTGCCTTCGAGGGTGAAGGAACACATATTGGCATACATGTGCTTGAGATTCAAGGCTGAGAGCCTAAACCAACAACAGCTGATTGAACAGCTTCCAAAGTCAATTTGCAAAAGCATCTGTCAGCAATTGTTTTTGCCGACCGTGGAGAAAGTCTACCTCTTCAAGGGCGTCTCAAAGGAAACACTTGTGGTGCTGGTGAGCATAGCAGTGCTTTGGCTTCGCAAACAAAGTTTCGAGTAACTGACCTATAACTTCAACTAACTATGCCATAAAATGGGACAGGTAGCGAAGATGAAAGCTGAGTATATACCGCCTAAGGAGGATGTGATAATACAAAACGACACTCCTGATGAAGTTTATATCATCGTGTCTGGGGAAATTGAAATTATTGACTGTGAGATGGATGTGGAACGGATTGTTGGGACGTTACAGTGTGGCAGTATGTTTGGGGAAGTAGCAGCACTTTGTTGCAAAAACCAAAATTTTACATACAGAACCAGAACTCTTTCACAGCTCTTGAAGCTGAAAACAAGTGTACTACAAGAAGCTATGCATATCAAACAAGCAGACAGTATGATCATTGTCAAGAACTTCCTTCAGGTTCGTATATAATTTCATCTCCCTTTTGCCCTAGAACTGGATTTTCGAGTATAAGTCCCCAAAAACAAAACAAGAGAACTGAATTTTGTAGTTTATGCTTGGATCCTGTTGAAGCTTAGGGATTGTTTGAGAGCTGTCTATTCCCAAAAACAAAAGTTTTGTGAATATGTGTTTGGCTTAATGTTTTCAAAAAGTTGTTTCTCCTCATTTCCCCCTCTAGCTTGTTTTTCTTGAATAAATGCATGTGTTCTTCCTGAAAGATCAAATGGTTATAAATATTGATTGAAGTGTATAACAACTCTAAACGTTTCCATTTGTCTGCATATGGTTTTTCTAATACAAACTCAAGAATGAAAACAATTTCCAAAACCGAATCTAAGTCCTCCCAATCAGTTTCTTTGTGAAGCAGCGACTCGAAGTAGTTGCTCAAGAAAAATCCATCGTTAAATCATCAAATAAACTGTTGCAGGAAAGGGAGCTCAGCCACAAAATCACGATAGAAGGTTCGCCCGAAAAAGAGGTGCCGACGTTGATTGAAGAAAAAGATCAAAGTTTCAATTGGAAACACTCCATTGAATTAGATTTTGCTAGAGTGAACATATTCAAAGGCCATCCAGTAGCCAGAAAACAGGCTTCTTGTGATGATCCTGGAAAGCTGATCAGACTGCCACATTCAATGGAGGAGCTCAAAAAAATTGCAGGTAACACTCTAATGGAAACTTCATTACTTTCAGTGAGTTCAAGATCTGCTTATTAACCGAAACAGTGCTTTTAGAATAAACACTGTGACTATATAACCAAACAATAAACATCATGAAAATTGGCTAAAAACATTCTTCATCTATTTCAAAGTCATATTAGATTCGCCATTTCCTCTTTGTTTCAGAATCAGTTTGATATCTTCCTGACTCCATTTTTGGCAATCTTAACAGGTGAAAAGTTTGGATTTGATGCAAGAAATGCTGTTTTGACAAATGAAGAAGGCTCTGAAATTGATTCTATTGATGTGATAAGGGATAATGATAAGCTTTTTTTTTCATAGTTGCAGATGATAAATCCCTGTAACCAAGGGAGATTTTTCCCTAAAAAATTAGAAATAGGGGGGAAAGTTGCGAAGCAAATCTGCCTTGACCATTCATCTTTTTGAATTTTAT
Organism: Citrullus colocynthis; assembly: GCA_031780015.1. Classification (NCBI taxonomy): domain Eukaryota; kingdom Viridiplantae; phylum Streptophyta; class Magnoliopsida; order Cucurbitales; family Cucurbitaceae; genus Citrullus; species Citrullus colocynthis. Next base: position 1,817,505 of record QLSR01000065.1, on the reverse strand, counting down.
TTTATTTTATTATTTTTTTTAATGAAAATAGCTGAAAGAAAAGAAAAAGTATATATATATATATCTGCTTCTTTTAATGGTTTGTGTGGGACTAATGTGATTAGAAGCACTTATTTGCGTGCAGATGAGAGTGGGATATTGATATATATGCTTATGGTAGGCTGTAGCGAGCTTGTTTATGGAAGAGAGAGAGAATGTGTATATAACAAAGGTCTTCATCAATTTTTTTTATAAAAATTAGTTCAATAAAATGGAGGGTTGGACAATCAATCTTTGAGATGGTAATTAGTACCTAAGATTAAGTGAGTTGTCTTATGAAATTAGTGGAAAATTTTCCTATATTCTACGATAGTATGATAATTTTTCATACTACTTCTATTTATTGTGTGCTACGTCGTGTGATCCACTACTTTAATGTGGGGTCCACAAATATTTAGGAAGACAACTTTATAGTGTGGACAAAGGAAGTATGGTACACCCATAAAAACTAGTAAAAATGTTCGAAATTAGTCTATGTGTTATGCTGGTTTGAATACTTGCAAATATATTTATAAAAAAAGATATTAGCACCTTATCTACTAAGGATACTTAGATTAACTTCATCCGTTAGGTTTAGAGTTTATTCTAACTACTTATTTATTTTGAATCTAGATTCTTTGGGTTGTTTGTAGAATTGATGGACTCAATCTAACTCAAATCATAAAATGTTTGTTAAGAGTTTTTTTTTTTTTTTTTTTCCTTTTCCCCTTTTTGCTCAATAAGTTTGTCAATCCAAATAATTCTAGAAAAATGATGAACTTAATTCTAGAGATAAATGTTGAACCTAACTTTCACCCACTATGAAATAAGGGCAGCATACGTGGATATGAACGGAATAAATGTAGGGTTTTTAAAAATTTTCCTTCTCTATCGCGATCTATTGTAGATAGATATAATATTTTACTATTATTTGTACATATTTTTAACAGTTTTGTCATTTAAAATTATTTTTCATAAATGTACATATTCTATTCTTGAAAAAAATACATAATATTCTTAAATAAAGAGGAGCTTATCCAAAGCATAACTTTAAGTAGATTAAAACTGCTATTTACCTTTTCTAAGATTCGAGGTTCAATTTTTATTCAACTGACCACAAAGCATAATCACCGACTAAGAGATGGGTTTAAAATCTTCCCACCTACATATCGTGGAACTAATATATATGTATGTATGTATGTATGTATATATATTTCAGATTTTTTTAAATAATATTTTTTTAATAAATATTGACAAAAGTAGGGTGGGAGGGAAACAAATACCAAAAATAGGGTTGTTAAATCATTGACCGGGTTCACGATTATGGGTGAAATCATGGATGGGTTCCATGATTATCTTGCCACACGTATGGCTTCTGCCACGCTGACCCACTACCACGCCTGTTGACATTGCTGACCGATTGCCACGCCTACATGTTAATTGGACTCGTGGACTAGGTCCACGACTATGGAAGTCGTGGACGGGGTCAACGACTTCCATCCCTATTTCTTCCCCTCTCGGCTGCCGATCATCCCATCTCTCTTTCTCTCTTCAATCTCCCTTCAGCTGCTGTTGCTATTTGTCGAGCGTCCTCCATAGTCTGCTGCCTATGCCTCTACTGTCCACCTTCCGCTGCCATATAGGTATGTATACACATTTTTTTCCGATCATCCTATCTCTCTTTCTCTCTTCAATCTAAATTTTAATCTCCCTCCAGCCGCCGTCTGTCGACCGCTGCCTCCCTCCGCTGTATGCCACAATTTCCCCTGCTGTCCACCATCTACTGTCATATAGGTATGTATACACATTTTTTTTTCCAATTATATGGTAAATATGCACTAATTATATGATAAATATCCATAGATTTTATGTTTTATTTTGCATGTATGGATGGAGTTGTATATGTAGAGTTTGTTTTTGCCAAATAGTTTATTTTGTTTATAATTTGAAATATCTAGCTGGACCTCAACTTTTGATTGTTATTTGGAGTTTATTGTTGTAGGAATATTTATTCACAAAAATGTGGTGGGGAATTATTGATAATTTTGGGTAGTGAAACTTGTGGACCAGGTCCACGAGTTTATCAACATACTATACCATTTGATCCATGTATAATGCCTTATCTACAACAAGTCGGTTTTATTGGAGTTGCACAAATTGGATTTATATAGTTAGACTGACATCTCATTACTGCTCTAGTAGAGCGTTGGAGACCAGAGATCCACACATTTCATATGCATGGTGGGGAATGCACAATTACGCTGCATGACAGTTCAATTTAGACTACCAGTGGACGGAGAACTTGTGACTAAATCGTTGCAGTATGATTGGAAACAGGTTTGTGAGGATTATTTGGGTGTTCGACCACTTGACCTGAAAGGCTCAAGTTGAGTATCCTGTGGTTAGCTTTTCAGTTTACAGAATTGTCCCATGATGCTGACGACGTTAGTGTACAGAGATATGCATGAGCATATATAATGCAGCTTATCAAAGGATTTCTATTTGCTAACAAGTCCAACACGTTGGTGCACCTGATATTTCTTCCACTATTAGCCAGTTTTGAGCGAGTTGGTAATTACTCGTGGGGTCGTGCCTGTGTTGCATGGCTTTATAGAAAATTATATAGGGCTAGTCATGCACAAGCTTTGAAAATAGCAGGCCTACTGTTACTACTTCAAGTATGAGCCTATGATAGATCTAACATTGTTGCACCACAACTCCAATTACAACCTCTTCTAGATCATTTTATGGGACATCCACTCAATGCCAAGTATTATTTTCTGTATATATTTATTCTCTTATCAATATAAGTAGTAAAATATTTTAATTTTTTTATATCCATGTGATAGATGGAGCGGTGTCTTAGCTGCATCTAAACAATCAGCAAGCATGTTGTTGGTATACCGCCTAATATTTGACCGATTGATGCAGAATCAAGTAATAATATATATGTTGCATATACAAATGAATATTACATATTATTTGGATTCTAATTATTCTTGTACATGGTTTCAGATCAGTTGGATGACGTATACATCGTTGTTGCCTGATTATTGTCATGATGAACAAGACATTTGGTTGACGGTTAGTCCACTTATATGCTTTCATATCGCAGAGTGGCATCAACCAGATTAAGGGTTGAGACAGTTCGATCTAAGGCAAACAGTACTGATGTTGTGTAATACACTCCCTCACCTGCACCAAATTGATTTAAGAGGTAAACACGACCAAAACTAGCATCAAATTCATGCAGAATATATATCCTTGTGACATGCACATCATGATCGTTTGCACAAGGAGAAATAATACATGAGTCAGCTGTGTCAGATGATTACTTGTCCTGGTACGACTCAATCACAAGAGAACTTATCACACTTGGAGGCACTTACTATTACTGCATGGTAAGAATTTTATTATCTAGTGTTTTTTAATTATATGATAAGAATTTTATTGTATACTTATACTTTTTTCATCATACAAAATAATTTTGTCCACGATGTGCACAATTACTCATTACAACACAATTTACCATAGTTGAGTTCAATGTGTGACCAAAACATGGTAAATGTTGAAAATATCATTCAACATACATGAAGACTCAATGTGGCTAACACTGATCGAAGACGTATTCGTCGTAGACGACAAAGACAACATGACGAAACTATTCTAGAGCAACATGATAACCATGAACCTCACATATTACATGATCTAGTTCCATCTTCTCCTGGATAGTTATTGGGAGTATATGCAGACATTGCATCCAATTCTGGTCATCAACAAAAGTATTATGCGAACGATGAATTTTTGCATGTCGTCGCCCAACAGGATATTGATGATGTAGTTTACCACCAACAACATTTTGAAGTGCCTAAGCCTCGTTGTGGACAACGTACGTGAAGAAGACCACCATGTGGCACCTGATTTTTATTCAAACTTTCTGATTTGTATAAACTTTTATTTTAACTAAATGAATTAATGATTTTCTATTACATTTTAAAAGATTAAGAATTAATGAAACTAATGCAATAAATGAACAAAACAAAAAACACAAGTAAGAAACAAATTTTCATTTTAAGTGAGAAATTAATTAAATTAATTAATTAAAAAAAGAGGTAACTCGTAGACCGGGTCCACGATTTCACTCAAACTCGTGGATCGGGTCCACCACTTAGGTACAACTCAGCTTCTCGTCAGCAGGTGAATAGGCCATTGACAAGTTGTAAGGGAAACTGTGTACCCGGTACACGATTTCTCTACCCTATTTTTGAGTTTTCTTTATTATATACCCTATTTTTTACATTATTTTCAAAAAGTGCATTATTCCTTAAAATACCCCTATATTTCATCTTCCCCTTTTTTGAATAAGAAAAGAAGATAGAGAAAGGAGGTCCTTAATCTCAAATCTGAAATGTATTAATAATGTCATCAGAACTTTACGGGAAAAAAAATAGAGTACTTCGTTTCTTTCTAATAAGTTCAAACTTAGGAAGTATGTGTTTTGTCTTTTTTCTCCATAAAGTTGGTCATCATAACTTTACGGGAAAAAAGACAGAATACTTCATTCCTTCCTTATAAGTTCAAACTTAATAGGAAGTATGTATTCTGTCTTTTGTCACGTAAAGTTAGTCATCAGAATTTTACGAGGAAAAGATAGAATACTGCATTCCTTCCTGATAAGTTCAAACTTGTCAGGAAGTATGTGTTCTGTCTTTATTCTAGTAAAGTTGGTCATCTAAACTTTAGGAGAAAAAAGATAGAATACTTCATTCCTTCCTGATAAGTTCAAACTTATTAGGAACTATGTTTCTATCTTTTTTCCCATAAAGTTGGTCATTAGAACTTTACGGAAAAAAAAAGACAGAGTATTTCATTCATTCTCGATAAGTTCAAACTTACTAGGTAGTATGTCTTTTTTCTCATAAAGTTAGTCATCATTACGGGAAAAAAAACACAGTACTTTATTTCTTCTTGATAAGTTCAAACTTATCCGGAAGTATGTGTTTTGTCTTATGTTCCCGTAAAGTTGGTCATCAGAACTTTACGAGAAAAAGACAAAATACTTCATTCCTTCCTGATAAGTTCAAACTTACTAGGAAGCAGAACTTTACGAGAAAAAAAGACAGAATATTGCACTCCTTCCTGATAAGTTCAAAGTTCAATATTCGCTCTTTTTTCACGTAAAGTTGGCCATCAGAACTTTACAGAAGACAAATAGAATACTGCATTCCTTCCTAATAAGTTCAAACTTACCAGGAAGTATGCGCTCTGTCTTTTTTCCCATAAAGTTGGTCATCAAAACTTTACAAGAAAAAAGCATAATGTTATTTTAGGGTTTTCTTGGAGATATCATGTCTTGTACAATTTGTTTATGTGTAGGTAAATTTAATGGAGCCTAGAATCTTAGCTGAGCAATATTTTAAGGTACAATTGACCTCGTGTTGCCATCTAGCTAGAACCCTTGAGGTTATGCTTAGGAAGTTAAGTAGGGTCCAGGTAGATATGTTTAGGCAACTATTTTTGGACCAATTTTGGACTGTAACCTCTCTCTTGATGGGCAACTCATCCACCACTTGCTTCTTAGGGAGGTGGCAGATGATAGACCAAACGTGATTAGTTTTAACCTCTTTGGGAATATAATGTTGTTTGGTAAGGAAGAGTTTGACCTCACTATTAGGTTCAAAGTAAGGACGAGGTATATACATAGGGCTGGGAACCCCAATAGGCTTAAAAGGTTGTACTTAATGACTGTTACAAGAAGAAACAAATTGAAACAGAGGCACATTACCTAGGCCTAGAGTTTAGGAGTGATGAGGATGCAGTAAAAATATCACTTGCTTCATTGAGTTTGTGATGATGAGGAGGGAGAAGAAGCAATAGTTTAATTGTGATCTCCTAGGGGGTAGTGGATGATTGGGAGATCTTCTACAACTATGACTAGAGTAGAGACATTTTTAGAAGACAATTAGTAGCCTCAAGAGGGCTTTGATGAATGCAAGGAATGTCAACCATCGCGAGAAGACTGCGAGATACTCCTTGTACGGATTCCCGTTTGTCTTCCAGGTTAGCTGATTTAAATTTATTATTGTTTTTTATTTTTTTTGTTCCAAATATGCTTATTAATGTCTTATTGATTGTTATGGTCTTTTGTTTGTAGGTGTGGGCGTCTCAGACAATTTCATCGCTTATGAATCCACTCGAGTATTCGAGATGGCGATTCCTTAATTGTGTCATTAGGTTTGAACCACTATCCCAATGTATGAGATGCTTAAGAGAGATATTTTTGAGTCACGACAAGTGATGAACTTCAAACATAACACACTTGAATGAATCCAAACATTTCCTGTAAAGAACTTCTTCCCCATACAAATAAAAAACTGGTTTTCAACTTTCAACATAATACGCGTGAATGAAAAAGAAAAAAAACCAAAACATTCATACCTTTTTGGTGAAAGCAAAATGGAAAGAAGTGCTAAAAATGGAAAGAACCCTCTAAAAATGGGACCAACAAATTCTATCTAAACATGGTGAAAATGGGACCCTCGAGCCTTTTTTTTTTTAAAGCAAAATGGAAACATGGAGTATAATTGAAGGCAAACTGAAGTTAAAGATCTGAAAAAAAAAAATTTGTTTGGTAAGTTCAGTAGAGGTAAAATTGAAGGAAATTAAATGAAAATTTAATGAGGGACAAGAAAGACTTTTCAAGATGTGAGGCCCTCCACTAAAAATCTGAAAAAAAAAAAAAAAAAAGTTAGAAAGAGAAGATTTTTAAAAAGATGTTAGATTTGTCTACCCAAAATTTTTCTAATTCTTTTTTTGAATTAGAAATAGCAATTTCCTTCTTTATTAGAATTCTCAGCTTTTAACTCGTGGATTTGGTGGTTTGGTTTTCTTACAAATTTACCCTTTTAGTAAACCATAACCCCACATTTATTATGTGATCTTTGATATATTTGTTTCCTAATACAAGTTGTTCATTTAAGGCGATTTTCCAGATTTTGCATTTAATTTACACATGTTCCCTAAATTGTTTATACATTTTTTTCTTTATTGCATTCATTGTATTTTAATTTTCTTTTTCATCAACACGTAATTTTTTTGATTTGTTATAATTTTAAGAAAGATTATTTTAAATAATAAAATTATTGAAAATATTTACACAAAATAGCAAAAAAATCACAGTCTATAAATATGATAGACCACGATAAACTACTGTTTGTGTCGATCTATGTCATGATAAATACAATTAGTAGTCTATCACGATCTATTGCGGTCTACTGCAGATAGACAGAAAAATTTTGTTATATTTGTAAATATTTTGGTTTATTTTTCTTTATTTTATTATTATTATTTTTTTGTTGTTGTTGTATACGCTTCTAAATGTTTTAATTATTTTAGGTGGTGGCTAAGTTTACCAAATGCAACCACATATCACGACTAATTTTAGGAGAGGTGACATCAAATAGATTTTCGAGGGTTTTATAGTTGTTTCATACTTTGTCTAAATTTTCTATATATATATATAAGTATATTTAATAGGAAAATTGTATTGGGTGACAATTTGAGTTTAGGAATTTGTAAGCGTGTCTTCAACTTTTCAGAAGTTGCAAATATAGCAAAATTTTCACACTTTTCAACTTTTTCAAAAATAAAGTAGCGGCAGAGGGGAGGAAAATAATAAGTGTAATTGCACCCGACAACATTTTTAGGGATAATAATTAAGTGTATAACAACCTTTTAAAAAATTGCAAATATAATAAAATCTATTAATGATAGACTTTTATCAGTGATATTGTCTGTCACGGATAGACTCCGCTATTAATATGACTTATCACTAATAGACTTTGAAAGTAAAATTTAAATTTTACTATATTTGCAAATTTTTTGCATTGTATTATATCTGCAAATACTTTAAACCTGATTGCTATATTTGCAATTGCCTCAAAATATCATAGTGGTGTTGGCGGCATAACGGGATAACAAAACTAGCCACAGCAGTGGAAATGGAAGCAATAATGGGATGAATGACAATAAAAAGGTGATCGGTGGGGCAAATGGAATGGGCCATGATTTACAGAGCTTGGTCGGTGCTCATGGATTGGGAATGTCCATATTTGAACTTTTCAAATGTTCATATTCAACTTTTCAACGATCTATTGAGTTGCTTGTTGCCCGCCCTCACCATACCGTGGATTGCTAGCCACGTCACTCACCGAATGTCGATTGCCATTGCCGATAAGTTCCTATGCGATTTTCTCTCTCCTCTCTCTCTCCTCTCTATGTGGTAGTCTTCCCCTTCCCAATATAAAGTAGTCCTAATTAAAGAAGATCTATTTAATTGCAAAATTGCCACAAGTCTTTATTTACATAGATGTCCTTCAATTTAAAACACTTAAAATAACTAGTCATTTTTAAATGTGTATCAATAGCATATCAAGTATATCAAGTGTCTATCAATAGTATATGTATATATATATTATTTCATTCTTATTAGGCTTTTTACAAATATAGCAAAATGAGTAAAACTATTTACAAATAACTTAACTAGTTAAATTATATACTCTCAACTTACAAAGTTAAAAGTGCGAATTGTCACCCTCTAAATATTATTGAACTCTATATAAATAAATGTAGAAACATATATAAGTATTATAAAGAGCAATTTAAAAGCTATATATATGTATACAATAAGAGACTGAGTAGAGTGGTCCAAGTGAATAAATGGTTTAGGTAGAGAGGAAAAAAGAAAAGAAAAAGGCTATATATGTTGTGCATTGCATAGACATGGGCCTCATGATATGATATTCTTCCTTTATAAACTAAACAAAGAATCTCAATTTCAAACCCTAAAACAGAATGTTGGGCCTAAACCAGAAAACCCTAATTTTTTATAATTAGTATCAAATGTTAACTCCCAACCAAATCTATTTTCCATCTCTTTTTTTCTTTTTTTCCTCTCTATAAAGAAAAAGCTGCCATTGCCATAGCCATAGCCATATCAATATAGATAAATGAGAAAGCATCTGAGTCAAAGTGGTCAAACTTTTACAGCTAAGAAGAAACACAATCCAACATTTAATATAAATTTTTAAAAATTTAAAAGTGATTAGAAAGGAAAGAAAAAAAAAAAAAAATCAAACTTTGTTAAATTCAATTAGCTTTTGCAAATTCTGACCAAACCCTTCCTTTCAGTTTCAGGTAATGATTCTAATTATAGGCTCTGTGCAAATTATATCAATCCATTTGGACTTCAAGTTTACATTACTTGGAAGGGAAACCATCAACATTTATCTTTTTCTTGTTTCTTTTTTCTTTTTTCCTTTTTATAAAAAAAATGTTAATCCCAAACCAAATTCTTCATTCCAATAATTCAAACTTATCTTCAATATTCTCTTGATCTACAAGATTTTGATTTGGAATATTTTGTTTGATTCCTAAATTCCTAAAATCCAACGTTTTAACTTCTGAAATGTTTTTACATTTTACAAAACCTATGATATGATATCTCGAGAAATATTTACCCCACCGCATGTGTTTTATTAAGTCATGATAGATGAATGGTAAAATAATTAATCTATTCACTTGAGTTAGGCTTATATCATCTACGACACTACAATTTACAATGAGCAACCATAGAGTCTTTAACTTAATCGTAAAAGAATTGCATATATAATACATAAATGTAAGACATTTACAAAAAATTAATGTGTTTTTTTAGTACAATAGGGGATAGGTGATTCAAACCAAGGTCTTCTTGGTGGCTAACACATATTGGATGTCAATTAAATTATGCTTGTTTGGCTAAAATTTAATACGTTAATGTTTACTTCTGTTTGCGTTGTAGTATTTAAAACTCAATAATAATTTAGTTTAAATAACAATATATTTGTTTCATGATAAAAACATTTTAGCAAAAAAAATAAAAAATGCAAGAACTTGTAATAGAACTTGTAATATTAGTTATATACTTATATACGTATACTAATAGTTGAACTTATATTAGGTATATCAACTATGTAGTTTATCAACAATAAAATGTAGGAAAGGAAATAGTCTCTAAACTTTGAATTTTGGGTCTACTTTTTGTCCTTGGTATTTTAGAGTGTCTAACAAGTTATTTAACTTTTAATTTTGTGTCTAAAATAAATCCATGGACTTTGAAAACCAAAAATTTTGTTGTAGTGTAGATATTATTGAATTTACTATGCCCATCAGCTTAAGTTTTTTAGTTAATCAGTGAATTAACCTATTATCAGAGTGGGAAGTCATGCATTCAAACCCATGTAATGTCTTTTCCTCCTTAATTATTATTGATTTTCACTTGTTAGGTATTCTATAAATTTTAAAGCTATAGTTGATGAAAGAGTGTTAAAGTGTTGATATAATTAACTTTACACTGACTCATCTGTCTGAGTTTTTGGGTTAATTGGTGATTTGATAATTTTGTATATATTTAAAATTAATTTATCAAAGTTAATTATTCAATTAGATATACATCTAAATTTTATGTTCAATGAACTCTTAAACTTTCAATTATATGACTAGTAGATTTATACAGTTTAAAACAATTGATCAAGTATGTCAATAATTTATCATACACAAAATTGAAAAATTCAAAGACTTATCAGACAAACAATTTAAAGTTTAATTCTCTCTCTAAATACAAAAGTACATAAACCTATTTTACACATTTACAAAATTCAAAAATCAAATAGATAGAAACGTATTAAACTTGTTAGAAACGTACAAAAACGTAAAGAAACGTATTAAACTTGTAGTCAGAAACGTATAGAAACGTATTAAACTTGTCGTCAGAAACGTATAAAAACGTATTAAACTTGTTGTCAAAAACGTATAGAAACATATTAAACTTGTAGTTAGAAACATATAAAAACGTATTAAACTTGTCGTCAGAAACGCATAGGATCGTATTAAACTTGTATGTAACCTACAAATTATTTGTTTGTGGTAAGAAAGTTTGCAAAATGGGCAACCATTTCTGGCCTCTATTATAAGGTTCCAATACAAATTCATGAGTCTCTATGAGTGATAGACTTTATCACTAATAAACTCTTATATCACTAATCAATTTTTATTACGGATATAGTCTATGACGGATAGATTTCAAGAGTTTGATCTAAATTTTGCTATATCTTTTAATATCTTAAACATAATTGGTATATGTAGTAGGTGATTTTGAAAAACTTAGAGATAGAAACGTATTAAAGTTGTAATATAGGGTATAAATGATCTGTTTGGGAAGAGGGCAACCGTTTTTGGAATCCATTATACAAATTCATGAGTCTCTCTCTCATTCTCTTGAAATGCATTGTTATAACAGCAGAGTCCAATGATCTCCTCCACTGAATAGGAAACACACATGATTGCACCCAACAAACCAATCCTTTCATATTATTCTTATTTCTTTCCTTCTTCATCTCTGCTTCAATCATATAAAACTCTCTGTTTTTTCCCCACACATACCCATAGCCATTAGCCATTAGCCATTTCTCTCAAATGGCTACTTCCTCATGTACAGCCACTTCCCTCCATGGCTTCTACCACTTCCTGTCCCACCAGCTCGACCAGCTCGATGACGCCTTCGTCTCCTCCGATTTCATGTCCCTTCACTTTCTTCAGAAAGTACTTTCTCTTCTTACAACTCTGCACTCTCACCTCATCCAGCTGGGTCAGCGCCTTCACCTCCCCGTCGGCGGTAAGTGGCTCGACGAGTATATGGATGAAAGCTCCCGCCTTTGGGAAGCTTGTCAGGTCCTTAAATCTGGAATCTCAAGGATGGAGGTTTTCCATGGTGAAGCTTCTGCCATAGCTTCTTCTTTGCAGGATCCTCACTTTCTACGTTTCAATCCTCGAGCGTCTCGACGGGTATGTATGTATGTATGTTTTTATTTGAATTTGATTTGGGTTCTGTTTGCCTTGAAAGTTCTGTTCACTTTCTTGTGTTTTGCTCTGTTTTGAGTTTTTTTTTTTTTTTTGGAGGGGGGTTTTGTAGGTTCTTCGTGCAATTACTGATTTCGAGAGGAATGTTTTTGGATTGGAAGAAGAAAATAGAAGCTTGATGAATACAAGGATTCAGCCATTATCACTGCTTTGTTTCAACGGTAGCGGCGCGTCAACCGGAATGAGATCGACATCAAAGTTGAATGCTTTTAATGGATTCAGAGGTGTTCTTCATGCAGTGAAGAGCATTAGCTCATTGCTTTTAATGATTCTCCTGTGTGCTCTTGTGTATTGTTGGCCAGAATCAAGTTTCCATGGAAGTAATGGGAATGAGAATGAAGATGATCACCATCAAAGAACCATGTTCAGCTCAAGCTTTGTAGCTTCAATGGAGAGATTGAGACAGAGAGTGGCAAATGAAATAGAGAGAGTAGAAGGGCAGCCAGTGGGAGTTTTGCTGTTTGAATTCAGAGAAGCAAAGGCAGCCATGGAAGGCCTGAAAATGGAGCTTGAAAAGGGTTTGGAAGAAGATGAAGAGGTTGAAATTGTAGAGAAAGTCGAGAGACTAAATGGTTGGTTTGGGTCATTAAGAATTGGAGTGGATGCCATTATTGGACAGCTTGATGATTTCTTTGATGAGATTGTCGAGGGAAGAAAGAAACTTTTGGATATGTGCACTCACAACAGATAGATAATAATTTTTTTTTCTCTTCTTCTTCTTTTCCTTTTTGAAATCACATTGTTTATTGTAGGATAATAATCTTTGCAGGCTATGAGAGGTTAAAAGAAGAAAATTAATAAGGGGGGGAGAGAGAGAGAGGAATTGATTCTTCAATTGCTTTGAAGAAAAGCAGCCAACAAACCAAAATACTGAATGACAAAAAAAAAGAAAAAAAAAAAAAAAAAAAAAAAAAAAAAAAAAGAAGGCAGATTTTCCCACTCAAAAAAAGAAAGATTCTTTGCTGTGGATTGTGGAAGGAGAAAGGGAAAAGGTGGCAATTTATATAAACTCCATAGAGCCACACTAATATATTCCAAACAAATCCATTCTCAATTATTATACTTACAAATAAACATTTTTGTTCTCTAATAAATAAAAGTGTGATTTGATTTTTATTTTTTCCTTAATAGTTTTAAACAGTTTTAGGTTTGTTGAAATTTCCATTCATGGACATGCACAAGTAGAGATTTTGTTGTATAATAATTCTAACCAAATTTGCATTTGATTCCATGGAGGAAAACAAATAAATAAATTGCATTAGAGCATGTTCAACAAATATTATATTCTAATAATAGCGGTGTGATTCTATTATGTAATTCTGTAATTTTGAGAAATGGTTATGGAGTATCATCTATCAAGAGCTCGTAGGTTCAAATTACTCCACTCTGGCATGTTGAACTGACAAAAAGCAATGCGTTCTTTTATTACATTTTTGTAATGCCTGGTATGGAGCCTCATGATTTAGAGGAATTTCAAATCATTATGGATTTCAAACAAATTTAATTGTTTGTTATAATAAGAAAGAGAATGATTTGATTTCAAATCATGTCTTAAGAAAAGAAAATGATGACTAAAATGGTTAGGTTTCAAAAAATTTAGAAGCAAATTACTTATTTAACTTTGTCGGATTCTAATTATCAATAAACAAATCTAATCAAAAGCTCATACTAGTAAACTTGTTAACTTTCTTTCCCTTTTTGGTAACTATCCAAATACAAAATTGTAGAAATATTCATTTCAACTTTTTCTCATTCCAAATGAAGTAAAAAATTTAAAACCATTTCTCGAATTTCAACTTACGAAGTTTTAAATCATTCATTGAACTTTCTTGAATTCAAATAGGAGTAAGAGATTTAATCTAATATTAATAATTTTTTTTTATGCTATTTAGTATTTATACCATCCGACTAAAATAAGACCAATGTTTTTTTTTTTTTTTTTAAGATAAGATAGAATCGTAAATATGGACACAGTTCGAATCTTCTATTCCACATCATTCTCATATATTCTACCCTATTTCTCACACACACACATTTACTTGGTCCCAATACTCTTCGTTTTTATTTACTTAATCCTTGTATTGTTAACTTTTGTTCATTTTAATTCATATATTTTTAAAAATGTTAAACTTGGTTCGTACTTTTAAAGAGTGACCATATTGGTCCCCCTTTCGTTTTTATTTCATTTTTGAGAGGCCAAAATAGATATTTTTTAAAATTTCAAGGGCCAAAATGAACTAGTTGAAAGAAGAATAACTAGAATCTTTTGAAAATATAAAAACCAAAATAAACTAAAATAAACCAAAGTTGAAAGTATATAAACGAACATTTTGAAGAACCAAACCTAAAAATAAAAAACCAAATAATATTTCATTTTTTGGTTTTTTTTTCAAAAAAGACTTCGACAAGAATCTATTAAAGATATTTGTTGGTTAGAAGAACTAATATCTCTCCTAATCATCCTTCAAAAGAGAGAAATTAATTAGACATTGTCGGAAAATTGCTCTAAAAATTGTTTTTTTTTTTTTTTTTCGCTTTACTAGGAATAGGTGAGTAGTAGATATAAAGCTCATTGTGCACAATATATTCACATTTTATAATTTTGAAACCAAGAACAACTTTAACTATTCTAATAAAAAAAGCTAAAAAATTTTAATTAAAACAAAGGAGGAAAAAAAAGCTACTCTTACTCGTATGTTATTTGAAAACATCTTCTAGACAGTTCATTTTTAAAACATTAAAAACAACACACACAATCTTTTCTGGAAGTAGTGAAGATCTTGTCCTCATTTTAATGAACCTAAACTACTGCATTTCTTTTTATCAAATTACAAAAAAATACTCTTAAACTTTGACTTTCATTCGAATGTATTCCTACTATTTCAAAAGTTGAGATATGGAACAAGAAATGATGACTATCTGAAATAGTTTTACAATATTCAAGTATCAATTTTCGTTATAGGTCACTGCCACATTGTTGCAGGTTTTCATTTACGTCCAACAGTTATTCCATATCTGAAACAACAATTTTTTTTTTCTTTTTTCATATTTGTGAGTGTTCGGGCCAACTTACGCGAATCTCACAAGACAATCCACCTGATCCTACAACATTTAAGTGTCAAATAAATTCGTAGAATATTAAATTCTAGGTAGGTGACCACTATGGATTGAACTCATGACCTCTGAGCCAGAGACTATGTCTCATTTCTTTTGCCATTAGGTCAACCCATGATGGTTTATAAAATGTCAAGGAGTAAAATGCAATTTTAAAAGAATAGAAATAATTTTGAAAAATTATTTTAAATGATAAAACTGTTAAAGTTTTTTGCAAATAATAGTAAAATATTACAACCTATATGTAATAGCACTGCGATAGACTACTATCTATGTTTATCATAACACAGATAGATACAAATAGTAGTCTATCACATTTTATCGCAAATAGACAGTAAAATTTTGTCATATATTTGTAAATATTTTACTTCATTTTCCTATACTTGAAAACAGCTAAATAATTTTTAAATGGTATTTTTGTAATTTAGCATTTTTTCTTTTAAAAAAAAAGTATTAAAAGAATTCTTACTCGTTTCCATTCGCTCTATAATTCACTTTTAACAGGTTGAATAGTATCAATGATCATGATTACATTGAATTAACTATTGAATTAACTACAAAAAAGTAACTTTTTAAGGAATGGTTAAATCAATTATGTTTTTTTTTTTTAACTCAAATGGCATATGAATGCAAAAATGAAGAAATTGATGATCATTGTGATGATGGTACTCCCTACCCACACTACAAGCCTCTTTGAAATGGAAAATAGGCAAAGACTATGACATTTGTCACTTTTAAGAAACAACAATTAGGGTTCCTTTTCATGGCCCCTCTCAATCTCTCCAATCAAGTATTCATCCCATCAACAAATATATCAATCTATGACCTACCAATTGTCTTCTCTCTAAACCAAGTCAATTCCTATATATAATCTCCATATGATTTTATAAATTTATTATAATAATATATATATACACACAATATTCAGGTACATAGAAACAAAACTTACATAATAACTTTTAACTTGTTCATTAATGCTGACAAAATACTTAAAGTAACATAGACTTTCATCATAGTTAAATAATGTCTAGGCAACTTTTCAATTAATGTTAACACAAAAATTCATTTAAATTGAAATAAAACTCAAATCTCAAAAGCAAAATTGTATCATTTTGAAATCTAGAAACTAAATTGAAATCAAATTCAAAACTTAAGACTAAAAGTGTAACATTTTGAAATCTATTCACCAAATGAAAACTAGTATTTCTCCAAGGAAAAAAAATTATACCCAACATTCAAGGTACATAAAAACAAAATTACCTACAAAGTTTTAACTTGCATAGTGCTTGAAGTAACATAAGCTTTCATTATGATTGTAGTATTTAAGATGTCTCGCCAACTTGAAAATATTAACCTCAAAAGATTCATTCGACTGGAAAACATGCAAATTTATAAATATAAAGCCAAAAAAATCACAAACAATTTAAAAAAAAAAAAAAAAAAAAAAA
>QLSR01000065.1:1656947-1793864 GCA_031780015.1 Citrullus colocynthis | reverse complement strand
TATTTTTTTTTTTTTTTTTTTTTTTTTTTTTTTTTTGGATAAGAAATATTTCATTGATGAATGAAACATCCAAAGAGAACAATGCAGAGAGTACACCAGATAAAAGATGCCCAGATTAGAGGTAAAGATACAACCAATAAAGATAAGAAACAAATGAGATGAACTAAAGATGTACAACAAAATGGGAGAAAACCCCAATATAAAGCTATAATGAAGCACAAGTTGGAATACAACCACCGATAGAAAGCCCAAAAAACAGGTCCCGTATCATCCGATTCAAAAACAAACAAGGAGGAAGTCAATAGCAAACTCATGTTGAAGATGGCCCTTCCCCAATCAAATCTTCAGCTTTTTTGTCATATGATATAGAGCTTTCAAGGTTTCGAAGCTCTCGCAGTCCTTTTTTTTTTTGTTGATAGACGGTTGGATGGTTTACGAGTAGGGATTGCCTTAATGCATAGCCCAAGTTCTCTAAACCAAGGGGCTAAAGCGATCTGATCAGGTGCAGGATTGAAAGAGTCAATACTTTTTGATGGGTAAAAATCATGCCAATCTTTGACCGGATAATCATGTACAAAGTGATTATTCAGTACTGAGTCTTTGGAGTCGGCATCGGAAGGAAGAGCAATGATGGCAATGAAATGTTTAGTACCAAGTCGGAAAACCATTTTCAAAGTAGTAGAAGGAGGTACACCACTACTGTTGATATTTGTGGAAGATCTCGGCTTGTGATTGGTTCCCGATGATGGTGAGGGCATGGGTCTATTGGAACACCAAAGTTGGTGAGGGTTGAGGAAGAAGCCAAATTGTTAGTGATTGGGAAAGGTGAGGGAATAGAGAATGAGGAGGTCGAAGGTGAAGAAGAGTAAGAGGAAAGGGTAGGTTGCTTGGCCTTGGGTGCAAGGGAGTTTCTGTTTTTGGATGGAAGAGATGAAGGTAAAAAAGAGAAAAAAAAAGGAAGGGTTGTGGTTGACAGCAATTAAGAAGAAAGAGGAAATGGGTTAGGAGTTTGGACCGTAGGGGCTTTTTGGATGATGGGATTAGATGAGAGGTGGGGGTGGAGGAAGGGATTGGTTTGGACCGTAGGATTCTTGTGGTTGTGGTTGATGGGATGGAGCTGATAGGTTGACTGTGATGGGAGAAGATGGACTGCAAACCGAGGAAGGTTGGTTTGGCATTTGAAGTTGATGGATAGGGTAAATTGTGGCTAATGTGAAAGGTGATGGGGATGGGAGAGAATGGTCAGCTGGCAAGTTGTTTTCCTCAACAATAAAAGGTGGTTTTTTGGCTTTTCAAAAAAAGGAACAGTTGGCTGACAAGAAAAGGAGAGAGAAAATGTACTGGACGTTGATGGGTCAAGAGAGAAAGTAGCTATTTGTGAGTGGTTTTCCCGATGGCCCTGTTTTTCATTAAAAGTTTCGGTCAATGCTTCATCCATAGGTAGGGTAGATTCCCTTTGTGAATGGGATTTGAGCGAGTGATCTTCCATGCTTCATGAAACACGCGCCAGCCAAGTGTTATCACCATGTTTGTTGACCATGTAGCCAATGTGAGGTAAAGCTTCGTAAAAGGGATCAACATGGACATTAATCATCTCTTTTGTGGTGGATGGAAGATGAGTAGTGGCCGGAATAAACCCATTTTCATTTTTCTTTACTTTTAAACAAACTTCCATCATGCCCATTCTTGATTGCTAAGGTCTTCTTTGCTACTTCTAAAAAGCCTCCACATGTGTCACCAATAAATTTGAAAGATTCATGGGACCATTTATAGATGGGGAGATTTCTAATCTTAATCCAACCACCATATGAATTAATCCAATCACCATATGAAGGCACCATTTGATTTTTGTAAAAGGCTTCAATGCTCCATGACTCGAATTTCACCATGAAGGATCCGACTTTATACCAATTGTGGATGTTACTTAATATTGACCCTTGCTCTCTATTTTCAACCGCCAAGATGGCCTTGTTCAATTGTAGTGGGCCGTAGAACCAAAGTCTAACACTTCCTTTTGCAAAACTCTAAGAATTTCATACCAATTGTCATGTAAGTTTTCTCGAACGATGATGATGGATTTTTCTGGATAAAATGCTGCAAGTTCTTGCAATTTGGATGGTGAAGAAGATGGTTGTTGTTGTGTGGGGGGTATTTGTGGTTTGATCACTAGACCTTCGTAAAACATGGAGAGCATCTTTTGTAAGAAGTAGATAATGACACAAAGTTGGGTTTTTGCTTGTTGGTGGACTGCTTGGTTGGTGTATTGAGAAGAGAGGGGAAGTCATTCCACCCAAATTTGTTTTTGCCAGCTAGTAGAATAGTTTTATTTAACCTTCCATTAACACCAAGCTTGACGATCTCAGCAAAATGGCCTTTCTGGTTAGAGAGTTTTTCCACCCACAGATCATACTCCATCAGTCTAGACTTGATGAAGAATTTATGGTTCAAAGGCACTTCAACCAACGTAAAGAAAGTGTTGTGTAGCCATGAGAGGGCCTCCTTCTTTAGAGAGAGAGTAAAGAATTCGTCCCTAGAAGCTTCAATGATCTTGATGCCATGAGATACATCAATGGCAAAGGTTTTCCTATCTATAGTGATAGATGTCAAGAGAGGAAGATGATGTCGAACCATGACTCCGAGCATCTGATTAGTTGGTGGATGACTACCATTGTTGGTTGAGGAGAGATGAGAGAAGGGAGAGCATTTTCCCCCTATATGTCCCACAATAAAACGTTATTGTGTAAAAGTCTAATGTCCCTATGACGACTGACGAGCATAGTGACGTTCCTATCTCTCTTTTTTGAGCCCCCTTCGTTCTCCCACCTTGTTCATTGTGTGGTGGGAGAGGGTAAGGAAACATATTTTTTGGGGGACTTGTGGATAGACGTAGACCCCTCTACTCTATGTTTTCTTATCTTCATCATTTGTCTTCCCTTAAGCATTGTTTTATATTTGACTTTCTTGTTTTGTCAGGGAGCTTTGTTTCTTTCTCGTTTGGCTTTAGTCGGTCATTGACTCATGGGGAAATGACGGATGTTGACACTCTTTTGCCTTTGATTGGAGAGTTTGGTATTAAACTTGGGAGAAGGGATGTGCATGTTTGGAGTCTCAACCCACTAGAGGGTTTCTCTTGTACGTCTTTCTTTCGTTATTTGTTGGATCCCTCTCTTGTTAGTAAGTCTATCTTTGATGCTTTGTGGAGGATTAAGATTCCAATGAAAGTTAAGTTTTATTCTTGGCAAGTTCTACTCAGTCGTCTGAACTTGATGGACAAGCTTTTGAGGAAGTTACCTCCATTAGTTGGTCCCTCCTATTGAATTCTTTGTCGAAAGGTGGAGAAAGACCTAGATCATCTCTTTCAGAGTTGTGAGTTTGCGAGGTTGATATGGAATGGTTTTTTCCAAGAGTTTAGTTTCATGTTGGCTCCACAAACGAGTATCAATGGCTCAATCGGGGAGTTCCTCCATCCGCCTTTCAGGAAGAAGGGTCGCTTTTCTTGGGAAGCTGGAGTGTGTTCCTTTTTATGGGTTTTATGGGGAGAGAGTTTTTAAAGGGGAGAAGAGGGACCCTGGTGAGATGTGAAGCCATGGTTAAGTTTTATGTCTCCCTTCGGGCTTAGATTTCAAAGACCTTTTGTAACTACTACTTAGGTAACACTCTACTTAACTGGAACACTTCTCTTTGATGGGGTTTCCCTAAGCTTGGTTTTTTCTATGCTCTTGTATTCTTTCATTCTTTTATCAATGAAAGTTGTTATTTCTATCCATAAATAATACTAATAATAGTAGTAGTAGTAATAATAATAATATATTATTACTATTATTATAAAAAGTATTTAAAAAAGAAAAAAAAAACAACAACGTAGCATAGATTGGTAAAAAAACATATTTGTGCCCAAGCAAGTACGTTTTAAGCATAGTTAAGTATATTATCTTGTTCTGTATGGTTATAAAGTTAATATAAAAGATATATTTAAACCAAATTATGTAACTCGTTTATGTAATGATACAATTTCCTCTAATCACAGCCCACAGTGCATAACATAATCTACCCTCACTTTGCATGAGCAATGCTTTAGTAAACAAACAAACAGCTAGTTGTGCACCTAAATTGTGTCATGTCAACAACTCCACATCAATTAGCAAAATTCAAATAAAAATTATCACCTGACAGTCCCAAGGACCTTAGATCCCAGAGTACCATGTGATTATCAGTGCCACCAGTTACAAGCTTGTAGTTCCTTCGAAGTAAAGCTGAAGCCAAGGCTTGAGCATTCTTTTTCACCTGCTGCATATATGCCTTGTACTCTGGTGTAGCCACTTGTTTTAAGGCCACAGCAAGAGCAGCAATATGGTTATTGTGTGGTCCACCTTGTAAGGATGGAAAAACAGCGAAGTTTATCCTCTCCTCAAAGTCATATTGCTTAGTGTCATTCCCCTGATACAGAACGATTGCTCTCCCCCTTGGCTTATAACCCTTCTTATAAAAAATTATACCTCCCCTTGGACCTCGAAGGCTCTTATGAGTAGTTGAAGTCACAACATCACAGTAATCAAAAGGGCTGACACATTCCTGTCATAAAATTCAAATCAAAATCAAAATCAAAATATAAACAGGAAAGGGATAATTCTTCATCTAAAATTGCAAGATTACACATATGAAATACTGATGAGCTGAACCAAACAACGTAAGTTAAAAAAAAAACTATAGATATAAAAGAATTATACTGAGAATTGCATAAGCACACAGTTGAACGGAACTGTATAATGGAACCAAGTTGAAAGGGAAAGAAACCTACAAAAGGTAAAAAAGGAAAACCACTTCCATAATTCATAAGCTCAAACTAGATTCGAAAGCACACAAGTGTTTCTCAAAAAATCAATGGCTGACATCTTGGCCCAACACACTTCTAAACTGGGGTTAAGACCTAAAATTAGTGTCTACCAAAATCCCTTGATAAGTTACATTTTCCTATCCCTAAGTTTCATAGCCATTCATAACCCAAATACCGAAACCTACAATGAATTTCCTCACAACCACCTTTGAAGCCTTTTCCGGGTGTCCGGTAGAACAATTCAAATATTTTGATTATATTAACAACGAACTAAATTGCAACCCAAGGGAATGAGGACGTGATAGTAATTAGAACATATGAT
Organism: Citrullus colocynthis; assembly: GCA_031780015.1. Classification (NCBI taxonomy): domain Eukaryota; kingdom Viridiplantae; phylum Streptophyta; class Magnoliopsida; order Cucurbitales; family Cucurbitaceae; genus Citrullus; species Citrullus colocynthis. Next base: position 1,788,708 of record QLSR01000065.1, on the reverse strand, counting down.
AAGAAAATCAAGAACTTCATTGAGTTGAACCAAAAAACTTTATACACAGACATTCAAGGGCCAGATCATAGCTAAAGAGAAAAATTCACACCTTAGCAGCAACAAGGCCACTAATTTGAGCCATATCACACATCAGAACTGCTCCACACTTATCTGCAATCTGCCTAAACCTTGCATAATCCAATTCACGAGGATACGCGCTACCCCCACAAATAAGTAATTTTGGGCGAAAGTCAAGCGCCCTCTCCTCAAGCTTATCATAATCGATATAACCAGTTTGCGGGTTCACCTTATATGGAAAACTCTCAAAGAAAATTGAAGCCCCAGAAACTTTTTTCCCATTTCGAGTACAGTAGCCATGACTAGGATTGCCACCAGAAGGAGAATCCAACGCCATGATTCGATCGCCCGGCAGTAACAGACCAGTGTAGACAGCGAAGTTCGCAGACGTGCATGAATAAGGTTGAACGTTAACTCCCCAAGAATGTGAATTAAGATCAAACGCCGCCAATGCACGCTCACGACAAAGGGTTTCAATCTCATCAATATATTGATTTCCACCGTAATACCTCGCACCAGGCATACCCTCGGAGTACTTATTAGTCAAGTGGCTTCCAAGTGCTTCCATTACAGCCCGACACACATAATTTTCAGAAGCAATCAACTCAATGCCCATGATTTGCCTCTGTTTCTCCTTCTCCATAATCCCAAATAGCTTAGGGTCCGCAGCTCGAAGCATCTGGTTACCCCACGAGCGTACAGCATTTCTTCGTGTCTCCATATCAAATTCACACGAAACTCTCTTCGTAGAACACAATAAGGACGAAGATTCGCTATCTCTTCGACGCTTCAAGCACATAGAATGACCCAGAATACGAAACTCTTCCACATCTCTATCGTCGTAGTCATCGCCATCTCTCTTCGCATCTCCATTCTCGTCTCTATGATTCTCCGTCTGCGGTTCCATCAACTGAAGAGGAACTGGGGGGGACGAATACGTGGGTCCCCGTCGAGAAGAATCGAGATGAAGCAATATAGAATCATCAGCAATCTGAGCGCGGTGAGGCGGTGAAGCACGTCCACGAGAAAGATTGGACTGAGAATTAGATAAATCCATTAACTACAAACAAAGCCAACAACCCTAGCAAACGAATTTCAAGCCCCAAAAAGATTCACCTCCAGTAACACAAACACAATCAGAGAGGGAAAAAAAATTTGAAGTAAACCAAACCCCCACAGAAGTCTCGAATCAGGAACAACAGCAACAGCAACAACAACCAGTAGAAGGGCAGAGCTTGAATGTTGGTAGCATTGAACTTAACGAAACTTCCATGGAAATCCCAGAAACAACAAGAAAAAAACCTGAAACTATAAAATTTTCCTCAGAAATGGAGGTCCCGAGAGAGAGAAGAAGAGGAGGAGGAGAAAGCGAGCGAAGGACGGACGACGACAGGTTGATTCTAATTTCGGCCGTGGAGGAACGATCCTGGACATACGTATTCTTTTACTCTTTTAACTTTTTATATTATTTATTTCAGACGGAAACAAACTCTACTCTTGCGTGTTCTATATGGTTTAATAATTATTCTTTTCTATAACTTTTGTACTCATTATTATGATTATTATTTTTTTTTTGATAATTATAACTTTTGTACTTATTTAAATCATTTTTCTTATCTTTTCCATATGTGATTTTAATATTCTCAAAATATATATATATATATATATATATTTAATTTTAATGGTTAATCATGACCTATTTGAAAGCATGTGAGGTGGATGGACTAGAACTCAAACTATTTTTTTAAGCACAAAAGCAAAACAATAAAATTAGTAATGCTACGTGAGAATATCACGACACATAGATGTAAACCAAAAGGAGTAAAAAGAATTAAAAATTCTCGATCCTCCAAAGCTTTGCGCGCAACACAGTGTGTCAATACCAACTATAGGGAGGAGACAACCCTCAACCCATCGCCTCTATTCTTTGTCTCCTCAATAAGGAAGGAGACTTCAGTCAAATCAACAGCACCATCCTTCAACAAATTGATGACCTCTAAATAATTAGACTCAACCAAGATATTCAAAACATGGATGGAAGATAGGTTCTCAAGTCCAAAGCATATCGTCATAGTTTCAAGAAGCTTCACCTCTGAGCATCTAGGGATACACTTGAATCCAACCAAATGCACACAACCCACCTGATCTTGTACCATCCAACTTAGTCCACCTGGATTTATATCAAGGCTCCAAGTTGCATCAATATTCAACTTCTAATAAGATGATTCAAGAGCATGTCAACCAATTGACATGGGAATTTGGATAGAGTCAGCCTTTTGTCTTTGCTTTTAGATCACTCACCACCAATACAATAATCAAGAATATGACTAATAATCACATCACAAATAGTCTCTACATCAACCTATTGTCTCAAAAACACCACTTCATTCAAAAACCTCCCAAAACTACCACATCATGATCACAACCTTATTGATATCCACTAATGCAACACAATCAAAAATCCAGTGCTAGATTTGATCTTTTAATTTAATCACCAACTTCAGAAAAATGAATATAATATCAATAATCATTAAACCATATTCACCTTAACATAAAGGTGGAGATTTGAACTTTTAATTTAATCTCTAACCTTAAAAAGTGAATATATAATCATAATTACTTATGACAGAAGGGTGAATTTAAGTCAACAAAATATAATTGAGTAGACATATATGTATCAAATTTGAAATTTTGAACTTTAATTATTTCGAAATTTGTCATAGATATAAATTAATTTCATGCAAAGGACATGTCCCACACCATGAAGTTATACAAATGGCCAATACAATGTGATATATTACATGATAATCAGAACAATAATAATATCAAAATCAATTCCATACAATACAAGAAATGGTGGATTGATTGTAAATGGATATTTACATCCTAGGGGTTAGTGTGACCAAAGTACATATGGATATGATTTAATAAATGTAAAGATGTCCTCAAAAGTCCTTTTTCAGAATGTCAAATGTGTACTTTTTAAAAGGACATTCTTTTGAAGAGTCAACTCTTCATCTGAGCAAATATAAACAATCAATTACACACTAATCCTTGAATTAATATTAAACATTAGCATTTGGGCCATACTAATTCCAACACATCTTCATTAGCATCCATCAAACAGAAAGTGATTGCACAATCTCAGGGACATTTGTTGAAGCTCTCTTGAACTTTTACCAGCAATCCTTTCATCTTCCACTTAGAGAAGTGAATTTTTTGCCATTGATTCTCAAGTTGCAACGTTGCAGTTGAAGCTTCATACATTTTTTAATATACTTGTAGCAGTGAAAGAATAACTGAAGAGACCAAGATTTCCATTTTAATTTCATTACTCTCTTCCAAATTTCAAGCACCATTTCTATAAATCAAAACCCCCTTCACCTCCCTCAGATGGCCTCGCCTTCAATTATATGCAATTCAAAAAACATCATGAACAATGATAAATTTTTTGTTTAAATACTACTTTAGTCCATGTACTTTTGATTTTAGTTCATTTTAGTCCCTATGATTTCAAAATGTTCATTTTATTCCTTGTACTTTCAAAAAGTGACCATTTTGGTCACTTCATTTTTTTTTTTTTTTTTGTCACTTTTTGAAAGTTCAAAGACCAAAATGAACATTTTGAAAATACAAGAACCAAAATGAATTGAAATTAAAGTATAGGGGCCAAAATGGAAATTTTAAAAGTACATGGACCAAAATAAACCAAAGCCAAAAGTAGACATTTAAACCTAAATTTTTCATCTAAACGCATATAGATACCAACCAGAATTTCGGTTATGACCATGAAGGTAACACTCTTCCATCATTATGATGATCCAGGTTGTTGTTTACCTCCAAGTCATGAACTTCATAATAACTGTCATCAAAATCCAGCTCACTGTCAAAATATTGATCTGGATGTTCTGGCCTTGAAGAATTATGGACTTTAGGAACTTTGTTCTGAATTTTTGTTGCCCTTTTCCTTGATCTATCAAAGCTTTTTATGGCATCCTTTTCCTCTAAATATTCATCTGCATCTTTATTTCCACTTCTTCTTCTCTTTACAGAGTCGTTACTGTCATTACTGCTGCTTCCATTTTTCTCTGCCCCATAGAAGTCCTTGATGGTAGATTCTATGGTTTCCAAAATACGGTCGCCATACTTGCTTACCTTAGCTCTAAATCAAGGAGATTTTTTTGTCAAATGTTTTGTATTAGAGTAAATTAAATCTCTGGAAGCCTGAAAACTTACTTGCCAATGCCATTGATATCAAGTAATTCTTCTTTTGATCTGGGAACTCTTCGGCTTATCTGCTGCAATGTGGCATTACTAGATCGAGAGAAGAAATGTAATCAACTAATCAGCACGTCATGAAGAAATTTGGATGTAAATAGAAATATTAAAAATCGAAAAACAATATCTTAACAAAACCATGATGCAGCCTAACTATATTTCAAAACGGAAGAAGAATTATATCAGATCAAATAGAATTTACAAAATTATAAGACAGCAATTTTTAAGAAATGACATACGCAGCATCATCCAATTTCATAATTAAAGAGTATCCATATAGATCACAAGACACGCTCTTAAACGTCTACTTATTAATTTAACAGATTTGTATAATCCAGGATATTGACTTGACTACTTTCCTACTGCCATGTCCTCCATACCCTCTTCCCTTCCCTTACCTACTCTTCTCTTCTTATTCTCCTTCCATGCAACTACCGGCCAATTAACCATACAAGTCAGTGCTACAGACCAACTAACTCACGATATGAGTTGGGTACATCTTCCCAAGTACAAACATTTAGTGGTCACATGAATCTTTTCTTGCACTTCCTCTAAAAGAAGTTTGATGCTACTTCCAGAAGCACCAAACAACGATCATGACATAGGAAAATAGTCTTCACCCTCTTATACTTAAATATCACATCTAAGAAATGGTGAATGCAAGCAAAAGTGACAGGAAATTAGTCGGAACATACAAAAACACACATTAATGTCCTTGAGATATGATTTGTGCGAGGTGGCAAAGGAAGACACAAGCCACCTTCAGCATTTAACTCATTATTTTCATCCATGGGGAGGAACCTCTTTAACCATTGACTTGAGAGTAAAATATATGTTTGGCACATCTGAGACGAGAAATAGAAGAATCCAAGATATATTTTAAGAGTCCAAGTGTATGACGTCATAATTTTCTACTTTTGGACATCATAGAAGATCCCTTTAGTTCTATCCTGAAACATAACAAATTAAAGAACCTTTCTGTAGTCTCCAGTAACCAGGATGGGAGAGAGAGAGAGAGATCTTTACAGGAGATAACACATTGAAGTAGAACTCACCCAAAAATATGATATGCCATAACACCATCTGCAGCCTCTTTAACGAGATTAGTTCGAAGCATCCGCAAAGAGGAATATAATTTTGCTGAGAGTTGCTGCAGTAAGAAAACAAAATCATTTTCCTGCTAAGGAACAAACCAAGTAACGAACTGTACAGCACAAGCATCGAGAAAAAACCATATTGCTTAAAGCTACGCAAAGTTTTTATAAATTACCACATCAATTTCAGATTGAGGCTGTGCAGGAGTGTTGATATTGGGATACATTTTTCCAGATATCAAAGAACCTTTAGCTGGAGTCATTTCAGATTTGCTCAGTTTATTTGTATTTGTGGTTGATGGAAACCTGGCAAGTGTGTCATGTGCCAGAGAAAACAAATTAGCTGTCAAGTTTCAAGAGCTAAGCAAAGATGTAGTGCCGCTTGTAGATGAGTTAAAAAATGATCAATAAGGAGAACAGAAAAGAGTAGCAGCAGGACAAGCCTTTCCATCTTTGCTAATGGAATTAGTTCGGACCACAACTGCTGCACCAATAGTATGACTTCAACACAACAGCAAACCTATTGGGTTATTGTGGATCATTCCCAACGATCTGCCAAACATATTATTTTGTGTTCTCGAAAACATTGTAACCTTTGCTAAGAATTTAGTAAATGAATTAACAAGTATGAGACAACTGAAAATATCAAATTCTAACAGTACAACTGTACAACAAAAATCATACGCTTCTAGTTCATCAAGTAACTATGGTGACATATTTATCTAATATAGCGAGCATCACTCAATTGTCCTAACTGCAAGGCCAAAACCAACAGCATGGCTACACTACAGAAAAAATTCATAAATCATGAAACGGTGCAAGAGTTAAAAAACCAATAAATTAAACCTTTTTTTGTTAAAGAAAACAAAGTTTTTCATTGGAATAATGAAAAGAGAACCAAACAAAACAAAGAAAAATTCAAATACAAGACAAAAGACATAATGACTCTGCTGGAAAATTAACTTTTATTAAGTGGAAAGGAAATATAAAAGAAAAGAGAATAACAGTCAAAGCACAACTGAAAACTAAACAAGAGAAGCCTTATAAGGAAAACAAAATAAGAGATTTTGGTTTCTTTACAATAATTATAAAAGTTAAAAATTTAAAAAAATACAAACTTAGTTTAAAACAATCAGAGGGAAGTATTATAGTGCGCCAGACTTAACTTAAAACCTCCTCCCAAGACCCCTTGCGCCCTTGAAAATTCTCCTTTATTTACCTAACCAATTATTCCAAAAATTGTTTGCTCTTACTAAACTTACTAGTTACTAGTAACTATAATTCACGTTCTTATTCAGTGAAGGCTTGTCCCTCCACAAACTTCACATTAGCAAGTGCATTCTCGAACAGAGACCTAGAGGAATTGGTCTACATGGAGGTACTCACTGGAATTGAATCACATGAAAGTATGGAAGTAGTGGAAAAGTTTGTGAACTATGAAATTGCTTCTTGAAGTCTCTAGCAATCTCCGAGAGCATGGCTTGACAAATTAACTAAAATAATAAAGCATCATGTATACTCCCAAATTCAATATATTACAAATGTTCAGTACCAAAAAATTGGTCTTTGATCACTTTATAAATCCTGGCATTACGCCAGAACCCACCCAGCATCTGTATATACTTCAATGGTTCTTTTGCTTTTACTATGCATAAAATTCAGTTATTTTCCCAAATTCTGTAAAAGATAGGTAATAAGTACTCATGCTAAGAGCTGACCTTTTTCTTTTACAAGTAAAAAATCAATTGAGAAACCCATTTCCTGATCTCCTACATAGTTCGAGTTGATCGGGACACCTTGTCATCCTCTCCTTTCACAATTTCTTTTATTAAGAAATGTTTCAGATTTTTTCTTTTTTTTGGAAGGAAAAGGGATGTGATAGATAGATGACACATCAATGCAAATCCAATACTTATACCATAAATATGAATGCTGCATTCACTTATGACTTGTAAGTTGTCATAGAAATTGCACGCCAACAATAACTATTAGGAGGAAGAAAATGCTTAACCTTAATGTAATGCGCTGTCCTCCATTTAAAAGACTGTGAACTTTGGATTCGTTCACCTGAGGACAAATGGAAATATCATGTACATTTTAATATAGATAACTAGAAACAAAAAGGCGGCAGGAAAATATATATACACACATAAAACTAAGAATTAAAAAAACCAAAAGAAGGAAGAAGATAACAAGCTTAGAAATCACTTTTTTACATTTAGTATACAGAATGAAGCAATTGGTTTAGCACCTTCAGTAGGGATGAGACAGATCCATAAACATCACTTTTCCTCACTTCTTCCACAAGGATATCCTCAATAACAAGATGATGCAATATGCGGGAAGCTTCACTTTTCAAAAGATGTTTTCCAGCACCATGCAGACTCAATTTTTCATGTCTTTGTTTTTTTACCTAGATTTGTCAATAAAAGGCAATTAGAATAAATACCTAACTTGAAGCTAACAGAAACAAAAGTTTATATCATGACCCACAAACTGGCTCAAGGAACCCCTGTAGACTTCAAGTATGTGAGCGGATGAAAATTGCTGCCCCATTGACCTCACCAAGTCAACCTTCACAATAAACAAAATTTAACCATACAAATCATTTTTTGAATTAACCTAATGAGGCATAATAAAGCAAATTTAACAGAACATTTTAAAACGCTGCAAAATTTTACACATACCAGTTGCTTAGCAATATCAGTGACATCCTTTTCTATAAGATTCGTGGACTTCAAACAATTATCACATGTTTTCTTGCAATTTCCAGGATCAAATTTCTCCCCAAAATGGACAAGTTGTAGCAAACGTCGGCAATCAACATCATTTTCACAGTAACTGACCTAAAATAATCAAATAAGGAATAAACCGATCCTGATTTGACATTCCAATAATACCTTTAAAAAAGAGGAACAAAAGAATGGTAGAATTGATGTACCATTCGCAAAAGATTTTCAGTGTTAGTCTCTAGTATCCTTCCAGAGCTGCCCAGACTGGTACGATTATATCCAGATACGAGGGGACTTTGTTCAACGGCTCCTTGGCTAATCATATGCTTGACTCGTATCTGCATACAGGCATGCAATAAGCAATCGATACTAGAATCCAACCCACTTTTCAAGAACCTGGTCAATGTAATATATAGCCTTTACACCCAGATGAAGTACAACATTAGTTCATGATCACAACTTACATAATCACTGTAACTATAATATAACACACAAGATGAACGCAGACCATCTCTGCCTGCACGCCCACACTCCTAAAACATTAGAAACACAAAGTAAGACAACAACATTATATATAGGAAACAAGGCTTTCAATAATCCGACAGCATTATAAAGCACTGCTTATTTTAGTAAAAGAAAAATGGGGAAAAAATACAACAAAGGCCAATTTTGGTTTTTATGTTCTAAAATATTAAAAACATTTTGGTTTTTCTTTATGTGCTTTCTTTTGGAGTTTATGGGGTGAAAGGAATCGACGGCTTTTTAATGATTCTTATTCTTCTTTTCCTCGTTTTGTGGAACTTGTTTTATCTACTGCTTTTTCTTGGTGTAAAACAAAGCACCCTTTCACTCATTTCAGTTTATCTTTTTTACCCAGTAATTGGCATTCCCTATTGTAACTCCTCATAATGTTTGGGGTTCTCTCATAATTTCATATCAATTAATTGTTTCTTTTACCAAAAAAACATTTTGAATCAAGACTATTATTAAACAATATGGGGTTCTATCTCAAAACCAATCGGCAATAAGTAGAGTAGCCCATCTATCTTATTAAGAGTGTGAGGTCCCTTGATTTTTTCAATGTAGGATCCTCAACATGCCCCTCAAGATGGTGCCTCTTTTTGGTTTACCATTCTTGATCAGACCCCAATTTATTTTTGTTGGACTGAACACCCGTTTGGGTTTTATGGGTTCTGATACCATATTAAACAGTATGAGGTTCCATCTCAAAACTAGTTGACCATGAGTGGAGTAGTCCATCTATCTTATTAAGAGTTTGAGGTCCCTTGATTTTTTCGATGTGGGATCCTCAACAACTATTAACATGGAGAAGACCAACTGAATGAAGCAACATACAACTAATTACCTGATGGTAGCCTTCAATTGACTTTGGAAGAGAATGGTGAATGACAAAACGAACATCTGGCTTGTTGATACCTGAAATATCCAAATAAGTGCATAGTTGAGTTCTTATTTCTCGACAAATCAATAAACTGACAAGCAATAATCAGCTATACCCATTCCAAAAGCCACTGTAGCGCAAATTATATTAATTTCATCTTTGCTCCATTGCTTCTGAATGAAGGAGCGTTGGGCAGGATCCATGCTACCATGATAAAAGGCCGCTTTATGTCCACATTCCTGAAAAGTAATTGATTGAAGTTGGATGTACATTTTTTAATCACTAATTCATTATTGTCAACTTCAAAAAGCACACAACAATGCTCTTTGTAGAAGCGAAGCTGAGAATCTAGTTCATTTTTGTGGTTGTGCAGAGGTGTCTTTTGCAAGCTTTTGATTTAGCCCATGAGCAAAAGTCAGGTAGCCATGAGATGTTAGAAGAGGTTTCTTTGCAGTTCTATAGTTTCTTTGGCTGGAAAGGAATAGGAAAATATTCTTAGAAAGAGGGTTTGAAGGAAGATCTTTGGGATTCAGTCCATTTTAACACTTCCTTTCATGCTTTTTCTTTTAAATAAAAGTAATAATAATAATTATTATGTTTGGGAGTGATTCTAAAATGATTAAAATCACTTTCGTCATTTTCAAAATCACTCTGAAGTTTTTAATCATTCAAAACCAATTTTTATGATATGAAAATTGCATTTAAAATGATAAAATTAAATATTAAATTAATTTTGAGTGACTATAGACATGTTTTGGAATGATTTTGAACATAAAAAAAGTGATTTTAACCATTTCAAAATCACTCTCAAACATGCAATCAAATAAGAAACAACACTTTCATCAAAGAAAAGAAGAGAGACTTGTGCTCAGAACATATAACCCCCAAAAGAGGCTTGTTTCCGCATCAAAAAAAAAAAAAAAACATACAACCTCTAAAAAGAGTGAAAAGAAATGAAAATTACAAAGGAAAGATAAAAGCATTTCAATTCAAATCAATACCATGCAAGGAAAAAGCATAAAAACTATTTGAGAGAGAACACCAAGAAGTTTTAGTATGTGTTAGTGATATAAAGCCTTCACCTACTAGTTTAAGTTTTTGGGTCAATCAGCGATTTAAGGTATCAGAGCAGGTGGTCTAGGAAGGTCATGTGATGGAGCCCTTGCATTGTTATTTCCTAGCCAATTAAAATTGATTTCCACTTGTTGGGTCTTCGTCATATTTCAAGCCTACAGGTGAGATGGAGTGTTAGCAATATAAAATTAAATTTGCCTTCATCCACTAGCTTACGCTTTTGGGTTAATCGGCGATTTAAGAGTATGAATTGAATCTATATAATCTATCCACGAGCAACTTTTGTCTTCAAAGTCAATTTCATTTTTCAACTATAAAGTTCGCCTTCATGGTGGGACATTTTACTCTTATGTGAATGGTTAAATTTATCTAAGTAATTTCTAATCTTATCGATGTAAGATTTTGTTTCCGTTGGACAAAAAGGGTTTCGAATTGGGGAGCCAAGAGCATTGGTTCTAGATAGTTGACCCTCGGATTTTTCAATCTACGTATTCATGTTATCACTGATAACATCCAGCTGTAGAAGCCCAGATATATAAACAGACTGAGGATACCAACCTGTAACCTTTCAGCAACCTTTTCACAGTCCATTCTTGAAAGACAGTAAACAATCCCACATTCATCGAAGTGGTTTTCTTTGATGAACTTATCAATATCATCCACGCATTTCTTAGTCTTTTGAATCACAGAGTACCTGCAAGATCACTGATCACCATAAATAGCATGAAAAACATATGTTGAACCACCGATCGACCCAAAACCTTAAGCTTATGGGTTATCATAAATTTAATTATATCAACACTTTTACAATCCTCCTCAATTGCGGGCTTGAGAATTTGTAGAGACCCAACAAGTAAAAATCAGTATTAATTGGGGGAGACATTGCAGGAATTTGAACATAGGACTCTTACTTAGATACCATATTGAATTCTAGGGATAAAATTATATACTATACATTAATATGTGCAATATAGGTCTTCATAGTTCTTACATAAAAGAGAGACCAGTACAAATAAGAAAAAGGAATAATAGATAATATTGACACGGAATATTTACACATGAATATGCCTAAATAATAGATATTTAACGGTATCCTCATATTGGCTCCTACAGAAGAAGCAATCATGTTATTATAGTTTTCTCAAAGTCAGATTGAAATTGGCTAAAAAAAAATAATATTTCAAGGTTATTTTAATTCAGTCCCCCAGTCATCATGGATTTTAGTTGCATGAAAGATTAAGCATAATCCCTTGCATTCTTTTTTATCATTTTGAAAGTGTGTTAATAATAAAAGGACATTGTACCACTTAAATTCTTTTCCATAATCCAGTTATTTTGGTCCTTAGCTAGTTTGTTCCTCCCCCTCTTCAATTAAATTAATTTCCTACAAAAAGAAATATTAATAATCTGAAGTTTCTGCATGATAAATGTCTTATACTTCCCTTTCTACTTAATGGACTGATCTTCAAGTACTTAATAAGTCATTCAAGAAATATTATTTTCATTTCCAATGCTAAAGATTAATAAAAAATCACAGGAGCCTAACATGAGCATACATTCAGATGTCCCCAAAGGGGCAACATGAGCATACATTCAATCATCACTTACCATAAATTTGGCCGATTGAAACTTTGACGGAAAATTATGCAGTTAATAAGTCCAAGAGCTTGCACAACATCCTCTTTTACACTTGCTGTCGCAGTAGCTGTTAGAGCTAATACAGGAATTTTAGGGAATTTCTGTTTCAAGATACCAAGGCCCTGAAGATGTAAGGGAGCTCTTATCAAAACCCAAAAGAAAGAAATGCCAGCAATTGGAACTTCATCACGTCAAATCACACCTCCCCACCTAAATGGTTGAGGGTGAGATCAAGCTTCACCCTTACTCGGGTTTTTGTGCCTGTTTTAGATAGTGGGAAAGATAAGTCAAAAGCTTTTGAGGATAAACCTGATAATCTGGTCTAAAATCATGCCCCCACTGACTGACACAATGTGCTTCATCAATAACAATTCTGGCAAGCAAGTAACGAGCATTCAAACTCTCCAAATGTCTCAAAAGAACATCGCTTCTGTACAAAACAATTAATTGAAAAAGAAAGGAGAAGAACCAATCTCAATATCAATTACATAAATTATACCATTAAAAAAATGTCAAAACACTCTAGGAAAAAAATGTAAACGAAATTTGACTAACTGGGGAGGAATGCAGTCAAGGAATAAACCTCATACAGGGTTTCAAAAAAAAAAGGAATAAACCTCATACAGACCCAAATAACTAAACAAGCAACCAAAACAAGGAGGGGAAATGATTTTCTTTTTTTTTTTTTAGGAAAAGTTTGACCGGAAAAAAAGGCTTGAATACCAGCTACATCAAATACCAGCCCTCCCCAAACTCTCACTATCCCTTCAGGCAAGAACACGTACACCAAAATAGCCCCAACAATTTGATACTTATGATTATTATTTTATAAACTGGCTATTATCATTCTACAAGTACCATGATTGGTGATGATTTCATATCACTACACCGTCTTCATGGAATTTTACTTGGTTTTTATTTTACTACATTCAATTTAATATTGAACTATAATTTAGTATTATTAAGAACGATTACAGGAAGAAGAGAGGGCATCCTCTTAGGTTGAAACCAAACTATATTGGAACTTAAACCATTTTTCACATAATCGTAATATTAGCCCTCTGTTGCAAATAGTGTGTAAAACAAGATCTTTCCTGATATTAGCATTCACACTGCATATGAGTCACACAACTAAAAGAGGATATCTCGGAGAAGTACTGAATTTCTGGCTGCTGCTGCTCAGTGGTTAACATAGTGCTGTGTTTTTCTTATACTTTACTTTGTGCAAAATGCATGAATCCTATAAAGTGTTTGTTTCAGTAGTTCATTATCAACTGCTTTGGCAATTAGTTGAAATGCAGCAGGTTTAAGTAGGCACCGATAGTTTTTTCTTTTTTTGTTGGGGCATCAAATTAGAAACTTAATGCTGCTCTTTCAGTTGCAAGCCACTGATATAATTTTCCTTTGGCCCTTGACCGACTGTTAAAAAGCCACTTAAATGATAGAAAATCTGTCTGGACTTTCTATTTCTCAAGGTTCGCTAGATAGCATATGACTGGCTGTTCTAGTTTATTCTTCAATCTTTGATCACCAATCCTCAGTTATACTATTTTAGCCTATGGATCAACATATTAGCTCATTGGATTAACCACAATTAAGCTTACTCCATCAGTTTCATCAACCTCTATTTGAAATCTACCCCAGTTTCTTTTAATTCAGTTTCCATATAAACCATTTGTGACATTGATGATTGTGTCTTATCTTATTCTTTCTTAATTATTATGGCTTGTTTCAAGGTCTTATGACAAGAGAGACTACAGGTAAAAAAAAAAAATGTGAATCATTAAATCCCGTTCTTTTTCTCTCACAAGCTTCTAATTATTTAATGCACACAGAAGAAAACGTGAATGGGGAAACTAACTCACCATGTAATGTGATACTGTCGGGGCTCCTTTTAACCAAGTTATTGATGAAAAAATAGCATATTTAGAGTTTATATTGGAACTCTTGTGTAGAAAAAACAAAGGGTTTTGGTTGTAGTAAGTCTGATGTAGGGAGAGAAGGTGAATCACAAAAATCAGAACAGTTGCATTTCTGGGACAGTACCAAGTTTGAAATGGAACAAACGGTTGTCGGAGTACACAGTGTCAAAGAGACAAGGTGATAGAACGGATAATTCTACAGATGATTAAAACACAAGATGGACTCGGTTGTAAAAAAAGTTGGAGACCATTTGGCATGAAGAGGAAGGGTCGGTTGCAATAGAGAAATGATTGTGGGAAAATGCTGTGCTGGTAGGTGTGGGTGGTCAAAGAGAAGGAGAGGCAGTGAGCTACGCTGAAGCAACAAACCAGAGGAAACACTGGTAGGGCGGTACTCATTGGGGTGGGAGGTCAAAGAGAAGGAGAGGCGGTGGAGCTAGCTATGCAAAGAAACCAGAGGAAAAACTGTCAGTGATTGTCGTGAAATTAGAGATTCTCATTTTCGAGTTTGTCTATATACCAGTGATAAACATGCAAAAAGAAACGAAAGGGACCAGTTGAAGAGATAGACATTATTAGCCCTATTTAATAGTTTTAAGTCCTGGAAGCATCAACTTGATCATGTCAGTTTAAAATAGCTAAGTAGTTCATTCTGTCTTATATCATCTTAACGTAATTCACTAGCAAAGATCAAATCATAAAAGGTAAAAACAATGAATTAAGTTATTATGCTAAGAACACATCAGGTAATACTTACTTAGCAACTTTTTCTGGCGTGACATACAGAAGCTTATATTTGGAGCAATCGGAACTCATATCTCTAAAAATCTCTTGTTGTTCACTCCACTCCATATTAGCACTTAGGTAAGCAGCCGATATGTTTGCCTATGGTGTGACAGAACTAGTTTTAGAAGGAAAATACCAGATTAAGAAAACCATCATAAGGTCATACTTGCCTGCGATAGATGCATAATCTGATCTTGAATAAGAGACACAAGTGGAGATATCACCAATGTAACACCGGGACAAATCAAAGCAGGGAGCTGCAGAAAAACCAAATAATAAGTAAAAATTCCAATCATGTAACAAAAATGCTAAATTCCTAGCAATCAATGCGAAAATATTCATAGCACTGAAAAAACTTTTATGATACCAGGCACATAGAGCTCCAAAATCAAAATTGAAGGATAATAGAGATATAAATGGTGGACCAGCTTGAGTGTTGAATAGGAAACCTTAAGGTAAGTGCTTGAGGTTTTGAGATGTGTTCATTTACCTGATAGGTTAGGCTCTTTCCCCCTCCAGTTGGCATTAAAACAAAGACGTCATTCCCACTCATTGTAGCATTAATGACCTCTCTTTGATTTGGACGAAATGAGTGATTACCAAACACCTTTTTGTTATTAGCCTTAAGCATAGAAAACCAAATATAAGATAAAAGGCAATGGGCATAGAAAAAGTCAGAAGCTTAATAGCCTTAGATTATCACCTCCAACTCTTTTGTCCAAGAAAAGTTCAGGCTGCTCCACTTTTTGTCATTAGAACCTTCAATGTAGTTGACATCAATCACCTTTGGGATGTATGGTTCTCTCTCCACTGGACCAGATGACATTCCAAATCTTTCATCTGAATATGATGAACCCATTGAATTCCATGGCTCAATCCTTCTAGGCTCACAGTGTAGGTGAACGTGAGAAGTATTTAGCTTTGAATCAGTTCTGAATTCAACTCCTTGAGGTGTTTCAAAATGAAAAGTCTTGGGAGTTACTGTTGTTGCCAAAAGATGAGACCTACGCCTTTCCTCATTTACTGCATCGAGAGAAATATGTCTTTCTAGTAGCTGAATTTGTTTATTTAGATGTACCCTGAAAATGAATGGAAACAATAATTCAACTTCCCATTCCTTATGTATTAAGCATTAGATAAGCAACAGATAACTGAACTACTATATAAAAGGCAAATAAATTTATTCTGCTTGTACCTAAATAGATGCAACCAAAATTCATTCTATTATTTTCTTTCGGTCCTTGTTTATATACATACGTGCATGCAAGTCTTAACATTTTACCTAAACTTATATTTATAAATAGATTAGATACTGGATAGCAAACCTTTCTTGCCGAAGCTTATCAATCTGCACTGGGCTCAGGTTATTAACATTATCAAGTAGATCATTTGATATAGAGATTAGCCTATCTTTCAACTCCTGCAAATGGCCTGAAGCTTCTGGGCATAGTTCTATCTGTAAGGTAAGTTGGTAACAATGAATCACTGAACAAAATATAGTAGCAGACAAAACGTTGAATAAAGATGTAATACAATTTTCTACACCTTGAAACCATGACTGCATTTCATGCACAACTCATCTGGAAAATTAGATTCCTCTTGTCTGGCAACACTATCTTTCTCAATTATTGGAGTAATTGGTGGAAGCTTAGAAACCGAAGGTTGAGGTGTACAGGCTGATTGTGATTGGTATTGTTCAACAATTTGGTCCACGTCAATATTCTGCAACCAAGAGTACCCAATTCATGACATTTCAAACACAAGGAAGATCCAACGGTGGTGCATTGGCCAGCTAGTTTGACTAGAACAAAAATTGGGATCTACAGGACAAAACTATATGTGTGTGTATTAACCCACCCATAAACTAACTGTTTGTTATTTCCTATATAATAGAGTCAGAATTGAGCTGATTTAAAAAATAAAAGGTGATTTTGGATTACAGATAAATATGCTAAGTTTGCCAAGAGAAACAGAGCTAGAAGTCATTTCAGAAAACCAAGAGAAGTGTATCTAAATTTGCTTTTGTTGAAAAAGGAAGAGAAAAGACAAACAAGATTTATGTGGAAAACCCTAGTACAGGGAGAAAAAACCACGATCGAACTTTTCTCTTTTATTAATTTGATATGTTCAAATGATACAAGGGGAAGAAAACAAAAAAAGACCCAAAAACATATAAGGAAAAAATATTAGAGAATATAAAAGGCAAAATACAAAATCTACAAGATTCCCAAAATCCTCTTTTATTTTCGACACTGCCTCTTAAGATTGGACATAAATGTCAGTAAGACCCATCTTGCTAACACATGAGTCAAAGTTCTGCTTAAGTAACTCTTTAGTGAGGACATCAGCAACTTGTTGGCTAGAAGAAATACACATAATACAAATACTTCCATTTTTCAATTTTTTTCTTTATAAAGTGTCTATCAATCTCCACATGTTTTGTTCTATCATGCTGAACTGGATTGTTAGTAATGCTAATAGCAGCCTTATTATCACAATAGAGTTTCATTGGTAGGTCACTGTTTTGGTGAAGATCAGATAAAACTTTCTTTAACCAAATTTCTTCACAGAGGCCATGGCTCATAGCTCTGTATTCAGCTTCTGCATTGCTTCTAGCAACCACACTTTGCTTTTTACTCATCCACATTACAAGATTACCCCAAACAAAGGTATAGTACCCGAATGTAGATTTCCTATCAATCACTAATCCTGCCCAGTCAGAGCCGATATAAGCTTTAATGCATTTTCTATCGGTTTTTCTAAACATCAACCCTTTTCCTAGTGTGCCTTTCCAATATCTGAGAATCCTGTTTACAGCTTCCATGTGTTCTTTGTAGGGAGCCTACATAAACTAGCTTACAATGCTTACCGCATAGGAAATGTCGAGTCTAGTGTGCGCTAAGTAAATTAGTCTTCTCACTAAACGTTGGTACCTTTCCTTGTTAATAAGAACTTTGTCAACCGACTCTCCCAATTTTGCATTAAACTCGATATGAGTGTCAACAGGCCTACATCCGGTCATGCCTATTTCTTTCAGGAGGTCAATTGTGTATTTCGTTGTGAAACTGAGATTCCTTCCTTGACCTTGCGACCTCCATCCCAAGAAAGTACTTTAGGTTTTCTAGGTCTTTGATTTCAAATTCGTCTGCCATTTTCTGTTTTAACTTGTTGGTTTCAACAGTATCATCTCCTGATAGGACAATGTCATCAAAATACACAATTAGAACAGCAACCTTACCAAAGACAGACCCTTTTGTAAACAAGGTATTATCAGAGTGTCCCTAAGTGAAGCCTTAGGACTTGACAAAGGTGGTAAATCTCTCCAACCACGCTCTCGGTGACTTTTTCAACCCATACAGAGCCTTCCTAAGTCTGCACGCACAATGGTCAAATTGGGCTTCAAAGCCAGGAGGAGGGCTCATATACACCTCTTCTTTTAAATCACCATTTAAAAAGGCATTTTTCACATCTAGCTGATAAAGAGGCCAATTTTTGTTGACAGCAACTGACAGAAGAATCCTAATCGTGTTTAACTTTGCAACAGGAGAGAGTCTCAGAATAGTCTACCCCAAAAGTCTGAGTGAACCCTTTTGCTACAAGTCTGGCTTTATACCTGTCAAGATTTCCATCAAATTTATATTTCATTGTGAACACCCACTTACACCCAACTGTTTTATGCCCTTTTGGAAGAGCAACGCGTTCCCATGTATTATTTTTCTCAAGAGCTCTCATTTCCTCCATAATGGCAGCCTTCCACGCAGGAATTTCCATAGCCACATATGTGTTCTTCAGTATAGTTACAATGTCAAGGCTAGCAATAGATGCTCTGAACTTAGAAGACAGATTGTTATAAGAAAGGAAGCTATAAATGAGATACCTGGTGCAGGACCTTGTGCTCTTTCTCAGAGCAATGGGCATATCAAGGGTGGCATCAGACTCTCCTGGTCTGTCGAGTTCTTCTTCAGTTGTGGAATTCTGAGGTATGATATCATTTTCATTCTCCTGAACTGTTATTGACACTACATCGCTTTCAGCAACCTGGTTATTTTCTGTCACATCATCTCTATCATTCTCTACTAGCAGTTTTGTCAGACCAACAATATCATCTTTAACACAAACAGTATTATTATCAAGGTCAATAGTACCTTGAACCTGTGTTGGTTCAGAAGATTGAACCAGAGCCGACATGTCAGTATAGGTCACTATTTCCTTTCTAAGATTCTTCCTATGGTATGTTATCCATGACACTGTCTGGTGGGTAGGACAGTGTTGTGGGTTGTCAGGATGGGTTCAGGAAGAGGATTAGAATAGTTAGTCTCTTCATTACTACTCTCCCCCTGAAGAGGACTAACGGAAAAGAAATGTTTATCTTCCAGGAAGGTGATATCCATAGAGATGAAGTATTTCCAAGAAGTGGGATGGAAGCATTTATAACCACGCTAGTGGAGAGGATACCCAACAAAGACGCATTTCTGGGCACAAGGGGTAAACTTAGTCAGGTTGGGACCAAAGCTATGGACAACTCGGAGAGGGACATCAGGTCTAAGGCAAGTGGTAAGGTAAGACAGTTTGATACAGTCAAGAGGAGTTTGGGAGTTGAGAACACGGGAAGGCATCCGATTTATAAGATGAGCTGCAGTCAAGACTGCATCCCCCCATAAGTAAGACGGAATAGAGGTCGACAACATGAGAGACCGAGCAACTTCGAGAAGATGACGGTTTTTTCTTTCAGCCACTCCATTTTGTTGGGGTGTGTAAGCACACAAGCTCTGGTGAACAATACCTTTAGTGGATAAGAACTCACGAAGGATATTGGTGAGAAATTCACGACCATTATCACTCCGAAGGATGGCAATTTTGGCATTGAACTGAGTTTTGATGGTGGTATAAAATTGTTGAAAAATGAATGAGACCTCAGACTTATCTGTTAAAAAGAAGACCCAACTAGGGCAAGTATGGTCATCAATGAAGGTAACAAACCAACGCTTACCCAAAGAAGTGGTAATCCTTGAGGGACTCCAAACATCGCTGTGAATAAGAGTGAAAGGTTGGGAGGGTTTGTAAGGTTGGGACGAAAAAAAGACGCTATGTTGTTTTGCTCAAATACACACATCGCAAGATAAAGAAGAGATGTCAACTTTTTTAAATAAATGGGGAAATAAATATTTCATATATTGAAAATTAGGATGGCCGAGACAAAAGTGCCACAACATACAGTCATTTTCAGAAGTTGAAAAATAGGATGATAACAGACTAGCCCTATAACCATGCCTAGAGGAAGTATCACCATCAAGGAAATAGAGTCCCCTATTGTGCCGGGCAATGTCAATCATCCTCCCTGAGCTCAAGTCCTGAAAAATAACATCATCCAATAAGAAAGCCACACAACAGTTTAGATCTCTGGTTATCTTACACACTTAGGAACATGCAGCACATTCTGTAATATCAAACTATCAAACGGAGAAATGTAACCCTTGCCGGCAACAGGAGCAAAGGTCCCGT
The DNA here is from genome assembly GCA_031780015.1 of Citrullus colocynthis. Lineage (NCBI taxonomy): Eukaryota > Viridiplantae > Streptophyta > Magnoliopsida > Cucurbitales > Cucurbitaceae > Citrullus > Citrullus colocynthis. Next base: position 1,768,220 of record QLSR01000065.1, on the reverse strand, counting down.
CAGCAATCCGGATTTTTTCATTACCAGCACAGGGATAATATGAGAGGAAGTTGTCAGAAGTTCCAATTAGATGATCTGTAGCTCCAGAATCAAGGATCCAAGGTTTCTTGTCAGTAATACTGAGGAGATCCAAGGTTTCTTGTCAGTAATACTGAGGAGACTCAAAGATTGAGAAATATCTGATTGCGCCATCGCCCTAAGAGAGGCGGTACCGATGTCAGCTAGGCAGTTCTCCTGATGTTGTGGCTGAAAGCCACTAGTAGTCTCATTCACCAGCGCCTGGCTCGAGTTAGGCTTGTTGTTTGAAGGTCGCCATCTGCCATTTGGGAGCCGGCCATGCAACTTCCAGCATTGATCCTTAGTATGCCACTGCAGTGTTCACATATTGGGGGCGGTTTCCCGTTCTGCTTATCTCCAGCGATACCAGAAGATTTAGCACTGAAGGCGGCAGAGTCAGTGACTGAAGTAGCCATAACATTCATAGCGCTTGATCTATCTTTCTCAAGACAAACCTCTGAACAGACTTCCATCAGGGTCGGTGTCGGTCTCTGTCCCAATATCCGACCTCGTACAACATCAAACTTGGAATTTAAACCGGCTAAAAAATCATACACCCGGTCAACTTCCTCAAGCTTATAGTATTAACTCCCCCACACGGACAATCCCAAACAAGTTCTCGACACAAATCTATCTCCTGCCAAATAAGAGACAATTTGTTAAAATATGATGTGACATCCATAGTCCCTTGTTTGCATTCGTGAATTTGTTCCCCAAAGTGTAAAGCCGTGAAGCGTTCTGTCTCTTGGAGTATAATTTTTGGACGACATCCCAAATATCTCGAGCTACGGCAGCATATAGTAGAGGTTTTCCGATTTGAGGTTCCATACTGTGAATTAACAGAGATCGGAGTAAAGAGACCTCTCCTTTCCAAATGCGCTCCTAAGGGTCTCCTGGTCTGGGTCTCGGTATCTCGCCAGTTAAATACCCAAATTTGTGGCATCCTTTAAGCACCATTTTAACAGAGTAAGACCAGGAGAAGTAATTCTGACCATTTAACTTTTCACCAACGATTAGACTCGAGGAGTTACCCATTTGTCCAGACATATGAGGTGCAGTTGTTAAGGCAGGAAAGGCAGTTACCGGATTCTCTGGATACATTGGTAAACCTGATTGAATCCTGAATTTACTGCACCTTGATCAAGGATGGTTGAAGCGCCAAGAGCTGCCCTAAGAGCCGCAATTTGTTGTTGGAAACTTGTTTGAAGATTAGCAAGTTGCGGTTGAACCATAAACAAGGAAGAGCCAGCCGATCCATGTTGCTCATAATAGTTGCCGACTCCTTGGTGAGGAATTCCGGCGACCGCAGCAGTTGTAGGAGGGAAATATTGGGCACCCACGACATGTGGATTGAAGTTGGCGCCATCAGCCTCATGGAACGCCAGTCCTTGAAAATGTTGTAGCCTGTCGATGCTTGGTTGGACGGTAGCAGCTCCAGGTAGCTCATGTAAACCCAAAATCGATCCTTGAGAAAAAGTTCCCGCGACTGCACTTGGAGCGAGACCCACTCTCGTTGGATCAAGTAGCGGATTAAGGGAAGTAGCGAGACTCACTCTCACTAAATCGGGACTCGCTCTTGTTGAATCGAGTAGAGAAGTAGCGGCAGCACTTGAAGCGAGACTCGCTCTCACTGAATCTATTCGAGTGGCAGCAACAGCAGGGTCCATCAGTGGCGGTCGAGTCTGAGAGGTCGCAACGGAAGGGATGCTAGGGTTTTGCGACGGCGGCGGCAAGGACTGTAATAGCGTTGCGGCGACGGTTGGGTTAAGTGACCGGAGGTACTAGTTGACAGCTTCTCAAACGGCCGAACTGGTGGTGGCGGCAGACTCCATCGACAACGGCGGCAGGTAAGGTGGTGGCAACAGATCTTGCCTAGTCTCATTTTCGTCAACGACGGCTAGGGTTTCTAGGGTTTCGTCACCATGCTTTGATACCATATTGAAAAAGGAAGAGAAAAGACAAACAAGATTTACATGGAAAACCCTAGTACAGGGAGAAAAAACCACGATCGAACTTTTCTCTTTTATTAATTTGATATGTTCAAATGTTACAAGGGGAAGAAAATAAATAGAGACCAAAAAATATATAAGGAAAAAATATTAGAGAATATAAAAGGCAAAATACAAAATCTACAAGATTCCCAAAAATCCTCTTTTATTTTCAACAGCTTTATATAAACAAAAAATAATACATATGTACTAAGATTACCTCTATTATGTCGTCATCCTCATCCTCCAAAAATGAGGAACACAGATGTCTCTGGTTAGATGCAAAATTGACTGAGTCATCCAACCTCTGAGAATGAGAATGATTGATCGTCCGCAGTCTGGCCGTATTATTCCCATCTACATCATTTTGGCCCTCCATAACTTTAATATTACTTGATGGTGCAGAAAGATTCAATAGGAAACTTGAAGGTTTAGTTGTATCAACACTGAATTCACTAAAACTATTATGTACTTTCTTATATTGAGAACCAGCCTTGGCATCAGACAAACTATTTGATGTAATTCTTCCAGTATCAGGAGGACGGTCAGCAAAAACATCCTTAACTTGTCTAGTTTTTCCAGGTTTGGCATAGTGTCTACAAGAAATCTGGATATTTGAAAGAACATTCCAGGCCTGCCACAAAACAGAAAAAATACATTTATTCGAAAAATGAGTATTCCAAGAGTTGTGCTGGAGGTATACAACTCAAGTTTTCCATCCCATACAAGAAAAAGGATGCAATTAGCTAATAAGGATGAACAGGAAATAGAATTGCCATAATATTTTGTTTATAGCTTTATCCAGGTTAGTGGTATAGATGAACACTACCGAGATACCTTGCCCAAATTGAAGTGTTCATTCATGCTTTATAGCTGACATGATAAGGTATATACCGATCCTTCGCCCTTACCATGTCATCTGCTAATTTCTACATCAACAGCTGTGACTTGAAAGAAACCTAGGAATTTTCCTTAACAAGGTTAGAGATGAGAAGGAAGCCTAAGGGGTCACTAATTATAAAGCTTCCTCATGAACTTCTTCATTTAAGCCATTTTGTAATCATGCTTGTTTTTTATCGTTGCCAATTGGAATATATATTTGTAATCCCCTTAGTTTGAGGGGGATTCTGATTTACCTTCTTTTGTACGTTTTTGTTACTTTAATAATATTTTAGAAAAGAAAATGATTGAGCCTTGCATACTCTTAAAACGAGTTAAACCTAACAGTTACACAATTCAGCTACCATCTAATCTCAAACATCTTCAACATCTTGACCTTGCCTACTTACCATCCCCTAACAAACAGAAAACACTAACTTGAGGACAGGTTTTTTAAGAGACAAAGAAATTATGAACAAATGTAGAATGGATATTTGAAGTTATCTATAATTTTGCTAATTGTTGTAATATTGATATAGTTAGAAGTTAGGATTAGTCGGCATGTTCAGTTAGTTTGTGGATTACCCTTTATTTATTATAATCAAAAGTTTGGGTCCTTATTTGTATGGTTTTGGTTTTGTACTCCCCATATTTGGACTGCCATTGGGTCTTTCTATATTCTTTCATTCATCATTGTAAGCTAGTTCTCCATTTAAAATATGATGAGGTAGCAAGGAGTTGGTGCTGTCAATCTTATTAATTGGGAGACTACTCTTCCGACTGATATGGAAGGGTTGGGCAGCGGTGACTCCCCCACTAAAAGTTGTTCTCTTTTAGCCAAATGGGGTTGGTTTGTTAAATGTTTCTCTCCCAAGCTCATTGTGAAACAATTAGCTTTGGAAAGTCAAAAATCTGATCTAATTTGGGAGGTCTTTTGTCGTAAGAAAGTCAAGGTTTTCTTGGGGATCTTCTCTCTTGAAAAGCTAAACACTTGCTAGTGCTCTCTCCTAATTGGTGTGTTCTTTTGAAAAACCAGTGAGAAGAAGCCTTTGATGCACCTTTTTTTCTTTTGCCCCTTTGTTATTGATTGTTGGGGAGGGCCATTTAGTGGTTGAGAATGCAATGGTGTTGGCCCAAGAAAACTTCAGATACCCTTCTATGGTCAGTTGAAGGCCCTCGGTTAAACGCTCAGGCGAAAATCCTTTGGTCCAACAGTATCTTTGCTTTCCTTTGAAGGTCCTCTAGAATCTTTCGTGATCAAGAAACTAATAGTGACTATTATGGAGTTAAGTTATTCTTTTTGCTTCTACATGGTCCTTTACTTTTAAATTGTTTTGTAACTGTACTAGTTGGGCTCGTTTGTAAGTTGTTTGTTATGTAGGGATACCACATCTCCCCCTCGTTTTGTATTCTTTCCCTATGATAATGAGAGTTATGTTTCTTATCAAATATGTGTGTGTGTGTATTCATATATTCTTACTGTTGGTTAACTGTTAGGACTAATGATTAATGCTAAATATAAAGACAATGCCGCCTGCTTATAAATAATTATTCCATAATTGATAAAGTAACTTATTGCCTTCCCTTTCCTTCCCACATCATGTATACACTATTAAGTTATAACTTTTTTCATATGAAAAAAGGGTAGAAATAGATAAGATTGACATCAAATTATTCTTCTTTTTTTTTATTTTTTATCAATAATCAAACTTCCATTGAAAAAAAAACGAAAGAATAAAAGGACATTCAAAGAAATAGAGCCCACAAAATGGGAGGCAACCTACAAAAACAGCCTCCAAACCAACTAATGTTGACCTGACAATGTCACACGCCTAGCTTGCCACAAATTATTCTTAGTTACAATCTTTCTAGTGATTTATCTTTATTCTTTTATGAAGTTGTGATTTTACCTTTTCAATCTGTGACCTTTGTATTCTTTGAGCATCCTGCATCTGACAAGCCAAATTCCTAAACACAAGAAAAGAAAAAACTAATAAATTATGGAGATAATCAAATCAATCCAAGAGTGGAGAACCCCAATTTTCCATCAATTGGAAATTATAAGCTTTTTATTCTTTCTTCGATGCAAATTTCCTTAAACTTTTAATTATTTTTGTGTGTGTGATGATAAACTATTTTATTGTTAAAAACTTAAAATGAAACATAAAGGTGGCCCATGTTCAGTGACAGTAAGTTTAAAAATAATAATAATAGAAGGGTCACCAATTGGTGCAAAGGGAGATATAGATGGAATTACAAAAAATAAGTTTGCACAAAGCAGAAGCCACAAAGACAAGTTCTCCCCAAAGATCTCCAAAGGGCTTTTTTCTCTCCCAAAAATGTTCTATTCCTTTCGAATGATAAAGACCAAAGGAAAGCTCTAAACCAAGTTTATCAAATGGACAAAGATTATTGGTCTCAATACTTTCAAAATGGTTGCTTCTCAAAAATAAAGGAACGATGTAGGTTTGAACTTCATCCAAATTTTCAATTAAGAACTTTTGAGTTGTCATTTGTCAGAAGGAACCACAAGAATTATAGCAAGATGCCCGAAAGATGGGGTAAAAATAGCATTAGAGGGGATGAAATGAATGAAGCTCTGTTTAATCATTTTAAGGGCTATGATGATATCCAATTTTACAGCTTTGACAACACAGCCTAGAAAGCCACCCTATCTTTTCCTATGGTAGTGAAAATTTTCAAATTCAACCAGTTAGGGGCATATAATTAACCTATATCCAACTTGTAGGAGACAGAGTGACAGAACCTCTCAAGTGTCTCAAAACATCCACTGTCTCAAATTTCAAAACAAAATCTTGCACAATTCACTATTCGCCTTGAAAGCAAAAGTCTAGAATAGCTAGGATCTTCAAGTCAAAGTATAACTTCATCACATGGAAAAGGTTACTAGAACAGAGAAGGTTGTTCAATTTTCAGAAGGTTGATAGTATGTCGAACCTATTACTGTGGATAAATCATGGACAACAAAAAGAAAATTCCAAAGGATGTAATCAAACTGTAAGGTTTATTTCGTGGATCCTTTTAATAGCATTTAAAAGGTTCATTGGGTAGTTAAAGGAAGCTATTGTAGCAAAGGATCTCTCAAGGACAACATAGCTTCAGGTGGAAGAGCATTCCAATCTTAATATATTCTCTATCCAATTCAAAGTCTCCCAATGATAACTATTAATGAGAGAGAAACAAGATCAACCTTGACCATCATCTCTATTTAGTAACATCAAATGTCTTTTCCACCCGAGTCACGAGATTAACCACTTTGCTAATAAATCCTTTTAGGTAGAATTTTTTTGAGTAACTTACAATTTAAGTCCAAGAGTTTTCACTAAGTGTCTATTTGCAAATAGTTTTATTTAGTACCAGGTTTCACAGAGAGGTTTTCAATTTTTATTTTTATTTTTTTCAAAATTAGGGTTTTCTATAACTAACAAAAATAATAACAATAACTACATGAAACTATTTGGCAAAACTAAGGGTTAAATCATAGTATTTGGTTTGGTTTCCTCTAATTAGCTATATACTTCAATAGATCCTTTATACAGTTACTAAGAAAGGTCTAAACTTATAAGGTCTACTATCCAAATCCAAAAGAAACAAAATTAAAGATCAACAAAGACTATAATGTAGCTCGTAAGAGGAGCAAAAGCATGATGGCAACCGAGGAAGCTCCTGAACACAAAAGGGAAGGGAGACTGGAGAGAGAGGCATACATGTGGAATAAAGCCTTTATTGTTATTTTGTTGCTCTTACTTTATAGTAAACAACCCTACTGACTTTCTAGCCAATGTTTAATCGATATGACATTCAATAGACAGTGTATAGTTAAAAATAAAATATAGGTCTGAGACATTGGTCGAGAAAATAATTAAAGTTCAGTAAGAAATTAGAAAAGTCAAATGCCTGTCATGTCATGCATTCAAACAGGAGGGAACATACGCAATCTCAAAGACCAGTAAGTATCAAATTAACTGTGAAACTTAGTACAGAAGGGAAAAGAAAACGCAATGAATTATCATTATTTAATGAAAATAAGGCAAAGAGTATGAACAGTTTGATAGGGATGTATGAAAGTCAAGCCAATTAATGGGATAGATACCTAGTGTCAATTGCTCCTATAGAAGGCTTTTGTTGTGGTAGAGAGAAGAGAAAATTTGAGCACAGAAACTTCTTTTGGCATGTGAAATCTTTATGTGCTTTCGAGTGTTCCAACCAATTCATTTTAGGACATTTAACACCATATTTGAGATCGTCGCCTGAATTGCCTTGACTGCAGTACCAAATGGAGTTAAACACTAAAGATAATACGTAAAGGAGATGTAATAAGTAAGAGCCAAGGCCACTACTCTTCTCGCATGTTTTCTTCCTCAATACTTGAATTCACACGGATGCCTAGGGATTAATGCCCTAAAACACAAAACCACTTACGATTTTAAATTTTTCATATGCAACTGAAAGTAAGAAGGAAATATAGTGAATGCTGATTGAACATTTTAATGACCAAAAACATTGCCGCGAATACTTACTAACGTCGCCATTTTGACGTTCTTGCGAGTTGGAGGGGGAGGACGTGGAGAGATCAAGAAGAACGGAAGCTGTACCTTGTGATCGGACTCGGAGGCGAGGACTGAGGAGGGTAAGGAAATTAGGGCGGAGGCGAAGAAGACGGTGACAGAGGTGGATCGCACGGTGGATGCGAGGCCCAAAAGGTGAAACAAAGACGAAATCGGTGTTCGCCGACGGTGGATGTGAGCCCCCAAAAAGTGAAAATTGAAAAGGGAATGAAACTGGCGGGTTGCGGTGGCGGGATGACAATCCATTTCAATCATTTATTCCCCGTTTGCCATTTTGTTTTTTTCTTTTTTTTTGGGTTCTTTTTAGAATTATGTTTGTTTCCTCAAAAATATATGTATATAATATATATAAACATTGGAATGTTTTATCAATTTTCAAAATAAAAACTGCGTCTAAAATTTAAAAAATGTGGGTTTAATTTCAAAAATATCCCTAAAATATAAACAATAAACTATAGACGGAAAGTAACGTCTCTTAGCTTAATTTTCAAAAATTATAAATTAAATGATTATGAAAGGAAATCATAACAATTTATGGGAATTTCAAATAGATGTACAATTTTTAAGGACTCCTACGAAAAAAGACCCACATTTTAGAATTTTGAGTTTTTTGGTGTCATCACATGGTGAAATTACCATAACAACCTTCCAAAGCACGTGTGGTGGTCCTCAATGTTTGATTGTCGCTACTAACTCTCGCTCATCTCAATTTTCACTCTCGTTGACTTGACACTTGCACCCACTCTCCCTCTTGTTACTCATTCTCGATTCTCACTTTGTTACAAAGAATGTTAAAAAATGAGAAGACGATAAAGACGAAATGAAATGTTGTATGTATATTCAAGTTTAAAATATATGGAGGGAGAACCAATAACAAGTAATAAGAGTGACTGAAATGCATGTCTAGCATTGAAAACCTTGAAATAAAAGTCTTTTAATCTTTAATGCAAATGTACACTGCCATATAAGTATAAAATATTTAAAGTATTCAATCCAATGAAATAGATGTAACAAAGATTAGTATAACTTTTTTTTTTTTTCTCAACGAGACAATTGAATGTAACCGGGAAAATAGTCTTGAAAGATAGTTGTATTTGTGAAAACAAAATTTTATATAATATTCAAGTGAGTTTGACTTTATGGTATTTACATGCACTCTGTTCCAAAAGGTCAAAGGCTTAATTCCCTCACCCCACAATTGTTGTACTAAAAAAAATTGACTCAAACTTGAACATGGTGAATTAGTTTCACGCCTATTTAACACTCTATGAGGTACCTTGACAGGCAAGAGCCATTAAAGCTATATGTCTATGTCGAATGTAAACTAATGTCCTAAAAGTTTAAACTTAAGTACAGGTTAAAAACAAAGTTTATATCTAGGCTATTTTCCTGTATTGCTTTTATGAAAGCCATAGTTTGTCTACCTTTCAGAATTAAATGCAACTTGTATAAACTAATCTAGATGGTCAATCTAGACAAATAATGAAAATAAACTAAATAAAAAAAGAAACAAACAATGTTATGAAAATAGCAAAGTTACGTTTTTGTGTGCGAAACTTTTTTTCTCGTCCTTTGTGGTATTTAAGTATTTGAATCTCAAAGGAACTACAACACACCCTATCATATCATATGGTTAAACTAATAAAAAATTCTCTCTCTCTCACGCACCAACACACACTCTCTCTCTCTTTTACACTAACAAAAGGAAAAATAATGAATTTTGCAAAGGAACTTAAACCAAAAAGCTCAACGATGTGTGTAGTGTAAAGATGTTCACAGGGCAGACACGGAGACAATGATTTGATTAAAGGAGATTCTTGTAATATCCTATTCCTGTCTGCAATATGCGTGGTAGTGGCAGCGACACCCACAATAGTCGAAGTTGAATTAACCGATTGATTTGTGCCTTAGTTTAGTTATTTTTTTGGTAGGAAAAAAATGATTTTTTTAATGCGAGGAAAAAACTGAGGAAATAGAGGAAGACAATAATAAATTTTTATTTTTATTTACTTTTATTATTTATCACCCATTAAAAAAAATAGTTATATAGTGTAGCAAATGATAAAATTAACTCCAAAAATCATTTAAATTTATTTATCAGAACTAAACAGATTAAAAAGATTCATTTCTAAAATTTAGAGAGTAAGTGAATTTTTTTTTAAAGAAAAAAAAATCTTAGGAATCAAAAAGGCAATTTTCACTAAATTACATAAAAAGAAAAAAAAAAGGAGTGGACAACATTTTAAAAAAAGTAAAGACAAGAAAAATATAATAATAAAAATAATTGAAAACTTGTATTAAACTAACGGGAACGGAAGTATAAAAAATAGTATTGGACATTAGATGAACAAGTGCATGATCTGAAAAGTACAACTTGAAATTGAAATGTAGTATAGACTATAAAGAAACCCACTACAATATTTCATCATTCAACCCTAAATAAGATGACAACTTTAGGACAAAAAGCATAACCAAAGAAGAATAATCAAGAGCTTTCAACCTCCCATTGATAGGATTTTTTTAAAAGATACTTAATGGACAAGCAAATTGTCAAGTATTAAAACTAAAATTGTTGGAAAACCTTTCCATAAATGGCCATATCAAATATTTTTGCGAATCTACGAAGGATTGCAATTACAATCTAGTGGCAATCGTGCAAGTTCTGTAGTTTTCTACCTAAAACATGAAAAGCATAAGAAAAAAAAAAACTTCCAAAATCAAGGATCGATATTATTTAACATGCTCACATGATTTCTTTCAATTTTCACACAAATTCACTAGTTAATTAAACCATACATGTGTCAAACCAGTTAAATAACTTGGCTTTTAGGGCTAAATAAGTTTTATGACTGAGACTTGTTATAGAGCAAGAACATAAACAAATATAGTGTCAAGCCAAGAAGAGTGGGCAGTGAGAAACAAGGGTTCAAGGCCACCATGCATACTTCATAAGGTTGTTAGGATAATTTCACTGTCTGATGACACAAGCAAAATGTTAGAAATTCCAAAATATCTTTACAACGTCTATAGAATTAAAATAGAACGGGGATTTGACTAAGTACTATTTTTACCAAAATTAGATTACAAAATTAGTCCGTTAGTACGAAGCAACCTCATCTTTGAACTTTTAAAACTATAGGTTTTGGTATTTTGACTTTAGCCCTATTTCAATAATTTTTAGAAAAAAAAAAAAAACATGGATCTACTAAACACTATAGATGCTAATTTAACTTGGAGAACGAGGGAGACGAAATTTCTCCCCATTTTGTCAAGAACATTAATAAATAAATAAATAAAACATGCAAAAAAATTGACCCTTGTAAACTCCACCCCGGTACCCGCAAAATAAAGTGAAATTTTTTTGCAGGAATGGAGATTAAAATAAGAGGTAGGAACAAGAACGGAAAAACCATTTCTAACATTTAAGAGGGTGTTTGTTTCGCTGAGTTGAGTTGGTAATAATTATAGGGGGAGTTAGATTGTCTGGGGAAGATAGATTATCTGTGTTTGTGTTTGTGTTTGTTGTGCTGAGTTGAGTTGAGTTAGAAAGTCTGCGTTTGGGATGCTGAGTTGAGTTGAGTTTGGGTATCAGGTGCAGATTTCTTAAACCAAATTATTATATATATATTTTTTGTCGAATTTTTTTCCTATTTTTTCTGTTTGGTCATTATTTTTTTTCTTTATTTATATTTGAGTTTTTTTTTTTTTGGTATTTTCATCTGTTGGATTCATATAAATTTTTTTGTGGTTTTTTTTTCCTTTTTCCATTGCACATTTTTCCCTTTTCCTATTTTCATTTTCCTCTTTTTAGTTTTCTATTCTCCATATCCAAATATAACATTATTCCCCCCTTTTTTTCGTCTTTTTTTCTCTCTCTCTTGCTTTCACAATCTCTCTCGCTCTCTCTCTCTATCTCTCTCGCTAGCTCTATCTATCTCTCCCTCACTCTCTCTATATACCTATGTAATGTGAATAACATATGAATCACGCAATTTATTATTTTTTTTTATAGCTCATCTTGTGTTTAAGGAAGAAAAAAAAATTAAAATAGAAAAATAAAATCACTTTCCCATTCATTCAAAACTTATCATTTCCTTGTCATAATACATGCACAAAAAATTTATGGTCAATCACATATACAAAAGTTGTCATTTTTGTCGACTTCACAACCCATTGTCCAGTTGTCGTTAGCCAAAGAAATATAACAAAATACATTGGTAATGGTTCAAATATCTGTGGGCAGTCTACATGTTTCTTCCTAATAGACGAAGACAATATCTTTTCCGTGCGTGTTCTAGTACTGCAAGGAAGCAATCTATCTTCTGAATGTCTGTGACAAGTATGTCAATAAGGGTCACCTGGTCATCCTCAGTCAAGTTGTCAATGTTATATATGGCATTTACTACTTCTTTCCGACGATCAAACTCCAGCTCATACTTCTCCTTCTACCACGATGCTAGTCTACCCATGTGCGTGTTCTGCATCTCAACAGTCGATCTCATGATGCCGATCAATTCAACTTGGAATGATGGCCTCTTCCTCTTGCTTCCTCGAGATGACTCGGCATGTGTCGCTCTACCTGTAGATTGCTCTGCTGTCTCTTCATCCATTCCATTCGGATTTAACGATGAATCTGTTTGGCGAACCTCAAATGTCTGACAATCCTGCATTCCAAGTCGAATCTCATCTTCAAACTCTCTAAATACATTACTCGCCATCACGGTGGGTCCTCACTTGATTGCCCTATAGCTCTATCCTTCCCAAAGATGGTAGAGAGGTCATCGTAATGGGGGAACGGCTTGTTCCACATCCCCTTTGCACTAGGATGACTCTGCATTCATACACGTACCTATTATTAATATTTATATATTTAACACGTGACGATAGCTATTGTTTTTTAGAATCTTACCCGAACCCAAAGATCGAAAATCTCCCTCTCGACCTGGACACATTTGAACTCTTCATTTCAGCCGAATCCTGACTGACCTAACATCTCTGATACTGCATTGTATTGTTTCTTCAGATTCCTCACCTTTGCACTCGGTGGTATTTTGATTAAGTGCGCACTCGGGCACATTTTCATGCAGAATTCGCTCCCGGTGTTGCAAGTATCCAGGTCGAAACGTCCCATTATCAGACCTCCAACCGGTCTCTACCAAATGAAGTAGGGCTTCCACCAACTTTGCGTCATCCACCTTAGACCATACGTGCTTCGTCCTCTTACTATTACCTGCCATTATACTGAATGTATACGTTTGTTAAATGAAAAGATGTTGTAAATTAAACACATAGAACTGAAGAATCAACTGTTGAAATTATATGTTCAAATTATATTTCTTCCCACATAGTCTCGACACAACGTATTTCACATCATACTTCGAACGTTACATAAGTAAATTGCGATCACACGTAAAATAAACATAAGGCCCTTGCTATCTCTAGTCAAACTCTCTGCCATTCAGTAAACATTTCGACCACCAAGTCATCCCTGAACTTTGTCCATTCGTCCGACGATTCAACAAATTCAATATGATCCCCATCAACTCCAACTGATGCAGAATTCTTGTCATTGGGCGCGTCAAGCATTGCACCGATTCCCATTTCTCTTGTGATCAAGTTGTGGATCAGGCAACATGCAGATCAGGCAACATGCAGTTATTGTTCGACATTGGACTTGTATTAGGTAGAATGATTTTCCCTTTAGAATAGCACACCGTCCCTTCAGCAACCCAAACGCTCGCTCGATTACGTTCCTCGCCAAAGAACGTTTCATGTTGAAAAATTCTCTTGCAGTTGTTGATGCATTCCCTGATCCACGCCAATCGGATAGATAGTATCGTTTCCCCTTATAGGGCACCAAGAATCCTTTAGCGTTGGGGTATCCGGCATCACATAGGTAATAGTATCCTGTACACGTTTCAAAATGTGATGCACATGTGTTGTGGCATGTACGTGTGTTTATATAACGTATATGGATATTGTAATACCCTTTGGAACTCTCAATCCGTATGGTCGCGAAACTGCATCCCTAAGAACCCTTGAATTGGCTGCAGACCCTTCCCACCCCGGCAAAACAAAGACAAACTCCCCATTTTGATCACACACTGCAACAACGTTTGTGCCAATTTCTCCCTTCCTCGTCCTATATCGAGGTCGATCTACGACACCAACATTGACTTTAATGTATGTCTCGTCTAACGCACCTAGACAATTCTGTTTCTCTAAAGTGATCATAATAAATCAAGGAAAAAACTATTGTTGCATACATGTGTATGACGTATTCATATAAAAAAAATGTGAGTACTTTCATGTACCTGAAACCACTTCTACCTTCCATCGGTGCATGTGCTTGTGATCAGTTCCGACTTTTTCAACAAAACAGTGTGAAGTTGTAAAACTGCCCTAAGAACTGCGTTGAAATATCGAGAAATATCGAGATCTTGAAAAGTTCCTCCGTACCACTCGATTCTTGACATCGTGTGCAAGAATGTGTAGGAATATCGCTACCATCTCTTCAATGTCCACACATCTTGTTGGTTCCAAACAACCAGTCGATCGTACCATATTATACAAAATCGTAAAGGTACGTCGATCCATTTGGGTGCTTTCACGACATGCCAAGTCACTCTCGTAAATGAGGTGGAAGAAGGTCAACTGCCTAATGCAGTGCCTAGCATATGACGGTTGTCTCTCTATCCTTTGGTAGTTGTTCAACAATGTTGTTAGTGTTATGAACAACTGGATTTGAGAGTTCGAAATAATTGTCATGATAAAAAAAAGTTCTTCAACGGTATCCATCTTTATAGGAAATCAGAATCAAAAGTTGTTCCTGAAAGTGTAAGGTATTTTTTGGATTAAGTTTCATGATATGCTTCACGGTATTTTATTTCAGACCATACAAGCATAGAGTTAACATACACCATGGTACGCCTTAAACTTTCTTTCCTAATGATATGGCTAAGGTATTTTACGAAAATTTTATGGTCAGTTAAACCTTTTAAAGGGCGAAATGGAGTTTGTTATGTTTTTTGTCCTTCTCAATTTCTCTCTATCTACATCTCTCGCTCTCTCGCTATCCCTATCGCTCTCTCTACATCTCTCTATCTCACTCTATCTCTCGCTCTCTCTAACTCTCTCTATCTCACTCTATCGCTCACTCTCTCTCTACATCTCACGGTCTCTCTAACTCTCTTTATCTCACTCAATTTGTCGCTCTCTCTCTACATCTCTCGCTCTCTATCTCACTCTATCGCTCACTCTCTCTCTACATCTCTCGCTATCCCTCTCGCTCTCTCTCTATCTCACTTCATCTCTTGCTCTCTCTATACATCTCTTGCTCTGTTGCTATCCCTCACGCTCTCTCTAACTCTCTTTATCTCACTCAATCTCTCGTTTTCTCTCATCTCACTCCATCTCTTGCTCTCTCTATACATCTCTCGCTCTGGCACTATCCCTCACGCTTTCTCTACCTCTCTCTATCTCACTCAATCTCTCGTTCACTCTTTGTCTCACTCTCTCTCTACATCTCTCGCTCTCTCTAACTCTCTCTATCTCACTCAATCTCTCTCTCCCTCTATACATCTGTCACTCTCTCGCTATCCCTCTCGCTCTCTCTAACTCTCTCTATCTCCACCAAAGGAAGTTTCTCCAACTCCATGTTGTAGATTATCTTATGGACGAATTGAATTGTCGCACACCTAATGTTTAATTCTAACTTTACACCTAATTCTTAATTTAACTTTGCACAAGAGAAAAAAAAATTGTTAAAACGAAGTAGGTTGAGAGGACTTTGCATTTTTTACAAATTTTGAAAACGTTAACTGATTGCATGAATGTTTATATCTTATTTCAAAATTTTATACCTTGCAAAAATTAAACGTTAGTTATCAAAACGTTACGATCGCAAAAAGTACAATTTCGAAAATAACTTGATGGAGTTTACTATTTGTTTAAGTTTGTGAAACAATGGTGACACTATTGAAACCAAAATAACAATAACATTTGATGGAAAATACTTGAATATATAATTACATAACAATACATGTTTCATCCACACTTGAGTAACAATAATTATTTAACAACAATAGCATTAACGAATAATATACTACCAAAACAATAAAAAAAAAAGAAACAATGAAAAAAAAACAAAAACCAGAAAGGACCAAGTCCCCAACAATAGCAGTCCAAATACATTAAAAAAAAAATTGTAGATACTCCGAACGTCAAAATAACGAACCTCAAACTAATTACGAACTGGTTGCCTAATTAGTTTGGGACCTACAAGAAACCAAATGAAATGTTAGTAACAAATATGAATAAATTAAAGTATAGTAATCTATGAAGAATAACAAATGCGGACATACCTTTTTTTAAGGCTTACAATCTGCGATCAAAGTGTAAGGCAAAACGTATGGAGGAGGCCAGAGGTCTTATCTGATAAGAGTAAGAAAACCGTTAGTAAAGCATTTTCCTAACTATATATGAAAGAACGAAGCATACCTTACGTACGAAATCCCTTGTTTTCTTACGGACCCTTGTATTATTTAAAATAAAATTAGATGTTGGAAGTGGAATGCAGAAAATGAAATATGAAAGAAAGGGGAAGAATGACTCAGCAACACAATCTCAAATAAGAGTGGAGAAGCATGAAAAAGTAATGAGGATGTTCTGAATAAATAGAAGAGGGGGGGGAGGAGGATGTGGTTGGTGGATAGGGTTGGGTTCATTTAATTGGACCTAACCCCATTAACTATTACAGAAGTTAAAATACAATGTCAACTCAAGTTTAATTACATCAAAAGAGATAATTCAGTGGTTCAGCCCCAATTAAATGCAAATATGATAGTAAAATGAATTGTAAAGTGAGAGCCTCAGTTACAAGCATATCAAAATAATGAACCAAATCATCATATAAAATTTATTTAAAACCAAAAAAGTAATGAACTAGAAAAAACAACTATGTAATGTAAATCAAAATATTGTATTAAATTCAATACCAAATTTCAAATGAAAATCGGATTACAATGCATAAGGAAAACATTTTACAAATTCCAAACAGAAATCATATTTTGCAAATTAAAAATTATAGGCAAAGGTTAGTATAAGAAAAATTGATATACAGTCATCGTAGGTCCCTCAAAAGTAAAGAGGATAGAAAACAAACCTGTCGGGATTGATTAATCCCTCCCCCATCAAGCTCCAATAACATGGTTACCCCCTACCATGAATTAGTTGCAAACCAGACATTCGTGGAAAAGCAGAAAAAAACGCCAAGGGAAAACACATGATTTATTATTGAAGCGGTAAGAGGAGATCTGAAAAAAAAATTCATATTAATCGGACGAAAAAGAAGGGGAAAGAATGGTAAAGAAATAAACGTACATCCGACATGCAAATAAAAGTGAACAACAGAAACACGAAGAAATATAACCCACAGAGCATATACCGAGATAGAAAATAAAAAACGTAAGATAAGTGAACACACAGATAAGAAATCGAGAATAGATCAGCATCACATAGCATAGATTAACATGCAACTAAGAGATGAAGCATAGATTTAACCCAGAGATCATAGATTTGAGGGAAAAAAATAAGTCGCAGACCAAACCCTAGATTAGAAAAAATGGCAAAATAAGAGGGAAGAAGAAAGAAACAGAAGCAGAAATCAGCGAAGGGAAGGGAGAAGAGAAACGAAGAAGCCAAACCAACATACAAATAAGAAATGGAGAATAGAACAACATCACATACTATAGATTTAACATGCAAATAAGAGATGAAGCAACATGCAAACAAGAGATGAAGCATAGATTTAACCCAGAGATCATAGATCTAAGCAGACCAAACCCTAGAGTAGAAAAAATGGCAACATAAGAGGGAAGAAGAGAGAAATGGAAGCAGACATCAGCGAAGGAAAGGGAGAAGAGTAACGAACAAGCCAAACCAACACACAGATAAGAAATCGAGAATAGAACAATATCACATACCATAGATTTAACATGCAAATAAGAGATCAAGCATAGATTTAACATGCAAATAAGAGATGAAGTATAGATTTAACCCAGAGATCATAGATCTGAGGGGAAAAAAATAAGTCGCAGACCAAACCCTAGAGTAGAAAAAATGGCAAAATAAGAGGGAAGAAGAGAGAAACGAAAGCAGACATCATCGAAGGGAAGGGAGAAGAGAAACGAAGAAGCCAAATCGGATGAGAGAAGGGAGAAAGGAGGAGGAGGAACATTGGAATCGGGGGATCCGAAGAGAGAAGACCAATGCAAACCTTGGAAAGAGAGGCGTCGAGGGTGGGCAGGTGGAAAATGAATTTTGGTAAGAGAGAATGCGAAAAGTCGAGCGTGCAGAAATCAGTGGGTAAAGGGAGGGATAAAATCGGTGGTTTTCAAAACCACCGTTTTTAATTACATCTTTATCAAACGTGGATATTTATTACCCACCCAACTCTACCCAACCTAAACCCCCCAAACAAACACACCCTTAGAGTTTCAATTTAACATTGAATTTAAATTTATATCCAACAAATCAATGAGTTCTTAAAAACCTCAAATTTGTTAAATACATATCAACCATTCATTAATTAATTACATTTTATAAAACTTGCTATAGGAATATTGCGATAAATGAATTGTTAAAAAAACAAAACACAAATATAACAATACGATGATCAAATGGTTATCATAACGACGCTTTAGATTATGACTTAAATTGAGCTATTTCAACCATAATTCATCCAAATATAGCAAATACAATATTAAAAAAAATTAGGAACAGTACTTAAATGTGCATATTCAACTTTACCCGCAATTGTCGATTACCGTCTCTGGTATAATACACCAAATTACTAACTTGGCAACGTGAGAATAATGATAGCTGACATTTGCTTAATTTCCTAATATAGATCCCACATTTTTGCTTTCTCCCACACAGTCTCCATAATGTCTTCACATATATCATTGCGAAAAAGGCTTTGGAGAACAAGGAGTCCTATCTTTCCCACTCTCCTTACCCGGAGTGGTTTAACTTGGTTTTGTCTGATGCTCAATCGTAATCGTAGAAAGCTATGTTTTTTATTCTTGAAAAAAAAAAAAGAAAAAGGAAAAAATAATAACGAGTTAAAATACCATCTTGATCCTTATAGTTTAAAGTTGGTTTAATTTTAGTCACTGTACTTCAAGTTGATCAAATTTAGCTCACAATGAGGGTTAAATTTAGTATCTCAAAGTTAATTATTACTTATATTGGTTAAACAATAACAACAGATTTCATGCCGTGAAATACAATATGTAGATATTTCTTCAAATTTTATAGTAAAAATGCTAATAGACAACATTTTTTTTTTTAAAAAAAATCTACCATTAACTAGGAGTTGAGACTAAATTTAAGATTTATTGAAAATATATGAACCAAGTATCTGTTTAAATTAACTTGAAAAATAAATATTTTTCAAAAATATATTTTCATTTAAGCACTTTCGATAAAAACCATTTAAAATAAAAATACTAATAATTTTAAAAATCTATTTTGGGTAGTTATCAAATATTTGAGTTTTTTTCAAAATAACTTATTTTTTAAAATCAAACGCTAGTAAAGTTATTCCAAACCTTAAAACTAAACAAACCCTTTTTTCTGAAACAAAAATTAAACAAACTTCAAAGAGGAGGAACCATAATACCAATAACCAATCCATTTCTATATTTATTGAAAACCTATTAGGAATCCATACCTATTGTAGAGTTAACTAACTTAAAGAAATAAAAAATGGGAACACTTTTGGCAATTATAAATGTATAAAATTAATCCTCCCGATCAAGAATGTTTTTAATCACCCATCCATTAATAATAATAATAAAAAAAACTCTTATATAGAAAAAATTATTATGAATAAAAAAATAAAATTATTTACAAATATTAAAAAATTTACTTTTTATTTATGATAGACTTAGATAGACACGATAGATGTCTACTTGAGTCTACCACAATCTATCATAGATAAAATTTGTTTACATTTGCAATTATTTTCAACCATATTTTTTTATACATCCCTGATATCGGTAATAAAGAAAAAAAATAGATAGAAGTATTTTCATGACCCGATTCCGAAAATCCAGGCCCAATTTAAATGTTAATTGTCGGCCTGATTGGGCCGAGGTGGCCCACTTTGTACTCCAGGGTCGAGCAAAATGCAGAGAATCGGAGTTTTTAAACGCATCGCCTTGAAAAAACGAAGAAATCCGGGTAGTGGAAAAAGGAGGCCATCTAGACCGCCCAATTCAGTTCGACCTTCGCCGGTGATCATCATGTCCTCCACCGTACGATCCACCTCCGTCACCTTCTTCTTCGCCTCCCTCCTCATTTCTTCACTCTCCACAGTCTTCGCCTCCGAGTCTGATCACAAGGTACACCTTTCTTTCTTCTTGATCTCTCCATTTCTTCCCCCTCCCACTCGCAAGAAAGTAAAAAATGGAGATGTTAATTAGTAAACGCGGCAATGTTTTGGGTCTTACTGAATCTTTTAGCCACTGAATTCGTAGATCTTGCTATCTTCTTTTGAATTGACCCAGATCTGCGGAATCCCACTTTGTTTTAGATCTGGGATTCTGGCTTAGTGGTTGTAGAAATTGTTATTTCCAGGACTTGGATGCTTGGGGATGGGATGGGGGAGGGGGATTTTGGATACCATGTCTGATTATTTATATTCTTAAGCTCAAGAACTTCATGAATTTCGTCTGGGGTTGTATGTATGCTATCTTTTTTTCGTATCGACAGTCTTTCATGCCGAAAAGGACCTCTGAAGTGAAACGAAACGGGGACGTATGGGAGATCTTGGGTGTATCACCGTATTTTATGTTCGTCGTGACCCGGGATGCTCTTTGATTTTCAATTGTCTTAATTCGATGGGATAATCAAGTTCATACTTCTTGTACTAGGGCTATCTTTTAAGTGTTACATGACCAGAAAAAATGTCTCAATATGAATTAAAAGCCTCTAGCTGATTGCCGATCAATGATCCATTGACATTAAATCTGGGCGGGAGGCTACTAACCCGACTCATTGAGGCGTGACCTACGTATAGGAGAACTATCATTGCGTTTCTTGCTCATTGTTGTATCCGTACTTACATGGGCAATACGGTTCTATAGGGAGTATCAACCCAGTATTGTAACGAGAATCTGCATGGTATCTGGCTATCTGCGTCCAGAAAGATTAATTGCTTATCAGCTTGGATATCTTTTGTGATATTGATCATTTTGTGTTATATCTGCAGTCACTTTATTTTGCTGTTGCACACATGATTATCGTAGTTTTGGATCAAACAAAAATGTTGCCTTTAAATATACTTCAATAATCAGTTGTAGCTATTTTAGAGTCCAGATCTGAAATAGTCTCCCACTAGTTAATAACTTATCTAGGTCAAATTTTCAACCATGATATGATTGTTGTCACACTGTCATTGTGTCTGGCACGTTTTCTTCCTCGCTTTTCAGTTTCCAACGATATATTATTTTTTGTTAAGCATTTCCTTCTGTGGCTCCAACCTTTTCTATTTTGCCTTGTAGTATCAAGCAGACGAGTTAGTAACTCTATGGGTGAATAAAGTTGGTCCGTACAACAATCCACAAGAAACATACAATTATTACAGCCTTCCATTTTGTCATCCATCCGGCCAGTCTGGTCACAAATGGGGTGGTCTTGGTGAGGTCCTTGGAGGAAACGAACTTATTGACAGTCAAATTGAGATTAAGTTCCAAAGTATGTCAACTTCTTTTCGTGTTGGAAGGTTGAATTTAGGTCTTGTAGTGATCGTGGATGAACTGTTGCCACTTCTTAACTTTTTCCTTTTTGCAGAAAATGTGGAGAGGACTACTATTTGTCAACTGGAGCTTGATGAACAAAAGGTCAAGCAGTTTAAGGATGCAATTGAGAATGGTTACTGGTTTGAGTTCTTCATGGGTATGTTCTACACAATGTTCTTGTATTAAGAACTTAGAATTGGGGGCTTAAAGATAGTGATCTAAAATTGACGAAATACTTATAACTAGGAACATAAATTTGGAATTCTGCAAACAGATTGTCACTAGAAGATTTAAAGGTCTATATAAAATGAAGGCTTTGACATGATAATCTAAAACAATGACTATTGATAAAATTTTAATAGAATCTCATAAAGTTAAGTGATATTTAATTCCTACCTTTTAGGACTAGCATTTTACGATTGTGGTACTCTGACCATGCGTGAAGACGCTAGAACTGTTAGATATACATATTTTTCACCTAATGTTCATGTTTCTCTTGATCGGAAAAAGAATTTGCGTAATTTATATGCTCGTCCTTTCTTTATTTGTTTGACCTGTAAATCTCAATGGAATGGAATTCCATGGTCAACTTCAAATCTATTAATCGATACGTGTTCTTACTTTTATGAGTTTCTCCCCCCGACTGTTGTACATAACAATTCTGGACTTAAGTGTAAAACAGAAATTTTGGCATTTAGTTTTTCGACGTTATGGATTTCTCTGTTTATTCTCGTCTACTGGTTATACGAATGATTGTTGATGGACCTATTCATTCATACTTTCTTCTTCTGATGTTTTATTTCATGATGCTGGATGGGGAATAAACTTCAGATGATTTGCCTCTGTGGGGTAAGTGCTTTATCTTATTATATTTTAGTTTGATATCTTGAATAATGAACAATTTGGTGGTCCTAAGTGGTGCTTATTTACCCCCTTCTCATTTTAGGCTTTGTTGGTGAGTTGCATCCTGACAAGAATAGCAATAATGTTAAGCATGTGCTTTACACGCATAAGAATATCATCATCAAATATAATAAAGATCAGGTTTTGTTTCCCACCTCATGATTTGCTTAGGGTTTTTTTTATTTTTATTTATTTTTTTATTTTTTGTTTTGGGGGTTTAGCATTCAACAGAGATATGATTTAACAACTAAATTGTGATTCTTATAGATTATTCATGTGAATCTCACCCAAGAAAACTTAAAGCCATTGGAAGTTGGAAAGACATTGGACTTGACATATGCTGTGAAGTGGATTCCTACTAATGTCACTTTTGCTCGACGATTTGATATTTATTTGGACTACCCATTCTTTGAGCATCAGGTAACAGATGATCCTCCCTCTCCCTTGTTGTGGTGTTTTCATATTTTTGCTTTAGAGCTAGAGATGCTTCCTTCCATCGAACTTAGTAAATTCTTTAACTTCTTGTGGTTTCTTAATTACGTGCCTGTGTTCAAATACCATATCAAGATAATTGTCTGGCATTTGGTGACCTTGCAGATTCATTGGTTCTCTATTTTCAATTCGTTCATGATGGTTATTTTCCTCACTGGTTTGGTCTCTATGATATTGATGCGGACTCTTAGAAATGACTATGCTAAATATGCACGCGAAGATGATGATCTGGAAACTCTGGTTATACTTCCTTCCCTATCATATGTTATGCTAATTTAAGCTTTAATGTCTTCAACCGTCATTTTTCTCTATGTTATGACCTTTTGTTTTCTTTTTCTCCCTTTTATCTTCTTTTTCAGGAGCGAGATGTTAGTGAAGAGTCTGGCTGGAAACTTGTGCATGGGGATGTTTTCCGGCCTCCTCGTAATTTAGTAATTCTTTCAGCTGTTGTTGGTACAGGTGCCCAGCTCGCATTGCTTGTTCTCCTTGTCATCCTATTGGCAATTGTTGGAATGTTGTATGTTGGGTAAGTTGGGAAATCTAACCTTTGTATGGACGTGTTATCTATGTCATTTTAAATTAAGGTGCCATGTAAGCAAACAAATTCAAGTAAATTTTTTGTAATATTTTGAAAATCTTGTCAATATGTATTCATGCCACATGAACTCAGGACACTTAATTACTTAAGAAGAAGATTGCATTTGACACTTCTGTTGCTTTTTCTATGTACAGGAGAGGAGCAATTGTCACAACTTTCATAGTATGCTATGCTCTTACGTCATCCATTTCTGGTTACGTTAGTGCTGGGATGTACTCACGCAATGGGGGTAAGTATTTTATACTAGTTTAGTGACTCCACTTTCTTATTTGTTAACTTTAGGCTTTAGCGTGCAATGTTGATTGGTAAAACTACCTGACATTCCTTGAGGTTGTAATACCAGTATTCTTTAAAGATCTTTTTCAGCAGCTTCAGCACTTGGGTGCTTAATTCTTTGGTTCTTTATGACATTGCTGTTATCGTGACAGGTAAAAACTGGATAAAATCAATGATCTTCACAGCATCTCTATTTCCATTTTTGTGCTTTGGAATTGGGTTCATCTTGAACACTATCGCTATATTCTATGGGTCTCTAGCAGCCATTCCTTTTGGTACGATGGTTGTGGTCTTTGTTATTTGGGCTTTCATTTCTTTTCCTTTGGCTCTTCTTGGTACGGTTATTGGACGAAACTGGAGTGGTGCCCCTAACAATCCATGCCGTGTGAAGACTATTCCTCGTCCTATCCCTGAGAAGAAATGGTACCTCACACCATCGGTAGTTTCCATGATGGGAGGATTGCTGCCTTTTGGTAGTATTTTCATAGAGATGTATTTTGTCTTTACATCCTTCTGGAACTACAAGGTAGTATTTTCTTGTTTCTTGTTTCTTGTTTGGGACGTTGCAGATGATATGGAGTTAAGTAGTTAATTGATAGTGTAGTGGTTCGAAGCTTTAGGACACTGCATACTAGGCATTACAACATTTAAATGATTATTGTTTACTGGTTAAAGCAGTTTATGGGATGAGCCTGTGATGGAAAACTATTACATACTTGTTTCAAGTTTTAAAATCAAAACGGGAAATTTCCAACAAGAAGTGCTAGGATGTGTTGGCAGGGCTATATGGCATAGCAACTTACTAGCTTAGGCTGTAACTTTTTGTCCCCTTTTCCACAGGTGTACTACGTATATGGATTCATGCTGCTGGTTTTTCTAATTCTCATCATTGTTACTGTCTGCGTGACCATTGTGGGAACTTACTTCTTGCTTAATGCCGAGAACTATCACTGGCAGTGGACTTCATTTTTCTCTGCTGCTTCAACTGCTGTCTATGTGTACTTCTACTCTATATACTACTATTATGTGAAGACCAAAATGTCCGGCTTTTTCCAAACCAGCTTCTATTTTGGATACACATTGATGTTCTGTCTTGGGTTGGGAATTCTTTGCGGTGAGTTTTACGATTTTACTGACATATGCAAGTTTGTACAAAGTGTTTTCTTGTGCACCTGAAAAGTGGCATCTTCATCACTTGTACTCCTAATCGATATACTAATTTCTTGCTACTTTTTGATTTCTGTATCGTTCAGCTTCAGTTTCTTATCTTATGACATACAATTCGAACTGTGCAGGAGCTGTTGGTTACCTGGGCTCCAATTTGTTTGTACGGAGGATCTACAGAAACATCAAATGTGATTAGGGGTATTTTGTAGAAGCGAAAGACCTACGCTACCTTGAAGCATTTTGATAGTGGAGGCAATAACTTCGAGAAGCCCTTGATACATGGGAGGCCTAGCAACGCAGTAATACCTGTAGAAATTAAAAAGATTTTGAGATGGGGACATGCTTTTAGCCCTGAGATGTTTTCTTTTTGGTAATTGATGCGTTTTACCCAAGCTGTAATTGAATATCTTGATTTAGAATTTGAGAGATTGCTTTTCATAATGTAGAAAAGTTGACCAAATTGTTAGACCCATGTCATTTTTATAATATTTTTTTGTCTTCACACATCAGAAAAGATATGACCAGGGTCTATTTCTATATTATAGTTTTTTATCATACTAAGGCCTATTTCTGAAAATTTTGTGACTTGAATGAAAAAGATGGAGAAAATAGAATGTATATTTGTATACTTTCTAGACGATAAGAAAGAAATGGAGAAGAGAGAAAGGCCTAGAATGATCTAGAAGGTTACATGAAGGCCATATATAATTCTGTTGAAAGGTAGAGGAGCGTGTGGCAGCCATGGCCTCTTATTCTATGGATAACATTAGCTGTAGCCTTTCATGTTAGGTGTTATTTTCTTATCTGCAGGTGTGGACTACTCTTGTAGGGCTGAGAAATCATAGAAGCGGCCACCGTCTTTAATAATCCAACTCCTCTTTTTGCACCTTGTGGCAGTGGTAGAACAGCATAATGGCCAGTACACTAGCACTTTCCGGAGCCACGATGAACACCTCCTTCCTCCGGAAGCAGCCAGCAACGAGGCTACGGTCGGTGCCGAACTTCAGCCAGGGTATGTTTGGGCTGAAGGGCGGCAATCGAGGCGGGCGGGTGATTGCCTTGGCGGAGTACAACGTGAAGCTGATCACACCAGAAGGAGAGAAGGAGTTTAGCTGCCCTGATGATGTATACATTCTAGATCAAGCAGAGGATTTGGGAATTGATCTTCCTTACTCATGCAGGGCAGGGTCTTGCTCTTCTTGTGCAGGGAAAGTAGTATCAGGGAAGGTGGATCAGTCAGATGGCAGCTTCCTTGATGATGATCAGGCTGAACAAGGTTGGGTTTTAACTTGTGTTGCTTATCCTCAGTCAAATGTTGTCATTGAGACCCACAAGGAGGAAGATCTAGTTGGTTAATATGCCAATATAATTCTCATTCTCCTTCCCCCCTCTATCTCCATTAATCTTCCTTCTTCCACGTGTTAGCTTACCCCAAATGATTCTGGTTTTTTACCCTCAGGTACCTAATTTAATCAGATGACTCGTGGAGTTGAAAAATGGTATCAAACTATAGCAAGGACACTATATTCATGCATATTGAAAAGTTTGAATTAAGGATATAAAGATCAAACTCGGAACAACAATTCAACGTTCAGAGAAATATCTTTACGAGTTATAAATTCTCCTATGACTCCTATCAGGGAGCATGAAAATCGAGTAATTATAATATTAAAATAATAAAATAAATAAAATAAAACTTGAAATAAACTAAAATAAAGAGATGGGATTGAAAATCTCTTTCATCCTTCGCTTAGTTATATAATAGACATCTATTTTGTTATAATATTCATAATAATTCCATAATAGTCTATAGACCTATTTAATTACATATTTCTTCAATTAGCCCATTTAAACAGTCAAATAATATAAGCATACCAATAAGTTGTCCACCATTTGTTGATCCAATTAGAGTTGATTAAATATTTTGACAAGCTCTCATTTCGACTACATATTAATTTTGAAGCGCATAAATTATAGATACCTAAGCGCCCAACCTTTTAGGCTATCTACCAATGACTATCCTTTATGGGTCAATCTAGGCCATTTCTTGTGTAATAGTGAAAGATCAAAGCGGCTTTTGCAAACATAATCAATGTAGCTAAATCTTTTGCAAACATCATCCATATATTGATCTAAACTACATAGATCGAGTATGATTTGTGACATAAAAATTGCACGGTAACCTTACATGCCAATCTTTAATTGGTCAAATTCAAACATTAGTGAGATCAAACAAAATGGATACAATAGTTTATATTTGTAACTAATACTCAAATAATAAACTATATTACATCTTTATTCTGCAAAAAATATAAAACTGTACAAATGTACAAGAACATAAATACCATAAGAAACTCATTCTCACTTAACCAAGGTATTTTCAACTGCGCCAATAACATATGAGTAGTGTGCTTTAGGAAAAACTTAGGTGTCAATGCCTTGGTAAGTGAATCAACTATCATATAATTAGTTCCTATATGTTCCATGGTAGTTAACTTGTCTTGCACCTTCTCTTTGATGGCAAGATTGTTGATTTGTTGTCAGAAAAATTTAAGTGGCCTCTTGATGTTATTAGTAATGCGTAACCACGCAAAAAAGTTTCTGAGCCATAAACAATAATGGAATACTTTATAACTGGCAATGAACTCTACAACCAAAGTCAAATAAGCTATCTGTTTGTCACTTTTCCAAGATATAGCTCCTTCGACCATCACATATATGTATCCAGATGTGGATTGCCTCTATCTTGACATCCAACATAATACCCAATGATCTCAAGACTATCTAGTCTTTAATAAGTAGGTATGTAATCTTTCATTCTTTATAAATATTGCAAGATCACTTAAGTACTTGCCCAAAACTCCCACTACAAAAGCTATATCTAGGCGAGTGCAAGCTCGAGCATATATAAGACTCCCGACAACTGATAAATAAGGAACTTTTCCATCTCATATCTCTAGGTTAGTTTTAGGACATTGTTCAAGATTGAACTTATCTCCTTTAGCAATGAGTGTCTCTTCAGGTGCACAATTCAACATGCCAAATCTACTCAAAACCTTATCAATATAGCCCTTTTGTGATAAAGCAAAATGCCTTGAGATCGATCTTGCAGTATTTGGATACCTAATATAAGAGACGCATTTCCATGATCTTTTATTTTAAAATGTTTAATTAGATAGTTTTTGGTTCAATGTAAGAAAGCTATATCATTATTAGCGAGTAGAATATCATCAACATATAACATTAAAAGATAAACTTTCTCCCATTAAATTTATGATACATACATTCATCAATTTTAAACATCAAAACCATATGCAATAATAACCTTAAAAAACTTGTGGCACCATTGACGAGATGCTTGCCTAAGGTCATAGATGGATTTCTTAAGTTTACATATCGTGAACTTTGGGCCTCTAGACATAAAATATTGTGACTCCTCCACATAAATGGTCTCTTCAATATCACCATTTTATCTTTACATCTTGATCCAATTGATGTAGCTCTAAATCCAACTGAATTAAGACACAAAAGTACTGTTGTTGCTCCATATAAATGGTCTCTTCAACGTCACCATTAAGAAAAATTATCTTTGAATTCATATGATGTAGCTCTAAATCTAAGTGAATTACGAGTGCCTTTATAATCCTAAAAGAGTCCTTTCATGATACCGGAGAAAAAGTTGTTATTGTTGCCTACCTTTTGGGCGAAGTCATTGGCGACAAGACGTGTTTTATGTCTTTCAATATATGCCTTTAGAATCCTTTTTGGCTTTACCATTTATAACCAATAAGTTTCTTACCGCTAGGCAGTTCTACTAAATTTCAAACACCATTGTCTTTCATCAACTTCATCTCATCTTGCATAGCTACAATCCGATTTTCAGAATTAGAACTATGCATTGCTTGTTGAAGACTAACTGGATCATCTTCAATCAAACCAATGCCTTCCCATGTTCGCGACGAAAAACCAGATAAATACAATGAATTGAAGTAGTCATTCAAATTCATCACTACGACACAAATAGCAAACATTATACAATATTTGTTATGAATTAATTATTTCTTCATCACAATGTACTTCATACTTGACGAAGGCCACCAACTTGATTAATCGAGTTTGTAATTTGTCATCTAATTAAATCTTTAATTTCTTTGGAGAAAATTGATAGTTCCTAAAATGTACTATCTTACTTCACTTAATTCAGACACGTTCCGTGATTTTATATGTTTATTTCATGATTTAATATGTCTTGAGCATAAAGAAGGTGACTGTCAGGGTGGAAATCGAGCATAAACGGACAAAAAACGAAACTCCGAAGCATCATCCAAAAAAATCCACATTTACAAAAATGCTCCCTGAGGGCAGGTGCCATGCAGTGCTAGCGTGTGCTGCCAAAGGTAAAAGGCCTAGATGAAGACAGCGCAAGGAAGATGTGAGCGCGCGCGGTGCTGCAGAAGCAAGGTTGATAAATGCTGAAAAGTGTATGTTTTTACCATCTATTTTGTGACTTTTCTTTAGAAAAAAAGAGTTTATGTGATATTTTGACCGTTTAAATTGGGTAAAATGAGCAATCACGTCCGTTAGTAATTTGGGCTAATTATATAAACTTTGATGTTAATTTTTTTTTACTGTTTTGTATATTTTGACTTTGGTGCGATTGCATCACCCAAACATGATGCGACTGCATTGAAAACCCTAATTTTCTAGATTCGTGTCCAGTCATTTTAGTTGCTATTTTCTTGGTTCAAGATGTTATTCAACGCCTAAAATGTTGGGTAAACTTTCAAAACAGGTCTCTCTTCAACAAACTTTGGTCTATATAAAGGATTGAAAGTCTCATAATTTAATGAACCACTTAGTGGAAGAAGATCCATAATACACACCCCAATTACAACCATCTTTTCCTCAGACAAAAACCTACATCTTAAGGATTTCAACTCTAGGCTATCCCTATTCCATGAGAACGTGTGAAGAGATAAGATTCATCCTTGAGAAAGGAGAATCCACCCTAGAGAGACCCTAGAGAGAGGAATTTACATATTTTATTTCCAGCATTTATTTTAGGTTCTCTTTGCATTTTCTACCTTTATATTTTTTCATTCGTTGAACATTTATCTTGTAATCATGATTTATGATTATTCTCTAAGGGGTTAAGTTATGTGAATATATATCCTAGGGTTTGAACAATGCTTATGCTTCATACCTCTTTGGCTTTTGCATTTCATTTGTTGAGTTTATGGCTAAATATTGTTAAGTTAAACTGATCACTTTAGCATGGGGTCTTTAATACTGAGAAGGTTAGAATATAACCTGATTATTGAAAATCTAAGATCCAGCTAACCATAAAAATATAGGCACCTTAGAAAACTTGACACAAGACCGAATAAGTGCTTAGAAAACTTGACACAAGATCAAATAAGTGCTTAGAAAACTTGACACAAGATCGAATAAGAGGGGTTTTCTGTCCATGACTAAGTTATTAACTGCATTGCTCAAGGCACACCCTTTGAAACATAACTGTATCTCTGTTCAACACTCTTGGTCAACACTCAACCTCAAAATCACTTTTTTACTGGTTACCCCTCAGTTTGTATCAAAGAGCTCTTTTGTATAAATAGTTTCATGAGATTCAACTCTTAGAATACTCCAAGATTTATTACGATTCATTGATAGTGTATGCTTGCCCTTAGACCATATTTATTCTCATTTTATCGTTCATACACATTGGTCAATCAAAGGCCATGGAGATGTGATGTTGTCCACAACACCAGACCAATTTCTATAAATAACCCTTTTAACCTTCTTCTAGGTTAAAGAGTCAAAATTCCTCAACCTCCATACTTCTTTTGGACCTACAACTTTTCCCTTTTGGCTATTATTTCTTTGTATTTAAGATCGAACCTCTATTTTCTTATTCTATCATTATGTGTGGCTAAGGTAAGCCCTTCTTGTTAGAGATTTGATGATTGACTTTATATTTATTTAAGGTGCCAATGGTTTTGTGGTTGTCACAATCGTTGTCTCAGAAGATGTCACAAAAGATGTTATCCTTTTTCTTTTCCTTATTTGGAAAATTCTGTAGACTTATTCTCCCAGGTATTTTCCTTGTTTGGGCGCTTGCTGGTTCCAATTGAGATTTTTATGTTTCCTTATTCCTTGTTGATATTATAAAAAGGGAAATCATGATTCCCTTAGGATTGCCACTCCCATTGTGTTGTGAATGTGATTTGTGTTTGTGGCTGATCTTTGCAACCCGTTCATTACTATCTTTGCGCACTATAATCGATTGTGCGAAATCGTTCTTGAAAAGTACAAGATCACAAAGATAACTCTTGTCTTGGGAGAGCTTAAGGCATCCCTTTTAAGAAGAGATTCTCAATTTAAGGCATCCCTTTTAACATTTGTTGCTTGAGTGGCGAGTCATCTTAATTTTTCACTTCTAGCTTAGGTTAGGATAAAACATTTGTATTGGTTGTAAGAACTTATTTCTATTTAGTTGCTTGCTGGTTTTTGCTTCCTAAATGCATTTCATCTTTTATGCGATGAATTTATGAATAATTTGGCCAATCTTCATCTCTTTATTGTTAGACTAAAGAATAACATATAATCGTGTGTTAATCTTTAAGTAGCAAAGATCAAAGCATGCTTGTGTATAGATTGATTGGTTGTTTAAAATAACTTGTTAACAACATTTCATGATTGGCTTAATTCAAGAACGAAATCGATTAGTAACTTAGGTCATCTCAGTCTAATCATCTTAGTGGAATCCCTTAAGCTTAATGCAAATGTTAGGCTTTTATAGACGCTATTGAACCCAAGTAATTAAGCGTCTAGTTTAATTAAGAATTTAAATAATAAATGAGGCCAAGTACATTAATTACGGATAAGTGTTCTATGATCAATCAACCAAATGAGTGAATCTGATTCCTTAGGCTTGGCTTTTTCTCATTTTTCCGTTGCCGTTATTTACATTCTCACAATTTATTTTATTTGCCAATTAAATTCGCTGCAATCACAAACAAACCCCTCGGTTACCTCAAGAACTTTGAACCATAATAGAAGAAAAACATGAGTGCTCCCTTTGGATCGACCCAACCAACTATAACTACAGTTTTAGCTTGAGTTTGGAGTTAAATATTATTTGATAGGACGTGAGGGAATACGACACCCCATCTCAGGACTAGTAAAATATTGAGGCTTTGGCCCACAAAGCGAAGGTTAGGTATTTATTTAAGCGTGATAGGGTGTGTAACGGTGCTATCTATTGTCTCGCTTGGGCGACGAGACTTTTTGTTTGCTTTTGAGGGTGATTGTTCTTCTAGCTTAGAAGATATTGTTTGGCAAGTCTCTTGTGTGCCATTGGATTTCCTCTACTGTGTTTGAATAAGTTGTTTTGGATTTGGTTGGTTCTTGTTGATTTTTCCTTTAAAAAAAAAAAAACTAATACTGGTAATTGAGATTTGAATTTAGATTTGATTTAATCTCTCGAATTTTCAAGAGTGACACATTTGGTCATTGGAGTTTGAAATTGATATTTAATTGTTTCAAAATTAATTTTAAATAGTTCTTAAGTAAATTAACAACCAAAATAGTGACGTGGCCGTTAAGTATGTTAACTAAACTTGTCTTATATGTGTTATTTAAATGAATTGGAACTTTTCTTATATTTTTTATATTTAAAACAATCAGAATCTAGTTTCAAATTTTACTAACCAATTAAAAATCAAATTTAGACCTTTGATTAAATGAGTCATTTTTAAAATCTGAACTAATTATAGTTTGTCAAACGAAAAATACTGTTTAATTTTTTTAAATATTATTTTATTATTTTTTCTTTGCGATCAAAGTGAGATGCACAAAGATCCAATTCAAAATAACTAGAAAGTTAGTTTTTTTTAACACAATAGTAATAAAGAATTCAAACCACAAACTTTATAGTCACTAACACATATCATATATTATTTGAACTACACTCGTTTTAATATTGAAAAACTAAAGATTAAAAAGAAAAATTCAAATCTCGAGAAGGAAGTGTATTTTGTTTGTTTGTTTGTTTTTTTTTAAAAAAGAAAAAGAATTGTTTATGAAGCCATTAGTAGTAGCAGCAGCTTGTCTTCACGTTTCTTGAAACCAAATCTTTATAAGGATAAGAATCCATGACCATTACCATTCATTGGCAAAAGATAAGGCGTTAACCCACAGCCACATTCTCTATTTCACACTCCACGTTATAGCCACACGACTCAAAATCCTCTTTAAAAAACCCCCTTCAACCTCTCAATCTCATTTCATCTCATCATCAACAAGAAAATGGGCAGCA
Source organism: Citrullus colocynthis (assembly GCA_031780015.1). Lineage (NCBI taxonomy): Eukaryota > Viridiplantae > Streptophyta > Magnoliopsida > Cucurbitales > Cucurbitaceae > Citrullus > Citrullus colocynthis. The sequence continues at coordinate 1,735,146 of QLSR01000065.1, read as the reverse complement.
CCACCGCACTCACCGCTCCATTTCCGGCTACCTCCTTCCTCCGGCGGCATCCGGCTGGTGGAGTGAGCCTAAGGCCATCTCCCAACGTGGGTCAGTCTTTGTTCGGGCTGAAGCAGGTCGGCAGCCGTGGCGGACGAGTGACGGCGATGGCGTACAAGGTGACTCTCATAACCCCAGATGGAGAGAAATCAATTACATGTAGTGGTGATGATTACATTTTAGATGCGGCTGAGGAAAGCGGGCTTGATCTTCCTTACTCTTGCAGAGCTGGGGCTTGTTCTTCTTGTATTGGGAAAGTGAAATCAGGGAAATTAGATCAATCTGATAATAGCTTTCTTGATGATGAACAGATGGCTGAAGGTTGGGTTTTAACTTGTGTTGCTAGGCCTGAATCTGATCTTGTTATTGAGACTCACAAGGAGGAAGTGTTTGCTGGTTAAAACAGAGGAACAAGAAGGGGGAAGGAGGATTAAACTTTTTTTTTTTTCTTTTCAATCTTTGTTGATGAAAGTAAGCAAAATGGACACTGTTTTCTTAGCTTGATGATGATGATATCTCTCTTTCTAAGTGTTTGTTGAATGTTGTATTGTTCATCACTGGTTTAAGTTGATTTTCATAACTTGGGTTTTGTTCATCTCTTGTTGGGTTGTCCATTTTCTTTTCTTTTTGGTAAGATGTGAATGATAATCTTTTTACCTTAATGAATCTTTGTTTCTAGGTTTCGTTTTGTAATGATTTTGTTCATTTCATTTCTTTTTGGCATCTAAGATGTGAATGATACTATCTTTTAGTTTTATATATCTCTATTGGTAGGTTTAGTTGTAATTATTTTGTTTTTGGTTTTGTTCTTGTGTTGTTGGATTGTTTGATTTCATTTCTGTTTGACATCTAAGATGTGAATGATTCTATCGGCTTCGGATGGTTTTGAATTTTGAAAATTAAGCTAACACACTTTCCTTCTACTTTTAGGTTTCTTCTTTAGTTGTCTACTTCCTACTAATGTTTTTTAAAATCAATTTTGTTTTTTTAATTTGGTTAAGAATTTATTTATTTTTACTTAGAAAACATGAAGACTACTATAAGAGACTAAGAGAAAACAAGTACAATTTTTTGAAATTAAAAAAAGAAAACCAAATTATTACCCAATAGAGCCTAAATTTTTGAGTTGGTATGTTAATTTTCATGTCATTTAAGTTCATTTGCTGATCATGACTAACACTTGCATAAACATTAATTGGTAGAAGCAAATTTGAGGTATACTTTCATTAGCTTAAAAATGAATAAAATTAATTTTTTTGTCACTTAGTTCTCAATCATAAGCGCATTTGGTCTCAAATGTTTCAAAATGAATCATTTTAAATCTCGAACTTTTAAGTATAAGTTCAAAAGATCCATGAGTAATTTTCTATTAGTATTATAAATATTAACGTGACATTTTAAGTAAGATAAAATTTATATTTTCTCCCTTCTCTCCCTATCTTTCTTTTCTCTTCTATAATTATTATTTTGTCAATATTTAAAATTATAACAAAAATTACTTATACCTTTTAAACCTATTTTTAAAAATTTCAACTAAGAAAAAGTAATTTTTAAACATAACTTTATAGACCAATACCAACTCAAACGACAAAAGTAATTTTCTCCTTTCACATATTTAATAAAATGGAGCAATAAAATTACTCAATATTGAAATGTAGGTGAGATTTCCAATTGTTCCATGTGCAAACAATTGTCATCACTAATTTATATGCAACATTTGCCAACCAATTTATGGTTTTCATAGCCATAGCTGTCATTGGCCATTGAAAGATAAGGTTAGCCATAGCCATATGCTCCGTTTTCACTTTCCACATTAGAGCCACACAACCATTCTCTTCCAAAAAGAACCTCACTTTCACCAAGTCTCTATTCCACTCCAAGTAGCAAAATGGCCAGCAGCCTCATCACCACCACTTCCTTCCTCTGGTCCCAGTCAGCGGCCGCGACGTTGAGGCTGGCGCCTAATGTGGGTGAGCACTTGTTCGGGCTGCAGAAGGGAGGGAGCCGAGGTGGGCGAGTGACAGCGATGGCGACATACAAGGTGAAGCTAATAACACCAAGTGGAGAGAAAGTAGTCAAGTGTCCGGATAACGAGTACATTCTAGATGCGGCGGAGAACAAAGGGATTGACCTTCCATACTCATGTAGAGCAGGAGCATGTTCTTCTTGTGTAGGAAAATTGAAATCAGGGAAGGTAGATCAGTCAGATGTTAGCTTCCTTGATGAAGATCAAATTGCACAAAGCTGGGTTCTTACTTGTTTGGCAACTCCTCTCTCTGATGTTGTTATTGAGACACACAAGGAGGAGGAATTTTCAAGTTAAAAGAGAATGAGGGACTGAGGTGAATGAACAAGAAGGAATTTCACCTGAAAATTAGCAAATAGTGTTGTTTTTAGCTTAAGACAAGTTAATTATATGTTGGATTTCAACTTATCTTCTTCTTCTTCATCAGTCATTTGGAGCCTTTTTAGTATCTAAAAAGTGAAAAATAAGCCAATTATAGTATTTTAGTGGATTAACAAGGCTCACTCTTTCTCAGTGTTTGTACGTTGAATTTCAACCTATCTTGTTCTTCTTCACCAGTCATTTGGATCCTTTTTAGTCTCTAAAAAGTGAAAAATGAGCAAATGTCACTATTTCAGTGGATTAATATGGCTCAACCTTTCTCTATGTTTGTATGTTAGGTTTTATGTTGGAGATCTTATGTGCAGCACAAATCAACGAGATAGACTCTTACTCTCAAAGATGCTTTCAATTGGAGAAGTGGCCCTAGCTTCTATTCATATTTCTTACCTTTTAGTTAGAAGTATATGTTTTAACCAGTTGAACTGTAATCAGTATCTTAGGAGATTTCAGTTTTGTTCTTTACTATGTCTGCCTAATTAAAATGTTCAAATAATTATATTTTCCTATCCTCCATTTTCACCTTAACCGCAATCTAGAACTCAGCATTTGAGAGAAAAAAATAAATGAAAATCCATAGGAGAGCATTAAACCATCAATAATTACTGATTTTTTTTTTTCTTATGGATTTCTTGATGATCACCATCATGTCACTGTTAAACTCTTCCTAACTTAATATACAAATGAAACTCAAATCCCTTTTCACAAGCTATAAAATATTGGTTGAGATCATGAAGATTGTCGAATCGTAATCAGTTCAACCTTACGAAGAGTGTATGACTGTGTTCATGTCCTTTTGAACAAGTCGATAAGTGACTCGACCTTGCTATCTTGGCCACTCTCTGCATTATTGTCTAGGCTATTAGCATGAACATGAGAAGCTCTTGCAGATTGTGATAGAAAATCTGCCATAGTTGAGGGAAGCTCATGCCTCCTTAAGCTTGAAGACTCGATAATGGCCTCCAGTTGGGAAGTAGATTGTATTGTCACCTGATTTGAAGTTTCGAAAGATGAGCACCGTGACAACGTACCCGACGCAATGGTTATTTCATCTCGTTCATCAACCAGTGATTCAAGTGAACATACTGATCTTGTAGTTACAGATTGCGCAGAGTCACGTTTGGACCTCTGCTTTACTCTCTTGCACCAACTATGCAGTGAATCTCTCACACTCTCAGCCACCAATGCTTTCTTACACTTAGATCCCATCTGAAGGTTTTCAGAAAATTATAGCAAATCGTAGAAAATTCAACTTTTTAAATCTATGGACCATTTGAATCTACAGATACAATATTCTATTGTAGAAAAGTTGGACAAACCTGTGTAACAATTACATTAAGTGGCACTGTGCTGTAGCTGCACCAAAACTGAACAAGAACACTGCACAGACGAGGGATTAAACAAATTGATGAATATAAAGATTGCAAGATTAGATTAATCTATCAACCCTTTTGGTTTTGTGGTATTTAATAGGGATCTTTAGGAGTCTAATATAAAAAACCATTTTTTGTTTTTTAGAAAAAAAATTAGTGAATACATGTTTGGATATATATATTATATATATATATATAATATTTTGAAATTTGCAATTAGTTTTATAGGAGACGCCATTCTTAATGAAAACTAAGGTTAAATAATACTTCAATTTCAAATGCATGATTGCGTTTGAAAACCATTTAATTTTTAGTTTTTGATTTTTGAAAACTAAGCTTATAAAGCTACTCCCACCTATAAATTTGTACCAATGTTGAATGTTTTAAAAAACTAAACCAAATTTTGAAAAACTTGTTTTCGTTTGAAATTTGACAAAGATTTCAAACCTTTTCCTTTCTAAGGAAAGTGAATTAAAACTATGGTGAAGAAATTTGGAGAAAACAAACAAAGAAAATTAAAAGAATTGTTATAAAATAGGCCCTAATAATACCAACCATCACAACAATATAAAACAGTTCTGCAAAACAAACCACCAGACATCCCAAAACCATATCTACATGAACCAGGAAGCAGTAGTAGTACAACATAAGCCTTTCTAAATTTAGTATATTAACATCTTGGAGGAAAACTTACCCTGAAGTCAACCTTGTGATTATCATAAACTTGTTCTTCATGAAGCAAGATCTCTCCTTAAATCCCCACTGAAGTTAAGAAATGTATCCAACTCTATTTAATTCCCCATGATTGGAAAGGAAACAACCGAAACACTTTTTTTTTTGTAGCAATTGTGAGAAAAGAAACACAAGTGATTGAGTTTGGACATATTCTTACCAAGGACCAGATAAATGTCGCCATCTCAAATGCATTCTGCAAGTTCGAGTCGAACACAAAGAAACAACATCAATCATTTATCAAGAAGAAGTGATGATCTAGTTATTTGGAAAATTTGATGTGTGTTGGACCTGAAATATGATGAACTGTATTAACCGTAGTAAAATCTCAGGCTTTCCAAACCAAAACAGATCATCTCTTGGTTTTATTTGAGTCCCAATTGCTGGACCTGTCTGTTCCAAAACTTCGAGTGCCAAAGAGGATACTACATGTTGAAGTTTTGTACCAACCAGCATAACAAGCTTTGTGCCAAAACAATCAAGCAATTTGTCAGTTTAGAACAACTTATCTTTTTGGTTTGGAAAAAAAAAAACCTTGAACACAGACACTACTTACAGCGGCCGGTATGAAAGAAAGCCAAAAGTAGATATTTAAACCTGTTGTAAAGAGACCACTTTAAACAGCCGGAAAAAGAACAGGAAGAAATAAGATGTATATGGAGTCTTTATAACATTATTCTGTCATCAAAAGTTACCGTGAATGTTGACAAAGATGCAAAGGATGGCGTAGCCCCATAGTGGCCAGCTGCATGAGATGTAACTAAATTCAGCCATTTTATTTCCTACTAATGAAACTGTTTACTTCCTAAAAACTGCATACCTAATTCCAAGAATTCCATGGAACTCGTCTTCCATGCTCCGAACCATGTACTTGTGGAAATCATAAGAAATTGGTAATTTGTGCTTCTGGATATTATTAGAGCAGCACTTAAGTGGAGGCAGTTTGACAAAAAATTTATGTAAATATGACAAAAATTGAAGCAGATAACCTAATTCTAAACATTGTAATGCCCTTATACGCCTATTCTCAAAATAAGATTTGAAACTCCAACATTCTACCTTTCAAATTTATTTTCAATTTGATCGTTTAACTAAAATTGGCGTTGATCAACTATGGTACTTAAGACATCTAGATCCTTATCTTAGCGGGAGCAATTCTTTTCTCATCACTTTACCAAAACTTGACACCATTTGCTTTTAGTTTTGCATTGCACGAACAAAACTGCAGTTGCTCAGTGTACTCGGGGTCAGCTCTAGTAAACTTGTCAGAGCTGTTCCATATGAGTTTTTCATTCTTCCACACACTTGTGTTGGCTACATATGTAATATCTTTTGTTATAGGAACGAATCCCAAACGGAGTACTCACTGTAATGAAACCCAAACGGAGGGCCAAATAGTCTGATTTCTTTATTGAACTCTTGAACTGACGTAGAAAACAAAGCTGCATCAAAAACCATCCTTTGTTAATATAGAATAAGAAAGTCATCCAATGAGTTAAGAAATTTTAGGCTACAGATTGCTGAATTCATCAATTGACTTAGATTGAAATTGGGGGAACTTTCATTGTACAAACGATTCAGTTTGAATCTTCTAAGCTTTTGATTTTCCTGGTATTATTCAAAATGTGGGCTATCCTTCTCAGTAACTTCAAAATACTAATTTATCCTTAAATATTCAGTAGTAAAAAGCGTACCGTATAAAATATGAGTTACTTTCAGAAGTCTACTTTTTTTCTCTTTTGATATCCGTGAATGTTTGGGCCAACTTACGTGCACCGCGACTAATCTCACGGGACAAACCACTTGACTATGCAACATTTGGATGTCAAGAAAACATGTAGGATATTAAATCCTAGGTAGGTGGTCACTACGGATTGAACCCATAACCTCTTAGTCATTTACTGAGACTATGTTTCCACTTTTACCACTAGGCCAATTTATGATGGTTTACTTTCAGAAGTCTACTTGCACGAAATTATCCTAATCTAGGAGGTAGCACAGCAATAGAAATATGCAAAAAAAAAGAAAAAAAAAATTATTTAAATGAGAGATAAAATACCATCCATATGAGAATACGACTCCTGCTCCATGGATGAGAGGTGTGATGGAATACAAATGTTGTTTGCCGCCTCATCACCTTATTTCTTTTAGCTAGAACCAAAGGAATGATACAATAGGTAAGAAATAAGATTCTAGAGGAACAAATATCAACAAACGGAGCTGAATTAAATGATTGGATAACTTACTAAAAAGACGGAGTTTGGTTTTGAAGTTGGTGTTGATTTTTTAATGCCCTTGTATATTATTTTATTTTTCTCAATGAAAGTGTGTTCTAATAAAAAAACCAATAAAATTAAATATGAATAAACGGGGAGGGAAGTACTCCCCCTTTGTCCTAAATTGGAGTACCTGGCAAATTTTCTTCAGCAGCTAATTTAACTTGATTTTCCCATTTCCTCCAACTGTATATCTGAAAGAGGGGCATAGAGATTTAGTAAAGCTTGCAATGAATTTGAGGGAATAGTCTTTTACACAAAAAAGTTTCTCCATAATTTTAACAATATTTTATTCACGATGTAATTTTACAAAGAGAATCTACTCAAATGCATTGAAGTTACTTCATTTTTTAAGGGCTTATATAAAAGATTAAATGACGTGATTAAAGTCTTGGTTTAATCTTTTTCTTTTCCTTTTTTTAATAAATAAATTTATAAATGTATAAATGAGCTATTTTCAAATATAGCAAAAGGAACCAAAATATTTACAAATATAGCAAAATTTCACTGTCTATCTGTGATAGACCACGATGGATCGCGATAGACGATGTATTTTGCTATTAGTTGTAAATATTTTCAGTAGTTTTACCATTTAAAATAATTTCCCTTTATAAATTTATAAATTTGGTTGTTGGATAAGAAATGACTTCACCGATAGAATGAAATAATTTAAAGAGGTACAAAATGTGGTCTTGTGTTAATCCTTGAACAGACAAGTCAGAATGAATGCATTTAAACAACGTTAAGAATATACATAAAAGATTGAATATAATATTACAAATTAATTTAAACTTTAGTGGTGACTTAACACACTTTGAACTATTACGTCACATCGATATACCAAGATGATAAACATCTCCATTTGCCACTATGTCGAGATCAATGATTGTTATATCCTTTGCTGTGAAGATTAGATTCCCTCCATATTTATGTTCCACATGTCAAATTTCTAATATACATGTCAAACAGAATTTAAAATTAGAATAAAGTTTGTACCTTACTCATTGCCAAACCAACAGCTAGACAGCTATAAAGAACATGAGTGATCCCAAGAACGAATAAGAAGCGGTGAAGTTGTTCAAGTCCCTCGTATGAAACAAAAGGCTCGCGACCCTGAAATCAACAGCTAGAATTTCTTAAGCATTTTTTTCTCTGTTTTTGTTTTCCTAAACATGATAATAAAGATGGAACTAGATGCTCAGTTACCTCACCACATTGATGCCGGAGAACACTTAATCCTCTTCGAGAAATGACAGTTTCATTAGGAGATAGTAGAGAATTTTCAAGCAGAATATGTTCATTGGTGGCATAATCTTCTTCTGAACAAATGTAGAATCTGCTCGTGAAAAGGGATGAGTTCACACAAATTTCAGAGATACACCTTGCACATTGTGCCAGCAGCAAAGATATTAGTCCAAGCAGCATCAGCTCTACCAAGATGGAAAACAAAATTCAAAGTGAAAAAATCGCAAAACTATAAACTCAAAGGCATTCAAATGAGAGATGCATAAGGTGTGTTCCTTGTAACTTTTGGAATAGAGAAAAATTTTCTCAGTCTATTTAAAGCATGTTTAGAAAGTTTTAAGGTAGTTTAGTTACATAATCACTGGCGAAGGCAGCAATGTATTGTAAGCTTACCTTCCTTGATCTTCTCCAAAGAAGCAAACAGAGCCTTTCTCTTGGTCTTCTTCAACCACTGCACACAAAATACCTCCATCAAGAAAATCTATATTCTTCGTTTTTCTTGTCATTGACAGTCATTTTCTTTAATTCATAAATTTAAGAAAAATAATAACAATTTTCACTTTTGTTATTCCTCAACCTTCTCTTGCTCGCCCAAGCTTGCTCCAGTATACTATTCTTAATTCTCCATAAATCATGTCAACTAAACACACCCATGTCATATAAGAAATCTTTTGCATCTTATCATACGTGATCTGATCCCCAAGAAATAAATATTCATTCACATGTTGATAGATTTGTGTAATGGTTTGTGTTAATCAGTATTTTCATTGTATTGTAAAAGTAGAGACTATAATAAAAAAAAGTCAAGAAAAAATCACTAGAAGGATCTTGAACTTATTGAATTCAAATACTTCTCCTGGATTTCCTCATTTTCATTATTTTTTCGGATGTTAGATAGAAGGTCCATATCTAAATTTTTGCTAGTCCCTCAGCTACCAAACAAATAACCAAGGCAATGCTATCATTATACCATCCCCTACTCACACTCTTTTTTTATAAGAAACCGCACCTTCATTGATAAAAGACAAAGCCTACAAAAGAGTCCACCACTAGCTACAAGAACGAAACCCAATCTAAAAGAATTACACCAAGCCCAAAATTACAAAAACTCCAACTAAATGAAAGAATACAAGGACAACAAAAGAACAAGTCCACAAAACCCCACTATAGAAAAGGTTTCCAACTAAGTAAGATAGTACCTATAGGATAATTACATAAAGTTTTCGAGACCGAAGCCCAAAGAGAAACATGGAACCTCCCAAGGACCAAACATCACCATGGTCCCCTTCTATATCCTAAACACCCTGTTATTCTTCTCTCCAAATATTCCACAAAATAGCATAGACCTCGGTTAACCATATGGAGAAGGAACTCCTTGATCATTGCGAATAGAGGTTATTATGTTAGCAATAGTGTCTGATCACTCAAACATCTCTTTGGCGAGCTAGCTCAATATCAAACTCTTGAAAGAAATGCATTAAACCTCACCACCACCCAAACTTCTTCCAATAACCTCTCCATCCCACGAAAAATTCTACTATTCCTCAAATTCCCTTAACACATTTGTAAGAGGGGGATAAAAATCAGTCAACTAATCTTCCATAAGCAAAATCAGAGAGGAAGTATTACAAAACTGCCTAAACAATCTCATTCTTTATGCAATCAAACAAACTAGCGAAACAGAGTATCATTTGGCCATACCTTTCCAAACCTATAGATTGCCCGCTCCACCACCAAGCAGACAAAGACCATGACGGTAACCACAGAAGCAACCGAGTAGGTAGGCGTCTCAGCCAGTGATCTTCCTCCTTTCATTTCCATTATCACTCACCTGGAAGAAAGGTTCGCGAAAAATAAACCAAAAACCTTCCCGGTGAAAGGGGAAAATGTTGTTGGGATAATGGACTATCGGTGAAGGCGAAAGATCCAGGAAACTTGGCGGTGGAGGGGAAGAAGAAAGAGGAGAGGATTTTTAATGGAAATATCGCAGGATCTTCCATGTTGTTTGTTTCTTCAACATGTGCTATGAACTATTGAATACTATAATATTATAGATTGGCTTCGTTTCTCCCTCATTTCGATCTGCGCGCTTGCGAGTCGTGGATTTGTAAATAATAAAGCAATCAGTGGCTGTGTATTGCATTGCATCGACATTGCTGCCATTTTTGATTCGATCCATCGAGCTCGATGGCGCTCACATGGTGACAGTGGGGGTGGGAAGACTTTTAGTCAAAGCTCTACATAAATTAGTCAACGGAACTGGTCCACATTCTTGTGGTAGTCTCACTCGATTACTACAAGTACAAGCCCTATCTATTTGATTTATAATTAAAGGATTTTTTTTTTATAATAATAATTATTATTATTTTTCTTTTGTAAAATTTTGGTTTTATTTTTGTTAGATGAAAAAGGGTGAAGTATAAGGTTAGTTTTAATTATATCTCAAAATTTTAGGCAATTTTTGGTAATATAAATTTTTGTTTTTAAAAATTAAATCTAAAGCGACTACTTCCAATCAAAAATTTTTCTTTTGACTTTTCTACTTTTTACCAATTGTGTAAAAACCAAGTCAGATTTTGAAAACTAAAAAAGTAGCTTTTAAAAATTTATTTTTGTTTTTGGATTTTGGCTAAGAATTCAATTATATCCATGGACACATAAATATATCTACTGCAAATAGTATAGCTGTGAGTCTTTAATGGAGTGACCTACAATTAATAAATGTTGATTAATTTAATTAAAAAGTTTAATTAATTTAATCTCGTATTATTGGAACTTATAATCTGTAGATTCATTAGGTTCCCTTACTAGCTCATTAAGGATCAATTTATTTTGGAATAATTTGAATCGTTCAAGTTATATTAGGATATGTAAACTAATTGTATAAGATATAAACTTAATATATTGTATATGGATACATTATAATATAAAGTTTATTTTGAATGAGATTCAAAATTAAACTATATAATATAAGAGAGATGAATATTTGAATAATGTTCTTTTTTTAACAATAATATTTGAATAATATTCAAATATTAACCATGCGAATGAGATTCATATAAAAACTATAGGTTAAAATTAATATAAATGAGATTCATATTAAAACCATAGGTTATGAGAGAGATATGTATTTTAATATAATTCAAATACATAGTTAATTAATTATATGATATTTAATTAAAATTAATTAATTAATTATTTTATTTAATCCTCTTATGTATTAAATATGATTTAATATATATTTATTTATTAATTTTAACGTGATGAGGGAGTTATTTTGCAGTTTTTAATTAACTACCTCTCAGTGTTGGTTTAAAACACTGAATTAGTTAAGTGTGATAAATATTGAAACATACCTACATTCACAATCTGATACTCTCTTTAAAAAAGATCTCTTACTCTCACCAAAAACTTACGGGAAACAGTTCCTCTGCTTTTATAAATTCCCCTTCCAAATTGGATCCTACCATCCTTGATTCTTCCCTGAGACATAGTAGGGGAACCAATCAGTAGCGTCCTATTGCATACTGTTATTGGAAGGAATTTGTGCATAGGAAACACCTAGAAGAAAGTCTTCAAGGGTAAGTCTCGTATTTTTTCTTTCTTCCAAAAAGCATGCTTAGTTTATTATTCATGTTTATTCTTCTTCTATATTTTTATGTTTTTCGAACCAAATTAATGGCACAAGATGTTCACTTGCTTCTGCATTGGGATTTGATCCCTTCATCATGATCACTAGTGAATAGCAAGAGAGTGACATGAGGTCAAGATAGAGAATGATTAATGACTTAGAGTAAGAGACGAGAGTACACGAAGTGAGGGTTGAGAGTAAGACACATGTATTGGGATTTATGCCCTAAAGCTACGTAATTTATTAGTTGATTAATTTAATTATAAATTATACAATGTAAATTTATCCATTAATTAGAAAAATCAAAGGTTATTGTATGAAGTCTTGAACATGTATGTAGTTGACATACAAGTGGATCACGTTCAAGAAATAACCTTAAGGTCTATAATATATGGATAAAGTTGTGTGTCTTATCTTGGTGGCGTTATGGATACGACCCACTTTGTAATTGTTACAAGAGTTGTAAGTGTTACAAACGATTTAATCCAAATCATTCATGTGGAGCCATGTGAGTGAGGGTATTCTGTATAAAGAGTTTATATAAGACCAGACCATAAAATAAGTAATCTCTCTTTGTAACACCGTTAATTGAAGAGATAACTTTTCATTAAAGATGACCATAGGTAGCTCGATCTTAATCTTGAGTGAGTTGTGGACTTCTATGTATGAGGACAACCCTTTGACTTGTATAGGTGAGAGTGACCCGTGTCGCCGACTTAATAAGCCTATCATTTTGGGAATTTGTCCGAGTAGGGAGCTAGGAATGAAACTACACAATATGAAGTTCACGCCTTCCTGTCTTCAAAGAAAGTAGATAAATTGTTCTCTTACATGCTGAATCCAGATCTTGAACAAGGGGGCCCTTCTCTCTCATTGGCCCGAGAGGGATTTGTTTATGATGGGACCATAAACAAGCTGTTCATTAGAGAATTATTGGGACTTAAGGAGAAATAAGTAATTACAGGAGTAAAACAGTAGTTTTGACCCAACTATAGGTCTTTAGTGGAGTGACCCACAGTTAATGAATGTTAATTAAGTTAATTAACGAGTTTGATTAATTTAATTTTGAATCACTGAAGCTTCTAATCTATAGGTCCATAAGGTTCCCTTGCTAGCTTACCACAAACCAACAAGAATCAACTATGTTGAAGGATATATTTGAAATGTTTAAATTTATGAGGGAAAATATTAGTTGTATTTGATACAATTAATTACATGATTTATTATAAATTTTATTTGAAAGATTCAAATTATAATTTTATAATATGGAGAATTAATTTATTTGAATATGATTCAAATAATTATTTATTTGGATGAAATCCATATAAATAAATAGAGGGAGAATTAATTAATTAATTTGAATTGGATTCAAATAATTAATTATTTGATTTGGATGAGATTCAGATTAAGAATTCTGCCAAAGATAAATATTTAATATGATTTAAATATTCTAAATCGTTTAATATGAGATATTATTTGAGTAAATATTTATTAATATTAGATATATTAAATATTTAATTTAAAATCCCTGCACATGGGCTATCCCAATAGGATTTTGGGAGCACTCATACAATACACACTCTACAACATAATCTCTATAATCATTTTGCATCTCTCCCAAGAAAATTCTCCCAATTTTTAGAGAAGGGTTCACTAAAAATTCTTTTTCCTCATTCTTCTAGTCTTCACCCATAAGCCGAATCCTTACTAGACTCATAGCAAGGAAGATCTTTTGAGAAAAGAAACTTCAAGGAGAAGACAACCGATTCGAGAAGAAGTTTTTGCTATAGGATGGACAAAGGTATGTTGCTTAACATTTCTTCTAGTTTTTTGTATTTTTAAAAATCAAAGAACGCAATCATATGTTTTTGATAGGATTCAATTTCCTTCAACGTGTTTGAGGACATGATATTGAGAACGAGAAATGAGAGAGAAAATAGAGAAGCGCGAGCAAGAATTAGTAGTGAGAGGCAATAAGCAAGACTTTAGTAGCAAATAACGATATATGAAGCGAGAAGCGAGTACAATATATGTAGCGAGAAGCAAGATACGTAGTGAGAGTTTGTAGTGATGAGAAGCAAGAGCATTTAGTGAGATTTTAACATAAATCTAAATTTTGTAACTGTCTTTTCTTGTTTACTATTTTGAAGGGGTAGATGAGAAGCAACTGTTCATCCGACATTGTGGGATGTGGGATGAGAGCAAACAGAGTAATGACAAAGGTGTTTTAAAAGGCATCATGGTGTCAAACACATTTAGGTACCAAGAACTGAAAGATCGATCATATGAAGTAGTAAGGGTCAATTCATTAGAATTCAACAATGTAATGAGGGTTTAGTATAAGTTGGACTTGTATGACCTTCGGCATGCCTAAACGACTATGAGGATATTAGATTTCTGTTGGTTGATCACAATAGACCTCAGATTTTTGTCAATGTTGAATGGAACCATCAAGATAGGATTGTAGATGAAATCCATACATAAAAGTAGACAAAACAACGTCATATTAGTGAGCCTAACATTTTCCCTCTTGTGGTCTCTCTATGGGAAATGACGATACTAATTTATGGGATGAGACATGTATCACCAATGACGAAAATATCATTATCGGTATAAATATTGGTAACTCAAATTTACGAATATATCAACAGTTATTCTATGAAAATTCCTCGAATATCACGAAAATTTATAAAAAATATTGTGAATTTTTTAGAGAAGTTTTAGAGCAAACCTATTTAACTAATAAACTATGGATTTATATAAACAAATAATTAGAAGTCAAATATGATTAGTAATAGAATAATAGATAACAATGAAGATCGAAAAATTATCATGAACGGAATATTTTATTAATAAAGTCTATCATGAATGGAATATTTCACTGAAAATTGAGAAAATTTTGGAAATTGAAAAAGGCAACACATTGGAACAACTTGATATTAGCAAAAGAAAAAAAAACTAAATACAGAGAACCAATCCAAAAAAATTCTTGCTTTTCTCCAAATTTGAACCAATCTATCTAATATTTTGCTAAAAAACCAATCCAATCCTTTAGATCAGTTTGGTTTGTTTTAGTTTTCTCGGTACTTTCAACATAATTCAATTAAGCTTTAAAATTTAAATAATTATCCAAATAATTTGAGATAATTAATTTAAAATTACTTGAAAATTTGGGATGTCACACATATCATTTGACTTTTGAAATTCATTCTAATGGTTGAGTGCTAGTTGACAAGGATCGAGAGTGAGAAACGAGAAGTGAAATCGTAATAATATGCAAAAAGTCAACATGTATTGACCGATGTGGATTGAGATTGAGAATTGATGGAGGTAACCAAGAGTGGAGAGCAGGGTACTGACAAGATTGTTTGGAGGGAAGTAATACAGTAATTTCATACAACACTGACATTCATGAAAGATTCTATTTCATTGAAAATTTGGGAAGAATCTAAATTTCAGGTCATCCTTACAAAATTCCCAATCAAAATATCACCAACAATATTTCTTTTTGTTTGAATGGGGTGGTCTTTCCTCTCTCTTCTTTCCCCACTCTGTCTTCTTCTTCTTCGGTTTTTTTTTTTTTGCCTATCCCTGCAGAGTTTGAGTTGATCCCTCTCGTGAATCGTGATTACGTACTTCGATGTTTGTTTATTGTTTTGATATTATATGAAGCATGCACCGGCACCGGCACCGGTATTACCTACTCCCATTCCAATCTTTGTTTATTGTTTTCAAATATATGATTCACTAGGCCAGGATGAGGAAGAAGATTACGATTGTCTTCAGAACCGAGGCGTTCCTAAAATTCCTCGAAAAATTGCAATCGACCCTGGTAATATTACTGAGAAGAGTTGTGGAATTCGATGGAGTCGACCAAATCCTCCCCCTTAATCATGGAGGAACTGACTCGGCTGTCCAATGAAGGCGAAGCCGCTGAATCTAATTCAGACGAGGAGAGGCTTCGGAACAGGAGCACAACTAAGGCCCCTCGAGTTCATCGGAAACTGATGATAAGGAAAGGAAGAGCGTTCGTAAAAGAATAGAAGACGACTGTCTCTCTGATGAAATCTACTCCTGGACAAAACTTGATTTCCATGATACTGAAAGATCCTTGCCAAGTGATGAACTGGAATATGATAGAAGTGAACAAGGTACGAGGATTTCGATCATCGGTTATTTAACTAAAATACAATTGCCTTAAAATTTGTTGTTTGCACTTGCAGGAAGGATAGCGGAAAGGATTTGGGACGAAAGGGTGATCCGTCTTGCGCCGCTGTATAGAGCGGCGCTAATGGGTGAATGGGAGGTTGCAGAAGACATTTTTTCAAGCGAGATTCTGGAGCAATCATGTCTAGGATCACCCTCTTGAGCGAGACTGCTCTCCATGTAGTCGTCGGCAAGGGAAACAATTTGGATTTTGTGGAAAAGCTTGTTGAACTTATGTGTGAACAATCGCTACCGCTTAAACTTAAAGATTCATATGGAAATACCGCACTTGCTGTTGCCCCCATTGTTGGGAATGTTAAGGCTGCAAAAATCTTGGTTGGGAAAAATATGGAGCTGCCCTTGGTTAAGAATAAGGTCAATTACTCCCCTCTTCTTCTCGCAGCAAAATATGGGCACAGGGACATGATTTTGTATCTTCTATCAGTAACTAAGGATGAAGGAGTATTTACTGGTAAAGCCGGTGCTAGGCTTCTCAATCTTCTCATTGCATTTGATTTATATGGTTGGTAAACTAACTTTAACCCTCTACACCCTCCTTTGATTTACCTTTGGAAGAATGAATAGGTATTGGTCCTTATTATATCCATTTTTGGTCTGTATAGTACAGCTCAACTGGTGAGTGGTGATGTTTGAATCTCCCTTCCCCACTTTGTTGTTGAACTCTAAAGAAAATCTTCCATTTTTGGTCTATGAGTTGAACAGATGTAGCTCTTGATATATTGAATCGGTTGCCAGAGTTGGCTGTCGAACAAGATCAATATGGGGTCTCTGCTCTACAAACGTTGGCCGAAAAACCAAATGTGTTTGAGAGCGGGAGCCAGCTGGGGTTTTTGCAACGATTACTTCATCGATGTTGGTGTACAAATTTCTCAAATTTATGTTTGAACATTTAGGCCCTGTTTGGTAACCATTTTGTTTTTTGAAAATTAAGCCTATTTCATCCTCATTTTTTACAATGATTTGCATCTTTGTGCATTTTCCTTAAGTACAATGGTTGAACTCTTACACAAATTTAAAAGACAAAAACAAGTTTTTAAAAGCTACATTTTTTTAGTTTTCAAATTTTGACTTTTTCTTGACCATTAGTAAAAAGTAGATAACAAGGAAGTGGAAGTAATATCTATATGCTTAATTTTCAAAAATAAAAACTAAAAATCAAATGGTTACCAACTGGGCGTTAATTTCAAAACGCCGTTTAATGATTGTTGTAGGCCTTGTTGTTGAAGTATGTGATGCTCCTCAGCCCAACCAACACAGAGATGTGGAAAACCTTACTCAAATCTCAAAGAATGCAGGTAGTACTCTGTTTGGACCCCTTTTTGTCCCTTTCCGTATGTTATAATTGTTTCCATGGTTTTACCTTTTATAATTCATGAACTGATTGCTGCTACTTGCTTCTCTATGTTCGATCAAAGGATCTTTGCTTCTAGTTACATGCTACTAATCTTGATCTAAACTATGATTTTTAGAATCCCGAGGTGCATTCTATCAACTATTGACATTCATTCATACGGCGGGTTTTAGAAAATTGGGTAGCCACTGACACTATCTTTGCGTAATTGATATATTGTTAAAAACTTAAAATCAATCCCGTTTGGTAACCCTCCCGAATTTAGTGACAGCACCGTCCATCAAGAATGTTTATGACACGAAGCGTATGCATGTGGAGGCACATATGCTGGTTAGATGCTTGTGTGAAGAAGCCTTAAACAAAGGAGAAAAGGGATGTGCCGGCCTATTTTCAACTTCATTATTTTCAGCTCCAAGAATGGGAATTCTTGAAGTTGCAACAGAGATTCTTAGGGTTTATCCATATGCGATTTGGTTTCGTGATCACAATCAATGCAATCTTTTTCAACTAGCTGTTTTGCATCGCCAAGAAAAGATTTACAATCTTATATATCAAATGACTTCACACAAACATTTTGCAATAGTATTTCTAGCGTGAATGATAACAACATTCTGCATTTAGCAGGAGAGCTGGCACCATCTGATAGAATCTCTGGTGTTGCTTTGCAATTGCAACGTGAACTACAATGGCTTAAGGTAATGGATATGCATCTCAACATTTAGTTTGCTCTTTTTTGACATACAAAAATTGAACGAGGTTTCTATAAATTTTCATAATGTTTTCAGCTTTCTCTTTTTTTTCCCCAGGAAGTTGAAAGATTAGTACAACCCTCCAATAGAAGTATGAAAAATAAAGATGGCAAAACACCTAGGATGGTATTCAGTGAAAGGCATAAAGGCCTAGTTCATCAAGGTGAGAAGTGGATGAAGATCACTGCTTCATCATGCACAGTTGTTGCAGCACTCATTGCAACAGTCGCATTCACGGCAGTTTTCACTGTACCTGGTGGCAACAACAGCGATCAAGGCATACCAATTCTCATACAAAACAAATCTTTCTTGGCTTTTGCAGCTACAGATGCATTAGCATTGATCAGTTCGTCTGTTTCAGTAATGATGTTTTTGGAAATACTCACTTCTCGTTACGCAGAAGATGATTTTCTCAAGGCATTGCCTACTAGATTGATTATCGGGCTCGTTTCGTTGTTTATCTCTATATCTTCCATGATGGCAGCCTTTGGTGCATCACTTTACCTGGTTCTTGTTCATCAAGTGAAATGGGTGTGGATTCCATTGATATTATTTGCCTTCATACCTGTTATCTTATTTGCTATGTCACAGTTTCCTCTCCTGGTTCAAATGATCTCTTTCACATATGGGTGCAGCATTTTTGGTTTGCAAAAGTAAGGAAGTAATTCATTACCGGGGGTTTATGTACTACTGGTTGCCCTTTTTACCAAATAGAATCTTCCATGAATAGAATGGAGCAACGTAACATATGAAATTGCTTGTTACCTAAAGCTGGCTTTCAACCCATTTGTATACAGGTTGTGCGCTTGAGCACTTTTTAATTTTGTGCAAGACTGTAGTTGAATTTTCCCAGAGGGACATGTTGGCAATAAGTTTTCAAGTCAATGAGGTATCGTGGATTGTTAGAGAGCGTTTGGGCAAGGAGTGTAATTGTGAAATCAAGAAAGCTGTAAACTTCCAAGTCCACAGATTAAGGGTACATTATAAGGAGTTAATAAGACATAAAATGATTTTTTTTCAGTTGTGGGGTTTACAAACTTTTTGGGTCAAACAATGAGTAGAATTGCAGCTCCTACTCCCCTGCCATAGTTCCTCCCTGCAAATCTCTCTTTATTCTGGCACATAAATGAAGGGAGCAGGATGCCCATGGTGTGTACGTGTGGCAAGAAAAGCACTTCGGATTGTTGATTCCAAAACGGATTGGTTCGAGTTTCTATGAGTCCACAGGAGAATGTCGAATTAGGATTGAAACCGAGTTTTGACTGTTTGGATCAAACACTCTTTCTTTTACTTACTCAATAGAACAAGCTTTGTAGAGAGTTGTGACCTTGTGTGATAAAAAGAAAGAGGTTAGTTTTTCTAGGTACATATTTGGAAGTAATTTTAAAATCGTTAAAATTGCTTTTGTCATTGTTAAAATCACTCGAAAACACATTTTTAATCACTCAAAATTAATTTTGTTTTTAATTTTACACTTTTATGCAATTTTTATATCATCAAAATTAGTTTTAAACGATTAAAAACATGTTTAATCGTGGTGGTCTCTATTGGCTTATCTTATGTAAATCTTGAAAAAATATTTCCATTTTTCTTTAGTAACTACTATTTTATTGAAATTGAATAGGGTTTTCAAATATAGGAAAATGAATCAAGATATTTACAAATATAGCAAATTTCAATAGATTGCAATAGATAGTAGTCTATCGCGATTTATCGTAGTTTATCTATGATAGACTGTGATATTTTGCTATTACTTGTAAATATTTTCAACAATTGTGTTACTTAAAATAATTTCCCAGTTGAATAACATCAAGATCAAAATGAAATGAGTAAAATATAGAGATATTTTAAGCTTGAAAAAAACCACTCCATCTTAAGCTTTCATAGATGTAACAATTTCATCTCCATATTTTCAAATTTGTAACTATTATTTAGTATTCTTTAATTTCAATATATATCAATTTTGTCCCTGTACTTCTAAAATTGTAACAATTTTAGTTTATACCACTATAAGATTGATCAAAATTAACTGTAAAATTTAATTATGTAATAACTTGATGTTTATAGTTTATAAACAAATTTGATTTCTAATCAACTTGTCAAAATTAAATGTCAAATTTAATTATGTAATAAAAATGTTTTTAAAAAATTCATATTCATTGAAATACTTTTGATAAAAAAATGTTTAAAATAAAACATTCATGTGTTTGACATCTCTTTCTCAGAAATGGTTTTATGTATAAGTTTGTTCATTTTGTTATATTCTAAAAATGTTTATATTAATGTCAATTTATTATAAAGGATGACTATAAAATATTATAAACTAATAATTTAAAATAATGGTCACCAGAGTTGTTCCCTGGTGGTGGTGGTTGGAATTAGCCGTCAAAGTTGGCCACAAAAGATGGTCATTGGAGTGTAGGATCAATATAATTACTCTAAAGGGGAGTGAGGAGGATGGTCGGCGCCGGAATTGGCCATTTTTTGGAATGCCTTAGAAAAAAAAAAGTTTCAAAAATTCATTTTCATTTAAACACGTTTGATACAAATTCGTTAAAATATAAGCACACTTGCATTTGGCAATTTTTTCTCAAAAGTGTTTTTATATACAAGTTTGTTTGGTTTGTTATATAATAAAAGTAGTTTTATTAATGTCAAATTACTATAAAGAAATTTTCTGGCAGTGGTCACTAAAAGTAGTGATCGGAGGTTGGTCGATAGTAGTCGTCGGTGGTGGTGGCTGGAGGTTGGCCGACAACAGTCGTCAGAGATTGTGGCTGGAGTTTCTTATATAAATTAGGGAGAGATTAATCATTAAACACTCAAAATTCATTTTCCTAAAAGTTGGTTTCAAGTGTTTATCTTAAGCCAACTTATTTTATAAACTCATATTTTCAAAATCCATTTTGGATAGTTGCCGAACACTAAAATCTTTTTCAAAATGGTCTATTTTTTAAAATTAATCATTTGAAAAGACATTCCAAACACACCTTAAACTTTTACTACTGTGGGCCTAAATAAACAAATTAGTACACGTTTACTAACAAGTAATTTAAACGAGATTTTTATGCAAATCAATTCACTTTGAATTAAACAATAAATTAATAGTACTTTAAAGCACGCTATTTGATTTTAATAACAAGATTGGTAATGAATATTTAAAGTTAAGAACTATCAATCAAAATAAACTAATATGGGCAATTAATTTGGGAAATTGCTATTTCTAACTCAAAAAGTTTTTGATAGGACAAAACTAACATCATTTTAAAAACTTCTTTTTCTAACCCATTTTTCAACTTTTCAGAATTTCAGAGATGAGTCCCACATGCTGTCTCTGAAATTGCGTGAATACTCAAAAACTATCTTCCACAACACTCAAACCACATCATCTTCTTCCCTAAATCATCTTCTTCACCAGAGTCCATTTTTTTTACAGTACTCTCTAATTTATGTCATTTGTGGTAAAACTTATCCTATATGACCCGATTTTCTGGAAATAAACCCATAAAAAACTTCTTTGAAACACTGATTTCTGGAAATTTAGGTTTTTGAATGGTTGGCGATAAAAAACAGAAAAGAAAATTCAAAATTTTCAGGTAGAGGAGGTCTAATATATGTAGGAAATGTCTAAAATCAGAAAAAAAAAAAAAAAGAATTTGGTATGCGTTTTTTGCTCGTTGTCATTTTTTTCGTAAGTTCATCTTTCCCGTAAGTTGAATGAGTTGACGGGAAAAGAGACAGAATGCCCAAATACACGCCAACCTTCAGGAAATTTGGGCATTCTGTCACTTTTCGCTTCAACTCCTTCAACTTATGAGAAAAATGACGGTGAGGAAAAAACGCACACAAAATTCTTTTTCTTTATGATTTCAGACATTTCCTACACATATTAGACCTCCTCTCCCTGAAGATTTTGGATTTTCTTTTCTATTTTTTTACCACCAACTACTCGAAAACCTACATTTCTAAAATCAAAGAAGTTCTTTGTGGGTTTATTTCTAGAAAATCGGGTCACATAGGATGAGTTTTACCACATATGACATAAATTAGAGAGTATTGTAAAAAAAAAAAAAAAGAACTCTAGTGGAGAAGATGGTTTTAGGTGTTGTGGTTTGAGTTTTGAAGATGGTTTTTGGGAGTATTCACGCCATTTTACCATGTCGCATCCATCTTTGAAATTCTGAAAAGTTGAAAAATGAGTTAGAAATTTTTTTTTTTTTTAAAAACAGGTTAGTTTTGTCCCATAAAAAACTTTTTGGGTTAGAAATAACAATTTTCCAATTAATCTCAAGACCATATATTGCAATTAATTTAATCTAATAAAATATAATAACAAATTAATTGCAAAATTGAATAGGAGAGGGATAGAGAAACTGACATCGAAAACTTTATAGTGGTTCGATACAATCGGCCTATTCTACTCCCAAGCTCCTCTAGGGTACTTCGCTAGAGGCTTTTGGCTCTGTCTTGCTAGAGGCTTAGAGTTGAATCGCTACAACATTCTTTTTTCAGGAGCAAGAACAAGCATGATCCTTTCCCCAATTGAGTATCAAACCGTTATAACACTTCTTTTCGGGATCAAAAGCAACCTTTACCATGGATAATTTCTTCAAGCCCTAGGCTATTTGATTTAAATTTTGGAGAGTTTTTGTTTTTTCTTTTTTTTTTTTTTAAAGAAATAAATTGTGGAGAGTTTTGTTAACTTTTGATTTTATTTGTATTAGATCGTGAAAAAAATTGTGAAATATTAAGGTTAGTTTCAAGTATATCTCAAAACTTTAAAATTTTAATTTTCAACTCTTTGACATGTAAGGTATATAAGCCCGAGGGAATAAGCTTTTAACTATGAGTGACAAATTTACTTAAAATAAGCTTTATTCACTCAATGTTTTCAGTGTGCTCAAGAATTATATAGAGTATGGATCAAGTTTATCTTCTCATAAGATTTTCTTAAAAAGCAAATGTTTCCTACACGAATTTATAGCATGGTTTGCCATTAAGACTTATTTTGGAAGCATGTTGTGGTGTCACTTGAAGTTTACAAAATATGCTTTACTGATGTTGAAAAGAGTTTCCAAGTATGTGCGCAACTTAATTTCCATAAATGTTTAAATAAGCATGAGTTTTCCAGCATGGGATTATTATGTGATTAACAATGAACATTCTTCTAAAAGCATGCTAGTTGTTATTTATGTTTTATGGAGCAAGTTGCTTTATGATTTCAGTTATATGAAAGCATGATACTTGATAGTTGATTTGAGAAGTTTGTGATAACATAAATTTTTGCTTATTATCATGATACTTCTGAAAGCATGTTATTTTCTAAAATGTATTTTAGAATGGTCCCTGATGCTGAAGGACATAGAGAAGACATATAGGCAAACTGAATATTATTATGGAACTCAACACTGAAGGACGTTGAGAATGTGTTTTAGTATCCATTGGGACCCTAGTACTGAAGGACATGCGAAGGTACATGCGCAACCCAAGATTATATATTTCTATGTGCACATAGTGAAAGATTCGACGTTGTTGTGTTGAGATTACTCCACATCAACTAAGGTTATTCGACGTTGGATGTGTTGAGATTACTCCATCCCAACTAAGATTTGTTTTCGATGCTGAGCAGTGTTGAGCATCGCTCCACCTCAATTAAGGTTATCTTAAAACTAAAGAAGATGTTTTCTATGATATATGACGAGCAACTTCGATATTTTATCAGTTGTTTTCTACAAGCATGACTTATGTTTATGGAAACTTGAGCTTCCCTAGTATTGAGTTTTATGTTGTGTTAAAGATCCTGTTTTGATAACTATGTCACTCACTGGGCAATTTAGCTCACATTTTTCCTAAATTTTCTATTTTCCAGCTAGTAAGCGAGTTCGCAGTGCTTAGCCTATACAAGCCTCGTCTGATCGAGTTGTGCTTAAGTCGTAGACCTTGTATCGATTCGTGTTAAGACTTGGTTGTTGTACAAGAGTAAGAACTAGTAGTCATGTAAATATATAAAATTATATTATGTTTGGTAATGTTTAGGTTATGCTTGATTGTTTTGAAATCTGAGAATGTTGTTTGTTGAGAATTATAAATTGTATATCAGGTACTTGGAGTATGAGTTAACATAATACAAGTTGACAGTAGATGTTGTAAAATAGTCTATGTCTACTGTCCTCACACCTTTTCCTAGCTTAAAATGGTAACTTGGGGAGGGGGTGTGACACATAAGCTTTCAGCAAAAGACTATGGGAAAAGTGACAGAATACCTAAATTTGGTAGGTTTGAACTTTCGGGAAATTTGGGCATTTTTTCATTTTTTTTGTAAGCTTTCGAGTAAGTCCTTACGGGAAAAGTGACAGAATGTCCAAATTTCTTGGTAGGTTTGAACTCTCGGGACATTTGGGCATTATGTCATTCTTCCCGTAAGCTTTCGAACAAGAGCTTATGGGAAAAATCACAGAATCTCTAAGAAGTGTATGTATGAGATTGTAATCTAATGTAATCCGAAATCAATGTTTGGATTAAGCATTTTGGGTAATACAAAACTCATTCTGTTCCGACTGTTTTTAACCCAACCCTATTTCCCATTGCTTTCACGCTTCATGTTCTCATTTTCGTTTCGTTTCGTTTCGTCCTCGATTCTTCAAGTATTCCAATATTCCTTTGATTCCTAGTAATCCTACTACATTCTAACACCCCAAACAACCCCTTAGCTCACACTCAGGATGTTATTCTTAGGAGGTTAACTAGAGTCAATGTTTAGGCAAACCACCTACTTCTTAAGGAGGTCATAGACAAAAGATCGGACGTAATTTCGTTTAACCTTTTTAGGAATAGGGTGTCGTTTGGTAAGTATGAGTTTAACCTCATAACTAGGTTTAGGGCTAGGATGAGGAATGTATGGACTATGGCGAACTCTAGGGGTGTATACGGGTCGGGTTAAGCTGGGTTAGGGTTTTGGACCAACCCGAAAATTCGGGTTGGGTTACTCTCCAACCCATCAATTCCATTTTGAAGGGTCAACCCAACCCAATATTTTTTGGGTTGGGTCGGGTTGGGTCACCGGGTTGCTCTCGCTCTATCTCGCCCTTTCTCTCGCTCTCTCTCTCTCCCTCTTCCGCTGGCGCGCTCTCTCTCGCACGCCCTTGATAACTTGTAGAAATACAGGTTATTATAGTCACTATTTGAATTAATTAAAGTAACTTTAGAGCTAAATGCATGATTTTGGAAGTTGAATTTTGTAAAATGTATCACCATGCGTTGGCACTATTTACAAAACAAAATACCTGAAAAATTATGAGTTTTTCTGTTCTTAACGCAGGATTAAGAAGAAAAGAAGCCCAAATAACCCAAGTACGAGAGACGAAGCTGCTGCGAGAACAAATGGAAACCCATGCGTCGAAACTATGCGTTCGAGACCATGCGTCGAGATCATGTGTTGAGAAAAAGTAGATACAGACGCCTGGGCAAAAGCTGTCATGTCAATATGCAAAAGGATAGCACGCTATCAGGTCATGGCAGAACAAATAGGCCGACAATGTGAAAAGGCTGCGCAGCAGGGCATGGAATTTAATGTAAAGGTGTCAGGCATCATAAGTTCACCTTTTCGATGCTTTTAAATAGCCCAAAACTTCTCCATTCAGGAGAGAGAAAAATTAAGAGAGAAACGCGTGACATGCGTGAAGGCTCTGCGCACCTCCTCCACCATAACCAGCCTCTATTTCGAGCTCTTCTGAGAACTCTTCAAAATCATCTCCCAGTGAGTGAGAACCTTCACCCTATAGATTTTATGTATCAGATAGCAACCATTTCAAGCCTCCATGAAGCAAGACGTTGCTAGTGGCGGCTTGACGTCTTCCATTTCTGTTTTATCTCCATTTTCACCCTTCTTACTTATGTTTTGTTAATGACATTTGAGAGAATGATTATTTTAAATATGAGTTTGATTGACGATTATCTTCCATTTATTTCCATATTAAATATCTTACACCATGATGTTTGAATGCTAAATGAGTTAGATGTTGGAGTTAGTTTTTCTTAAACAATATGAAGTATGTTACATCCTGATGAATGCATATCATTAGCTTGCATAGCATTGTCTGACAAACAAATGCAGTAAGCACGACTGTCTAGCTTGAGAGAGTAGATAGTTAATCTTTAGCATTTATCAAGACTAGATGAGGTACAGAGATGTAGTTCATCTTTTGCCAACGCAAACTTAGCATGCGTCTTAGAGATAAGATTAATGTGGCATCGAAACATCGAGAGATGGATTCACAAACTAAGTTTGTAGGTATACTTATACTTAAATAGGTTTAAGTTTTTCGTCTAACTCCTATGTCAACTCTACGTTTATCGCATGGTTCCATTCATTTTCAACGCATGCTATTTGACTAACCATCGCCGCATCTACCTCATTGTTAGTTGCAGGAAATTTTATTCATTCTTTATGTATAGTTTTAGACACACATAACTCATGCATATATTACTTGTATAGTTCACCGCATAGTCATGCACTTATTCTCAACGCCTAGTTATTAAAAATCCTTGCGTTCAACCCTAGACCAAGAAAACCTATAAGAGCTTATACTTAGGCTTTTTATAGGAAAACTTGTTTAATCATGATCATACTTGAGTAATTCTCGATGCATCTTTGTACAGAAATTATCATATCTATGTTTGTGCAACAAGCTTAGAAACTCCATATAAATCGAACAGATATCCAATATTAAAATCAACAACAGCCTCTCGCTCTCTCTCCTTCTTTCCCTTTCTCTCTCTCTTTCTCGTGCGCCCTTCCGCTCTCCCAAAGGGTTACTAGGTTAAATATATATATATATATAGTGGTCGGGTCGGGTCAGATTAACCTGGGTGGAAAATCACTAACTCGAGACCCGACCCGAAATTAAAAAATTAAAATTTTTCAACCCAACCCAACTCCTACGGTTTGGGTTGGGTAGTCCAAGTAGGTCTGGTTACCAAATTTTTTGAACACCTCTAACGAACTCGAGTAGGCTTAGGAGGTTATACTTTGAAAACAAAACGAATAAGAAAAAGCTGAAGTGGAAAAAGAGTTCCTAGCCATAGAATTTAGGAGCGATGAGGACGCAGTGAATGTCGCACTTGCATTCTTCATTGATTATGTGATGATGGAGAGGGAGAAGAAACATAAATTTAACCCAAAGCTCCTAGGGTTGGTGGACAATTGGGGATGTATTCTACAACTATGATTAGAGTGGAGTCATATTCAGTAATACGATCACCAGTTTGAAGAAAGCTTTGAGAAGTGTGATCAACTGTGGCAACTCCACCAAGATTGCGAGATACATCTTATACAGTTTCCCTATTACCTTCCAAGTTAGATAACCATTTTTAATATTCTTTCTTATTAAATTTGTTGGTATTTATTTTCATATACTAAATTTACGATGTTTTGTAGGTGTGGGTGCATGATACGATTTCGTCTCTGACGAATCGAATTGCAGTTTGTGCCATTGAGGCGACAATTCCACAACTGTCTCGGTGGGTGTGCAATACCTTTCCCATCATACAACATCCTCCGAAGAAATATCTTTGAGTCAAACTAGGTAAGTAAATTCTATTTATTTTCACTTACATGTTTTTGCTGCTAGTTATATAATCTGATCGGTATGATGTGCAGACAATGAATATGGTTACCACGAGGTTGGTAGCTAGTGTCAGGGAGGTGGCTCATATAGAGCATATACTATGGGCACTTGAGGCATGTCACTGTCACCCGATCTTATCAACGTCGTTGTACCAGCACTTCTACTGCACAATATTGAACATCACGAGGAGGCCTACATGCTTGGCGCTTGTTGATAAACATATAGGAGACCTACATGCATCCTCCCCACTTAAAAAGAAACTTAGTTCTTAGTCATTTCTTATACAACTCTAACACACATTCCCCATACCCGATATCACCTCTTACTAACAAACCTAAGATTACCCCCTATGTAATATTTTTCATCCTCCTTCCAAATACCATCATAGCAAACAAATATGTGAGATATTTTGCAAGTAGATTTAATAGCCATCAACAGAAGATAAAGAAAGAAAGAAAGAAGCAAAAAAACAAGCAAACGAGCAAATGGGGAAAAATTTAGAAAAAAAATGTAATTTTCCCGTGATAAGATTTCCCGTAAGGTTTGTCCACCTTACAAAAAAAAATACAAATCCTTAATTTTTACGAGAAAAAAAATCACAAATCCCTTTTTTTAAGAAAAAATATATTTTCGTTCTCTTTTCTCATAAATGGCTGAAAACTTTGATAATTTCAACAACAAAAATTTCTCCCTCCCACCAAAAAGAATTTTTTTTTATTATTTTTTTTTCACAATTGAATACATATATAGAACAAAAAATATATATATATATAACAAACTACAATATATCCTACCTCACGTGGATGGAAAAAAAGAAAGAGTCAAATAACCTACATACCTTGTGAGTCAAAGGGTCCCTCACAAAGGAAGGAAATAATTTTTTTTTTGAAATTGAAACCCTCAAGTATAAGCCTATTTCGTTAAAGTGAAAGTGAAAAAAGCAAAATAGTTTTAGGTGTAACTGAAGTTCTGGATTTGAAATCTATGTTAGGGAAGATAAGTAAATGTAAAAGTTAAGGCAAATTGAAGATAATTACATGGAAATAAACTTTTTACTATGTAGGGCCCACCTCCAAAAATTTGAAAAGTTAAAAAAGAGGTTAGAAAAAGAAGTAAAAAACAAAAGGTTAATTTTGTCTCATAAAAAAATTGGGTCAAGAAAAAGCAATTTTCCAAATCAACAATTGTTTTTATTTTATTATTATTATTATTGACTCGACAAGGGTGCTTTTGTTTGATTCTCATTTGCTTTTAAGCTGCCTTGGTTTGATATACATTGGATTGTTGGTTTGCTATGCATTGAATTGTTGGTTTGTTTAGTTTTTCCCATTCGATATGAGGCAGCATCAATCCAAATACATCTTTTTGTTTTTCTCTTCTTTTGTTGGCTCTTGGTTTTTGTTGTATCTTTTTATTTTTCTCTACTTTTGTTGGCTCTTAATTTTTGTTGTATCTTTTTAGATGGATTTTTCGTTTTACTTGTATTTTGTATACTCAATGAAATTGTTTCTTATAATTTTTCTTTAATTGATGCACAAGTTTAAATTATTACTAATTTTCCTATTGTTAAATCTATGTAGAATCATGCCTTTGGCGGCTTCTGTTGAGTCTGTTTCTTCTCCCCTTGCTCTCCTATTGATACGAATAAAACATACCAATTACAAGCAACTACAAAAAGAAGAAGAAGAAGAAGAAAACCTCGATGAAGTTTCTTCGGAAGGAAAAATCGTCGAAATTTCACGACAACGTAAAGAATTCCGTTAATCCATATGTTGATCGGAACATTGTTCTTGTGGAATTCGATTTCCTTGGATGTAGTTCCAGAATCTAAACAATGCGATGAATTTCAACCTAGTGATTACCTCTACTCCCAAATCTATTTCTTGTTTTGATAAACACGATGCAACAAGAAGTAGAATAACATGATCGCTCAAAGAAACTCGAAGGCATTGCAGAATTCCATCGAGAAGAGTGATCGAGTTCGATGAAGTCGATCAAATCCTCCGGCTTAAACATGGAGCAATCCATTCGTGGATCCTTTGATGAAGGCCAATACAGAAGCCGAAGCATTCACTCCGACGCCGCTAGAATCGATTTGGATAAGAAGGTGAAGAAGTTTCGAGGAAGAGGCAAAACGAATAACTCGTGGAAACAAGATAGCGAGAAGAGTTTTAAAGAAAGACGCACAATCGAGAGTCTATTTGAGAAGGATTTTGTGGAGAGGCTTCGGAACAGAATCCAAGTCCAGACAAGATTTCATTTCGAAGATACTGAAAAGTACTTACCCAGTGATGAATTGGGAACAATTATTCGAAGTGATCAAGGTACGAACGAACCCTAACAAATTCCAATTCCGATTATGAAAATCGTTTGTAATGCCCTAAAATTTGCAGCAAGGATGGCGGAGACAATATGGGAAGAAAGCGTAATTCGCCTGGCGCCGCTGTATAGAGCGGCGCTAATGGGCGAATGGGAGATAGCAGAAGCCATTTTCAAGCAAGATTCTAGAGCAATCACGTCGGAGATCAGCCTCTTGAACGAGACTGCTCTCCATGTAGCGGTCGGCACAGGCGGCAATTTGGGATTTGTTGAGAAGCTGGTGAGCTTAATGTGGAAACGATCGCTGCCGCTTACACAGGAGAATTTATATGGGAATACTGCGCTTGCTGTTGCCGCCATTGTCGGAAATGTGAAAGCTGCAGAAATCTTGGTCGGGAAAGATGAGATGTTGCCGGCGATGAGAAACCGGGTGAATTACTCGCCGTTGCATCTGGCGGCGAAATATGGGCACAGAGATATGGTTTTGTATCTTCTAGGCGTAACAAAGGACGAAGGGATATTCATCGGTCAATCTGGTGCTAGGCTTCTCAATCTTCTCATTTCATTTGATATCTATGGTTAGTAACTTTATCCATATTTTTGTAACGATGGTCCTCTAATTAATTAACTAGGTTAAATTAATATTGGTATGTCCAATTTTAGTCCTTGTATTTTCAATAAATCTTAAATTTAGTCTCCCAAAATTTATTTTCATTGAAATTGATTAAATAATCACAATAATTTTTATGAAAAAAAATGTGAATGTGTTTTCAAAATTTATAGTGAAAATGTTAACAAAAAAAAATATAAAAAAATCCACATTAAACTAGTAGTAGAGACTAAATTTAAGATTTATTGAAAATAAAAAGACAAAAATTGAACAAACTCCAAAATACAATGACAAAAATGATATTTTAACCAAATAATTATTGATTAGCTGCCATAAAATCAAATGAAACCTGACATTTTACTTACATTACTACGACATTATACACTATCGAGTTAGGGATGATCTCGTATAAAAGGCGGTAGTATAATTAGTGTAGTTTGAGGTAAGTAGAAGATTAGATTTATTTATCTTTTTGCGCGCATTAGTAATGATTGGGAGGCCATCATCTCTACAAAAATCTCAACTTTATCCTTTATCTCCCACAATTTTTTGGTCTATAAATATTTAGCATTTTTTTTCCAACTCACCCAACCATACAATAGAAAATGAAAATACATTTTTGTCCATAAATTTTAGATGTAGTTTCTATTTGGTATTTCAAAATGTTACATTTTTATCTTTTAAGTTTTGAGTTTGGTTTTAGTTTAGTTCATAGGTTTCAAATGTAATAGCCTTTTCTTGTACATAAGTTTCCAGATTTATGTTTTTGACATAGATTTTTTTTTTTCTCATTAGTGTTAATCCATAAATCAATCTATAAATCAAAGAAGTAAAAGAATTATAATTAATTAAGTTTCACTATTTTCCATCTCTATTAAAATTAAATTTAAAATTTACCTCATAATTATTATAAATTAATTAATAGACATTAATGCCAAAAAAGATGAAACACCAAGATAAAAAAGTAAATTTTGAAATCTAAAAACTTAATTGATACAAAACTTAAATCTTAAAAGTAATATTGTAATATGTTAAAATTTATGGATTAAATTGAAACCAAATTCAAAATTTAAAGATTAAAAGTGTAGTATTTTAAAAGTTAATAATTAAAAACGTATTTTTTTTTTCAAATAATTGAAAAGAATGATGAAGGAAGAGTTTAGAACAAACTATGGTTGAATTTCTGAGTTGAAGGGCAAGAAATGTGAAGGAAAAAAAAAAAAAAAGTTTCCTTTATATAACCATTTAGTTTTCAAAAAATTGGTTTAATTTTTTCAAAATTAATTAGAAGCGTATCATCTTTATTAAGATAAATATTTGAACTCTTTACCAAGTTTTAAAAGCAACACAAAATAACAAAATTAGAAAATAGATAACAAAAAAGAAAAACTTAATTACCGACAATCAAAAAAAAAAAAAAAAAACAATAATTATCAAACAAACAAGATTAAAAACAGATTATTATCAAGCATGGCCTAAAGCTACTTTGACATGCATTAACCTTCTCTTTGTTTTCCGGTTACATTTGATGTCTTTGCTTTCACAAATGTAACCATCCAAACCACCATTTTTCGGTCTAGGAATGAATTCGTTTCTAGCAACAAAATTAGTTAATCCAAAAATTTATGGATATTTATAATAGACAGTAAAATAAGGAAAAAAAATTAAAAAATATAGTACGTTTTAAAAATATTTGTAAATATAGCAAATGTTAATCACTCAACTTTTGAATTTTTGTGATTTTCAATTTTGTCCTCTTTTGTCTTGCACAACTTTTTTTTTCATTTTCTTTTTCTAGTTTTTACTCTCATCTCTCCAATCTCCTCGTATTTTCTTCTTCCCTCTGTTTTTTTTTTCTTTTCTTTTTCTAATTTTTTTCCATCTCCCCAATCTCCTCATATTTTCTTCTTCCCTTTGTTTTTTTCTTTTTCCTTTTTTTTTTTTTCCAATTCTTCCTTCATATCCCCAATCTTCTCATATTTTCTTCTTCCTTTTTTTTTTTCTTTTTCCAATTTTCTTCCATCTTCCCAATCTCCTTATATTTTCTTCTTCCTTTTCTTTCCCAATTTTTCTTCCATCTCCCCAATCTCCTCGTAATAATATAAATCTATCAGTGATAGCCACTAATATACTTTTCTTTTTCCTATTTTTCTTCCATTTCCCCAATTTCCTCGTAATAATATAAATCTAACAGTTATAGCCACTAATATACATATAACTTGGTCACTCGAAGAATTATATCCTTGATTGAAGAATTCACTGGTTATCACTCATGTTTTTAAATGTTAAAATAAAATTCACTAAATATTTGTGTATCGGTAGTATCAATTGTTAGTGATATTAGTGATACAACTTAAACAGATATCTGTCATATTTATGTATCGATGATATCACACTTAGGTAGATATCAGTGATAGAAGTCTATTATTAATAATCAAGATAAAATTTTCTCAATAATAGCCATTGATAGCTTTGCATGTTAATCAAAATTGATTGTCACTAATAAAAGTCTATCAGAAATAACCACTAATATTTTCTATCATTGATAGCTTAATCTTTGATGATTTTCTTCCCAGTTAATAGCCACTTATAGAAGTCTATCACTGGTAGCGAACTTAGTGGAATTAATTAATAAAGTTGAATCTCAAACTAAAGTGTAAGTGACATGCCTAGAAGTTATCACTAATAGCATGTTATCAGTGATAGAAGCTATCAATGGTAGCATATTATTTGATGGTAAAAATGAATGACAAAAATTATCTCTAATAGCATGTTATTAGTGATAGAAACTATCATCGATAACCATGACATACGGGATATCAATGATAGAACTTAGGTGATATCCTTATATCAATGATATCAATGATATAAAAGTTGATTACATTTGATGAAAGTCTATCATTGATAGCCACTACTAAAAGCTATAGATGATAGCCACGAGCCATCGATGATATAACTTAGGTAGATATCAGTGATAGTCACTTATAAACCTCTAATTAATAGACTTCTATCACTTATAGCTTTAAATGTTAACCTTTGAAAGTTGATAGTTTCCTTTCAAAGTTGATAACCACATATAAAAGTCTACCATTAATAACCACTGATGGCCTTAAGTGTTAATAGTTCAAACTTGATTCCAACTGATGGGTATCAATAATAACCACTACTAAAATGATAGCAAATTGAAAGCCAATATTTCAAGTGTTACTATTTTAAGGTTGTATTAATATTTCTCAAATTTAAAGCTATCATTGATAGCAGCTATCAGTGATAGTCATTGATAGCTATCACTGATAGTTACTATTAGCGATAGCTTTGAAGTTGAGAAAATTAGAAGAAGAAGCGTGAAATGGCAGGCTGAAGATTGGCTTTTTAGTCATTTACCAATATGACTATTATTGATAGCAGCTATCAGTGATATCTGACGCTAATTTTGTGCTAATTACGTTTTTCTTTATGCTATGTTTTTTTTATTATTTTGAGCCTGATTGCTATTTGTGCAACTAACCCAAAATTTATTGGAAAAAACTAATCACGTCCCATTATTACGGTCATAAAGAATTATCTATCTCAACTATAAGAATAATTTTTTTTCAAAGTTTTTATACCATTTACATCTGTTTTTACTCTCTCTCTCTCAAACTACTTGGTCAAACTCTACGCTTACATCAATATTTTTAATCTGTGAGTTAAACAAATGTAGCTCTTGATATATTAAATCAACAGCCGAAGTTGGCGGTGGAACAAGATCAATACGGATTCACAGCTCTGCAAATGTTGGCTGAAAAACCAGATGTGTTTGAGAGTGGAACAACTCAGCTTGGGCGTTGCCGACGCATCCTTCGTCCTCGCTCCCGTACATTATTTCTCCAACATTCATTATTCCAATTCCTATTTTTAATTTTACACCATCTTATCAAATTTTATATTATTTGAATATTTGGGAATAGTGCAACCCAAATGGTACCCATCTTCATATATATATATATATATATATATATTAGAAATTTTATTTGTCTAAGTGACAACTTGTAATTCGACTCGTAATCGATTAGGGTGGTTGTAGCTCCAGATGTACTTGTAAAAATTTAAAGCCCATATTTCTATTTGTTTTTTTAGGTGTTGCTGTGGAAGTCTTTGATGCTTCTGATCATCTGCCCATGCAACAGAGTGATATCGAAAGTCCTCCTGAAATCTCAAACAATGCAGGTCTTACTTGTTACTTTATTTGGATTGGCTAAATTTGTTGGAAAAGAATATTTTTTAATTAGAAAAATATTTTTATTCTTGCCAAAGTTGCAATATTATCCTATCCTTTTATAGAATTACGGAAATAGTTACTAATTTTAATTTTATTATTAATATTCTAGGATAAAGTTAGGAAAATCGAAAAAAAAAAAATTAGCCGTTTAAGTTTTCATTTCTGAAAATAGTCTCATTTTTAAAAAGCAGTGTTTTTGAGTCTAACCTTTTCATCAACTTTTAACCAATTTTTTTCTTTTCTTTTTATTTACTTCTGTCAATATTAAATAACTAAGAAATATTAAAAAAAAATTCCACGTTTTCGGTTTAAACAATTGTTTGAGAAGATGTTTCTTTTTTTTAAACAATCTAAAATCATGATTTACGGCCACACCTTCTTCTTCTCTTTTACCTATTTTTTCTTTCCTTACTTATTTTATATAATAATATTTTAATTTTTTATTAAAATTATTTGAAAATGAACTAAAATATTAAAATATAGCAAAATTTCGCTATATATCTACGATAAATTACTATTGGTATCTATTTGTGTCGAGATAGATACAAATAATAATCTATCGCGATAGATTATGATATTTTGCTATTATTTATAAATATTTTTAGTAGTTTTGTCATTAAAATAATTTTTCTTTGTATTAGCGGAAAAAATTTTATCAGTTTTTTCTTTTTAATCCTTAACAATTTTCCTTTTTAAAACAACGTTATAAAAAAAAACGTGGACAAAAATTAAATTTTAGAATTCTTTATTCAATTTTAATAGAAATGAAAAAAAAAAAAAAAAAAAAAAACTTTGATTTTTAGTTGAAAAGGTCGGTGAAAATTGAAAAAATAAGGGTATAAAAGTACTTCCACCGATGTTAACATATCTTGAGACTCCAATAACAAGTTTTTAAAACATGCCCACATTTTTGTCAATTTCCTATAAAGCTGATTTTTTCTTTTTCTTTTTTTTTTTGGTTTTGTTTTTGTTTGTTGTTTTTTGGTTTTTGGTTTTCTTTTTTTTTTTTTAATTTTAATTTTTACGTCTAATTACGTGGTATTAGCTTTGTTCTAAACCATTTGTAGATTTCGAGGCTGCATTGTCATTATCCCAACTATGGACATCCATACCCACACGCTTGGCGATGTTTATTAATTTGGGTAACCACAAACCCTAACTTCATATACTTTCTTTTTAATTAATTGATATATTAAAACTCCATCTTGAGAATATTTTGTTTTGAATATTATAAATTTATTTAATGGTAGAATGTAATTTTAGTTTGGTCGTTGTTGTTGAAGTATCCTATTTTGATCACCTTACTTTCAAATCATAATTTAATCTATATTATTTCGATTAATTTTAAAATGAATGTTTATTGTTTATTTGATCTTAACTTTTTAGACAATAACAACGCTTTTCCGGTAAGAAAAAACACAAATGTAAATATATTTAAGTACCAAATTCAAAGGAATTAATTCTTTTTGCAAAAATTATCCACAAAAGGTAGAGATTACTAATTTTAAAGCTTATCGAAGATACATAAATTAAATTTAGATATTTGAAACTGTAAAGAGTAGAATAAAACAAGTCTTAAAGTATATTTTCAAAAGGTATTGAACCTAAATTAAACTTATTCATACACAAAGGAGCAAAACATCGCTGGTCTTTCACTATTTTACTATTTAAAGTTAGTTTAGTGAGTTTTGTTTGCAACCAAATATTTCAAAATCAATTATCTTTCATTACTAGAAATTTGGCTTTTGTTGATGGTAAAAAAAAAAAAAAAAAAATCAAGAAAGACATATTTTGATGGCAAAAAAACATTAAGAAAGTCCGTCCATCAAGATAAGTCGTTTTCTTGATGACCAAAAAACATCAACACAATCCCTCCAAAGATAGGTTATGTTGATGTTTTTTGGCTATCAAATATTAGAGCTTGACCATCAAGAAAGATCGTTTTCTTGATAGCAAAAAAACATCAACAGAAACCCTATCTGGATGATTTTGGCCATCAAGGTAGGATTTGTTGATGTTTTTTGGCCATCAAGTATTGGAGATTGAGCATCAAGAAAGTGTCATTTCTTGATGGTCATAAAACGTCAACACAATCCTTATCTTGATGGGCATGTCCATCAAGATAAGTTATGTTGATATTTTTTTGCCATCAAGTATTGAAACTTGACCATCAATAAAGATCGTAAATTTAATTAAGATTACTCGAAGTACATTCAAATAACCTTATGTTTTTGTAAATATCATTTTCAAACACTTAGATAGAAATAAAATGTAAAGTAATACTTTTATGTAGAGTGAATGCACTCATCTTCTTACAACTCCCTCGAAAAAAGTTAGAAAATATTTTTAAAAGAAAAATACTTGAGTGCATTTCTAGTTGCACTTATCTTTGTGCAGTTCGTCCAAGTGTTAGAATTTTCTGTTTTAAAATGAGTGTATGTAGTATGAGTTGCACTCTGGCATTACCCTTTTTAAAAGTAGGGAAAAAAAATTGTTACGTGACGGACTATGATTGAACTATTCAATGGATCGTACAAAAATAGATGCAACCGAGATATACATATAAGTAATAAATGGCTTCTAAATTTAGTGGCAGGAGCGTTGATGAAGAATGTTTATAGGAAAAAGCATAATAAGAAGCATGAGGAAGCATGTAAGTTGGTAAAACGGTTATGCGAAGAAGCAGTAAACGTGGGGGGGAAAAAGTGCGCCAAATTGTTTTCAACTTCAATACTTTCAGCTGCAAGAATGGGGAGTGTTGAAGTTGCCATAGCAATTGTAAGAGTTTATCCTTATTCAATTTGGTTCCGCGATAGCCGTGAATGCAATATTTTTCAGCTCGCTGTTCTTCATCGTCAACACAAGATTTATAATCTTATATATCAAATGACTTCACACAAGTATTTTGCAGCAGCTTTTCTTGACAATAATGATAACAACATGTTGCATTTAGCTGGTCAGCTTGTTCCATCTCATTCAATCTCTGGTGCAGCTTTGCAATTGCAACGAGAATTGCAATGGTTTAAGGTAGTTTTTTTTCTTTTTTTTTTTTTTTTTTTTTTTAAAGGTTAAAATTACCATCTTGTTTTCGTCCATGTCCGTAGACTTTTGATTTTGGTTTATTTTCATTCCTATACTTTCAACACTTTTGTTTATTTTGGTCTCTGTACTCTCAAGAAGTGACTATTTTGGACCTGGACCAAAATTGTTACTTTTTAAAAGTATAGAGATTAAAATGAACTAAAGTTGAACGTATAAGGATCAAAACCAAATTGCTCTAAAATATGTTTTAATAATTCAAAACTACTTTTGAGGATATGAAAATTGCATTTCAAAGCGTAAAATTAAATAATTTAGACTTAGTTGGGTAACCATTTTGTTTTGGTTTTTAGTTTTTTAAAGTTAAGCTTCTAATTAAACTTTAATTTTACCCTAAATTTCTACGTTGTGTAGTCTATTTTTTATTGATGTTTTTAAAAACCAAACCAAGTTTTGAAAATTAAAAAAAAAAAAAAGAAAAAAAAAAGAGGTTTTTAAGCTGTTTTTGGATTTTAACCAAGAAGTCAAATATTTCTTAAAGAAAAGTGAAAACACATAATAAGAAAAATTTGGGAGAAAACAAGCATAAATTTTAAAAATAGAAAACTAAACACAAAATGGTTACCATAGGGGATCTTATATTTTTTGAGTGATTAAAGCGTGTTTCATAGTGATTTTGAATATAACAAAAGTGACTTTAACAATTTTAAAGTTACTTTTCTTCCAAAATTGCAATATTGCCCTCTCGACCTTTTTTCAACGTTACAAAACTACTCATGGTACGAATTTGTTAGAATGCTTCAAAGAAGTTAGGGTCAGAATAGTGTGATGGTGACTTAAAACCATTAACATTCTAATGAATTTCTACTTCAAAAATAGTTTTGTGAAATCTTTATGAAAAGGTCGAAGTGAATATTGCTACTTTTGAGAAAGTGTAGGTATTTTTTAAACGACGAATGACAAGATTTAGTAGAGGTTTACAGACATGATGGTTTTTCTTCTTTTTTTTTTCAAGGAAGTTGAAAGATTAGTGCTACCATCTTACAAAAGCATGACAAACAAAGATAACAAAACACCAAGAATGGTATTTAGTGAAGAACATGAAGAGCTAGTTCACCAAGGTGAAAAATGGATGAAGAACACTGCTGCATCGTACACCGTTGTTGCGGCGCTCATTGCGACCGTTGCATTTGCAGCAATTTTCACTGTACCTGGTGGCAACGACAATGATCAAGGCATCCCTATTCTCATTAACCACAAATTCTTCATGGTTTTTGTAGCAGCAGATGCATTAGCATTAATCACTTCATCTGCTTCAGTAATAATGTTTTTAGGAATACTCACTTCGCGCTACGCAGAAGACGATTTTCTCAAGGCATTACCTTCGAGATTGATTATCGGTCTCGTCTCGTTGTTCATCTCCTTATTATCCATGGTAGCAGCCTTCAGTGCATCCCTTTGCCTAGTTCTTGTTCATCAACTGAGATGGGTGTGGGCTCCAATGATAGTATTTGCCTTGGTTCCTGTTATCTTATTTGCCATGTTGCAATTTCCACTTTTGGTGCAAATGACATCTTCCACATATGGGCCTAGCATTTTTGGTTTGCAAAGTAAGGAAATAATTCATTAGTGTAAAATGCATTGAGATTGGAACAAGGAAGAACTACTTTTTAGTTTATCGTAATTCAAGAAGTATATCCATGAAATACTTTAAATTGTGTCGTTTTCATCTATTCAATTTGCCTCCTTTCGTGCCCTTTACAAGACGATTTTCTCAAGGTAATTATTGCCTAGCTACAAGGTTGATTGATTGATTATACTCTTCTCTTGTTAGACCACCTTTGATGCATCTTTTTGTTTTTGTTCCTGTTTTTCATGATGACTATGGTTGTATTTTAGGGTCTAGTCCATCTATTTCTTCTTTAAAAAATTATTTCCATTTCAAATTGAAATTTCATTCTTAATTATTATAATAGAATCCACAAATATACCAATATCTTTTATTTCCTATTTTCTTCTCATTTTTTTTAATTGCATTTGTTATGTCCAGCAAATTATAAAAGAATAAAAAATTAATTAATTGCAAATTTAATGAATTCACATAGTTTTCTAATAATTTTGTTTCCTTTATAGTGTTACAACGTGTCACACAAATATATCAATATCTTTTAATTTCTAGTTTATCCATTTTTTTAGACTTCTTTTTTTCGATCCTTTCATCTCGATATTACTATTGTTGATCCTGTTCTTGTTCGGTTGTTTGGTCAATTTTCATCTTTCATGTTTATTTTCATTTTGCATTCTTTATTGTTCGATATCATCCTTTGTTTCATAGCTATATACAAGATGACTACGTCTTCTCAAACAATATACATTTTCATTTATTTTATGATATACGTACTTTTAATATATTTCCATGCAATATTTAGGTAACATAATGCATAAATACTAAGAGTAATATTTCGATGCACCCCATCTTTGTGTATCCCTCCCTAGTCATTAAAGAAAAAAAAAATCCAAAAATATATTTTTACAAAAAAAAAAAAAAAGTTTGCCATGTGACAAAGTTTGATTGGGATAATTGGGTGAGAGCCAAAAAGATAGGTGTAAGTTATGACACACCTAAATTTTTCTCAAACATTAATAGATAACGTATTTTAATATTTTGTATTATCATTAAAGCCACGTTTCTTTTTGCCAAAAAAAGTATAACTTAACTTTCATAAAGTTGGTTAAAGGTACAATTCTAAGGAAGACTTTGGTGATGGACTCTCTCCTGGTTCCAAACTATATGATTTGTGTTAGAATAATTTGGCACATAGTTGAGGATGTTTGTAGATGGTTCCCTCCTCTCATTGGTACCTTTCAAGGCGAATGCAAATGTGATTATCGTTATGATAAACCTATTGAACTTACTAAGAATATAGCTCTTCATGAAGATATTTCTAGAATCCTCGAAGTTGGTATCTTTTCTCCCTAGACAAAAATAAATTCTCCCATCATTTAGAATCTCTTAACCATAAGAGAAATGCGGAAAAGGTTTAACCTTTTGTTGATTCCATACCTACGATTTGTTGCAACTTGATTATCCAAGACTTCATTCTTGTAAATCACAAGTGTAACTTAGTTGCTCATGTTTTATGCTTCTCATGTGCATAGACATAGGCTTTTGACAATATTGCTTGAAGATCATCCTCCATTGGTTGTTTTTTTTTTCCTTTTCCTTTTTCTTTTTAGTTATGTTCCTTGTTTCCTTGTTATTATTCTTTACTTAAAAAAATAATAAATAATAAATAAAATTTAGGTTCTATTATTATTTGATCTATGTGGTTTGGAAAAAGTTAAAGTTCAGTGTCTATGATTTTTAAGGTTATAATTTAGCCCATATGGTTTGATGAATAAATATACCATTAAAAGAAACTCTTATGAATAAGTCAAATTTTATTAAATACTAATTTTAATTATAAATCATAGAGACTAAAAGTGTGTTTAAAATACTTTTTCAAGCGTTTAATTTAAAAATTAAATCATTTTGAAGGAAATACAAGTATTTAACAACTTATCAAAATAGGTTTTAAAAGTCATTAATATTTTTATTTTAAACCTTCATGAAATTTTAATAGAAAAAAGAATTACAATTAAAAAATGAAATAAATATAGAGTGGGATGGAAAAGATAGAAAGTCAACAAAGTTGAGTAGAAAAACTTATTAGGTATCATCTACCTACTCTTGGATTTGAACCAATAACTCCCACCAGAGTATGAAAGGATACTCTAACCACTGAGTTAAGTAGGTTATTTCCAACCAAAAAAAATATTTAAATCAAACCAAATTTGTTTTTATAAAAAAAAATATTTATTTTTTAAATGAATCCAAACAACCCCTAAATCCTAAGTGATTTGGAAAATATATTTTTTGTTTTTTTTAACAAAATAAATGGCAATTTTGAAAATAACATAGAACTCTCTGTTTTAAAAAGTAAAAATACAAAAATAAGAAAACCCTAATTGGCGTTTCACCCTCTCTTCCCTGCGAGTTTGCAGAACCTATTCCCCACTTTTCGGCTCTCATTATCTCGCCGCCGCTCCTTCTCTCTGGTTGCTCTAATTCGAAGCTTGCGAAAGAGCTTCAGAGGTATGTTTTTGCATATTGCTTCTATTCTCCTTCGTTTCTTATGCAGTTTTTCCTTTACAATCCATTCGATTTTGTTCCGTAAGTCTTTATGCGTGTTTCATCGATTTACGCGTTGGTAACTCCTTTTCCTTTTTCCTCCTTATAGGAATTTGGGTTTTGAATCGCGTATTGTTTTGCACTATTAACGTTTTTCCTGTTTTACAATTCAGTGATTTTAGATCCGTGTTCTGTGATCGACGTTGAGAGAGAGAATGGCTTCTCGTTTCTGGACCCAGGTATTGCGTTCAGTCTAAACGTTGTTATTAGTTTGTGGGCTCTGATTTTAGTGGAACTAGGGAGACAATTTGATCGTTTAATCCCACTGACTTAATATGGTTTTGTAATTCATTTTATTTCTTTGTATATGAATTATTAAACAGGGTGGTGGCAGTGGTTCTGATTCTGAAGCGGAGGAGAGTGACTATGGTGAAGAGCTTGTCGAAGTACAGGGTGGTCCTGGCTCCCCACCGAACAGAAGCAGATATCTGCAAGGGAATGCCAGTGACAGCGAAGATTCTGAGGATAAGAAGCGTACTGTCAGGTCGGCTAAAGATAAGCGTTTTGAGGAGATGTCTGCTACTGTGGATCAGATGAAAAATGCAATGAAGATCAATGACTGGGTTAGCCTGCAGGAGAGTTTTGATAAAATAAATAAGCAGCTTGAGAAAGTCATGCGTGTTACTGAGTCTGACAAGGTGCCGACTCTTTATATTAAAGCACTTGTGATGCTAGAGGACTTCCTAAATGAAGCCATGGCCAATAAGGAAGCAAAGAAGAAAATGAGTACTAGCAATTCTAAGGCCTTAAATTCAATGAAACAGAAGCTAAAGAAGAACAATAAGCAATATGAAGAGGTAATTGCCAAGTATAGGGAGAATCCTGAGATTGAGGAAGAAAAGGCTGATGAGCTGGAGGAGGAGGAGGAGGATGATGATGAATCTGAATATGAGGATGATCCTTCTAAAATCATGTCAGATTCAGAGCCAGAGCCAGATGTAGATGAAGAAGAAGATCTAGATGATCCAAGTCAAAACTGGGAGAAGAAGAAGAGCAAAAAAAATAAGCTCATGGATAAGCAGTTTATGAAGGATCCTAGTGAGATCACATGGGACACTGTGAACAAGAAATTTAAGGAGGTTGTGGCTGCTCGAGGTAGGAAGGGAACTGGAAGATTTGAGCAGGTTGAACAGCTTACATTCTTAACAAAAGTTGCTAAGACCCCTGCACAAAAGCTTGAGATTTTGTTCAGTGTTGTATCTGCTCAATTTGATGTTAATCCAGGTCTCAGTG
Source organism: Citrullus colocynthis (assembly GCA_031780015.1). Lineage (NCBI taxonomy): Eukaryota > Viridiplantae > Streptophyta > Magnoliopsida > Cucurbitales > Cucurbitaceae > Citrullus > Citrullus colocynthis. The sequence goes on along the minus strand of QLSR01000065.1, from coordinate 1,691,800 downwards.
GGCATATGCCTATCAGTGTGTGGAAGAAGTGTGTGCAGAACATGCTTTCTATAATTGACATTCTTGTGCAGAATTCCAACATTGTGGTGGACGATATGGTTGAACCTGATGAGAATGAAAGCCAGAAGCCAGCCGACTATAAGGGAACAATTCGTGTTTGGGGAAACTTGGTTGCTTTTGTTGAGAGGATTGACACTGAGTTTTTTAAGAGTTTGCAGTGTATTGACCCACATACACGTGAGTATGTTGAAAGACTCAGAGATGAGCCAATGTTTATGGTTCTTGCTCAGAATGTCCAAGCATATTTGGAACAAGTTGGGGATTACAAAGCAGCTTCGAAAGTTGCCCTGAGGCGTGTTGAACTGATCTATTACAAACCACAAGAGGTTTATGATGCCATGAGAAAGCTTGCAGAGCTGTCAGAAGATGGAGATAGTGGAGATGCAAGTGAGGAGGCTAAAGTGGTTGAAGAGAGCAGGGGCCCTGCTGCATTTATTGTCACTCCAGAGCTTGTACCTCGTAAACCCACCTTTCCAGAGAGTAGTAGGGCTTTTATGGACATTCTGGTAACCCTTATCTACCAATATGGAGATGAGCGCACTAAAGCACGAGCTATGCTGTGTGATATTTATCACCATGCTCTCTTGGATGAATTTTATATTTCTCGTGACTTGTTACTGATGAGTCACTTACAGGATAGTATTCAACATTTGGACATTTCAACGCAGATCCTTTTTAATAGGGCAATGGCTCAACTTGGTTTATGTGGCTTTCGGGTTGGCCTGATTAGTGAAGGACATGGCTGTCTTTCAGAATTATATTCTGGTGGAAGGGTGAAGGAATTGCTGGCACAAGGTGTCTCACAAAGCCGATACCATGAAAAGACTCCAGAACAGGTATTGCTGCATGCAAACCATTTCCTTCATTCCATCTTAAACTAACACATTGATGCATCTGTGGTGTATATCCCAAATGCTTGTGCTACAAGTCGGACATGTGTGTTCTTCGTTTTCTTTCTTAAAGAAAGAAATTTATTAGAAGATAGTATCTACAAATGCCATTCCACTTTGTAGATCCTTGTATAATACTCTGCCTTGCTTTATAGACATGAGATCTGTGGATCTCATGTATTTGTATACCCAAGCTGATTTGTTGTGGGATAGAAATCTGTGACATGTAGACTACTTATGGATTAGTTGTGGCCTCTCTGCTGCGTAGGTTTTAGGCTAAACGTGCAAGATTTTGCAGATTGGTATATAATGCAATATTCCCTTAACACTAGGGAGGTTAGCCAACTTAATACTTGACGTTTCTAGCCCTGAAAATGTATGATATATTTACATTCTGTCCGTTTTTGTTATTAAATATGGTCGAGTGAGGATTCTTTGTTCTGTTACTTTTACATTTTTTTTTTGTGGTGCTTCTATGAGGTAGTGGTGCAAATACTATTTCTAATGGTGCTCGTCTGAAGACTAGATTTCAGGATGAAACTTTTCATTTTCTTCCTCTTTTTACCTGCTGAGGTGGCGGGTGGGGTAAATGTTCTTGATTTTAGTATTGAACCTGATGCTTGTATGCTAACTTGAAGTAGGCGAGCTGATATGCATATCATATGGCTGGATAAAATGTGCCCTTGTTTTGTTACTGAAAAAAAGTGTGTGGGGAGTTTGATATGTTGTAATTTAGGAGTCAGTTGTTGGTCGAACTGTAAGTGTTGTTTTGCTTCTAGTTGAGAGCTTTAATCATATATTAGGTGTCAAACACGAAATATTTATAATTGGAAGAGCATATCTTTAGACCAGCAACCAATTTTATTGTGTTCCTCCTTTCCGTGGAGTAATTTTCCAAGTTCAACTGTTTTTTCTCCATGCTTAAGTATGATAATATGATGAAAAAATTGTTTGGAAACAAACTTCAATTTAGCTTTTAGTTGAAGCATCAATCTGCTTGTGCATATTTCCACGTTTATTAATTTGTGCTAGCTAGATTGGTAGATTGGTCTTATTTTATATTAATTTAAAAGGCTTTATGCTCCATAATATTATTATATTTGAGCACTTCTGTTTTACAAAATATTTTTCCTCCTCGACCAATATCAGGAAAGGCTTGAAAGAAGAAGGCAGATGCCATACCACATGCACATAAATCTTGAGCTCCTGGAGGCTGTGCATTTAATATGTGCTATGCTGCTGGAAGTACCCAACATGGCAGGCAATGTTCATGACGCCAAGCGCAAGGTTATTAGTAAGAACTTTAGACGGTTACTTGAGGTGAGTGAGAGACAAACGTTTACGGGTCCTCCTGAGAACGTTAGAGATCATGTAATGGCTGCTACCCGGGCCCTTCGCAAGGGTGATTTCCAGAAGGCTTTTGATGTCCTTGCATCTCTAGATTTATGGAAGCTACTTAGGAATCGCGATGAAGTGCTGGAAATGGTAAAAGGGAAAATCAAGGAGGAGGCTTTGAGGACTTACCTTCTCACATACTCTTCGTCCTACGATTCTCTGAGTTCGGACCAACTCACCCAAATGTTCGACCTTGCAGAGGGTCAAACACACAGCATTGTGAGCAAGATGATGATCAATGAGGAGCTCCATGCAAGTTGGGATCAGCCAAGCGGGTGTGTCATCTTCCACGATGTTACACACACCCGATTACAAGGCCTGGCATTCCAACTGGCTGATAAGTTGTCAATCCTTGCTGAAAGTAACGAGAGAGCAGTTGAGGCTAGAATAGGAGGAGGATTAGATTTACCAATGAGGCGAAGAGACAACCAAGAATATGCTGCTGGAGGGGCTGTAGGAGGGAGTAGCAGGTGGCCAGATAACATGTCGTATAATCAAGGAAGGCATGGCGGTCCTAGTTCGCGTGCAGGATATAGCAGCAGTGGGCGAGGCCAAGGTGGGGCTGGTGGATATTCTAGAGACCGGATGGGTCAGTCTCGAGGAGGCAATGCAGGATATCAAAGCACTCGTTATCAAGACGCCGCATATGGATCAGGGAGGACTGCTTATCAGTCGGGTTCTGCCCGAGGATCCCAGATGGATGCTTCAGCTCGCATGGTCAGTCTCAACAAAGGCGTTCATGCTTAAAGAGAACATTTAGAGCGTTTGCTGTTGTGCTCAAGAGAAAAATCTGAGATGTGTTTCGATCACTCCCTCAAGAATTTGCCAGTAACTTTCAATTTTGCGTTTCGACTGTTTTTGAACTCTAGATCTACTTATCACTTATCAATGTTTCGAAAAGAGAGATTGTATCCTTTTTTCCTTTTGAAAATTTATTATTGTGAATTTCTACTGCATTTTACCCGATTAAATTTGGGCATTCTTTCTATGGACCATCTACTTTTTTGCATTCTTAGGTTCCCACCAGTGACTTTGGGCATTCTTAGGTTAGCTGATATGCATGCATATGGTTTGTGTTATGTTCTTAGTCTGAAGTGTCTGTTTACTACATAGCGCCGCGAAAGTCATCAGTGACTTTTGCAGGCCGACTGCCGTGTAACCATTGGCAATCTTAGTCGGCTGTGACCGTCAGCCGGGTGGCTGACAGCAGAATGACCATCAGCAATTGCTGTCGGCCAGGTGCCCGTGACTGTCAGTCAGTCATCCATCAGCAACTTTGTTTATTTTTATTTGGGAGAACTACCATTTTAATCCTTGAGTTTCGAAGAAGGTGTGTTTGGTTCTTATTTACAGAACATAACTTGTTAGTTCTCGAGCGTTTTAGAATATGTGCAATTTTATATTTGAGTTTTCAAAATGTACGTAAGTCTCTTAGTTTTCAAGAATAGGTTTATAAAGTCCTATAGTATGCTTTATTATTAGTTTATATAATTATGTGATATTTTGAAATAGAAATGAGTTTAATAAATAATTAGAAAAATACATTTTTAGTCTATAGGTTTTGGGTCTAATTTTTATTTGGTCTCATGTTTTAAAATGTTGCACATTTAGTCTTTAAATTTTGAGGTTTACATTTTTAATCTTGATTTTTCATTAGAAATTCATTCTGTAGGATATTAATAAATTTAAAATAAAGTTTTACTACTTTTCATCACTTTAAAATAAAATTTAAAAAATTCACTTCATAATTATTTAAAGACATTGATGTCCATGATTAAAAGTGAATTTTTAATGAAAAATATCTAGGGACCAAATTGAAACAAAATTTAAATTTAAACATTTTGAAATTTAGGGATTAAATTGAAACAAAAATCAAAACTTAAAGACTAAATCTACAAAACTTTAAAATCTAAATACTAAATAGAAACTAAACCTAAAACCTAGGGATCAAAAAAGGTATTTTTTCCTAAATAATTTTAGAAAGATGTAATTAAAAAAAAAAAAAAAAAACATTGTTGCAAGGCTTTTTAAACGTATTCTTAAAAGCTTAAGGACCAAAGAGGTATATTTTGAAAATTTAAGGATGAAATGCATCTATTCTAAAATATTTGGGGGCTAAAATGATATGTTTTAAAAACTGAAAGATCAAGCATACATATTCTTCAAAACGAGCACTGAAAGTAATTTTCCCTTTTATTTTCTCTCTTTCCTCCTTCCATTGTCCTTTCTTCTCCTCTCCTTCACTTGGATTTCCCCTTTCTTTTTTCAAAAAAACTCCTTTATTTTAGGAACTTCAATGTTGAAGTGCGACGTTGATCTTGCTATTGGATCGTTAGAAATGTTTTGGCTTCTACTGCCCATTATCCCTCACGTATCGTCAATCAATGGTGTACATGGGTTGAATTGAGTTGTGAAGGTTTTTTGTACCAACTTGAAAATTTGAAAAAATTAGGTTGGCAACCCAGAAGACTTGGATAGGGTCTGCAATCCAACCTTTAAGTTTTGTATTGGATTGGGCTATCGAGTAATTATTATTTTTTTTTCTTATTAATCTATAATCCTTAAACTTATCTACAACACATGTTAATAATTAAAATCTCATAAAATTCAAATATTAAATATCAAGTTTCCATGATATTTTTATAAACTTTAAACAAAGAAAAACACTTTTAAATATATATATATATAAAAATCAGGTTGGATTAACCCTAAAAAAAATGTGTCAACATGAGACCCAGCCTGACAAAATAATAATAATAAGGGATTATTAAAGATTTAATCCATTTTCAAAACTTATTTTTATAAATTTCCAAACTTTTCTATATCTTCGTATATAAGATTTAATGAATTTTTTGGACAAAAATACCCTTGCTTGTGTGGCAGCTGGAGAGAGAATATGATAATGGAACTTTTTTCTATGTTTACGAAGTACCCTTAATGTTGAAGAGAGAAAATACATTTATTTATTTTTTTTCTCTTTGTTTAATTGGAGAGTGTTTAATTGGAGGGAGATTTATTTACTGTGATTTTATTCCTTTATCTAATTGGATGAGAAAAAAAAATTATTTAACATTATTATTTGAAACAAAATTAAAGATGTAGATTTTGGTTGAAGAGAAATACACCGTCTACAACAACATTTTTTCGTTAAGTGTTTGAAACTATTGTGTTAAGTGTTTGAAATATACCATAGTATATAAACCAAAAATTCACTCAATATTTAACATAAATAAAAGTATATATCATAAATTTCATGTGTATCATAGTATATATCATACACTTCATAATTTTCTTTTCCATTTTCACGTATGAACCATCTTTTTCTTTCAATGGATTCATGGTATATTTTTAAATATACCTTAGAACATTATGTTAGGTGTGAACTGCATCTTATGAAGTTATGTTCTCAGCTTTCTACTCGGATAGATCCCTAAAATGGTAGGTTGTTGCGTTTAAAGTGTGTATGATGTGTTAGGCTCATATTGGTCTACTGCTACATTGAAAATTATAAAAGATGTATACATTACCATGCAAGTTTTTCTATAAAAACCCAACTGCAAGTTTAAATAGGTTTCTTGAAGAGTCCAGGATCAAAGACATGATTTGTAATAATTTGGCATTTGAGAAAATTCTTTGGTTTAATGCGTTGAACTATACAATGATGTACGTATTTGGGTGTTTGATTCTTTCTACAATAACAACAAAGAATAACTTTATACAAAATGAATTGGTGGATAAACATGTGGAGCAATGATGCGGGATGTAAAATGGATGAAATTGTCAAGTACAAATATGTTCAGACAACATGCTACCAAACTCAGCTAGCATATTCCTAAGTGTTACTTAAGTAAGTTTTCATGCTACCAAACCTTGGATTGAGAACGCATCTCTCAATATTTCGACGCCACATTAATCTTATCTTTAAGACCCATGGTGAGTTTTTCATGCAAAAGTTGAACTTTATCTCTAAAGCCGTTAAATGTCTAAGATTAATCACATACTCTCTCAAGCAGATGAAGTACCCATTTAATCAAGATGAAAACATATTTAGTAAAACTTGGAAATGCTAACTTCATGCACTTAATGTTGGGTTTTATGCCTAAACTTCGTAGATTGTAAATGTAATAATTTGACCGTAATTAAATCATTAACAAAGAGTTCTTGAAGTGTTACTTCAATAAACGTTATTAATTGTTTTTGTTTGTTTTATCTTCATACCCTAAATCCAATAAACTAACATCCTAAGCTATTTTATGAGTCTTAAACTGTATATGGGGACATATGGAGATCAATGTTCAAGATATAGTCTAAAGGGTCTATCATATAGGGATAAGGCTGGGTACCTTATCCTAGTGACACTATGGATATGGCCCACTTTGTATTTGATACAAATGTGCGTTCGTGTAGGTGATATGCGAGTGAGGGTATCCTATGCAATAAGTTTGCATAAGATCGGACCACAAAATAGTAATCACTAGATGTAACTCCATTGACTAGTTAGGTTTCTATTTCAATAGAATAACCTATGCAACTTAGTCTTAATCCTGAGTATATTATGAACTTCATTCCATGAGGGATTGTTCTTTGATTTGTATGGGTGAGGGTGAGAGTGGCCGTTTGCCAACTTAATATGCCTACTATCTTGAGGACAAGACGAGTGGGGAGCTGGGGACATAATTATACAAGATGGAATTCAATCATTCTCATTCTTAGGGTAAGTAGATAAGTGTTCCTTTAAGTGATGTCTCCGGGACTTGAACAAAGGGCTTTACCCTCTCACTGGCCTGATAGGAGTTTCTGTTTAATGGTTAGACCATAAATAGGTTGTTCATTAGAAAAGCACTAGTACTTAAGGATTTAGAAGTAACTCAGGGGTAAAAAGGTAATTTGACCCAGTTGGTATTACGAACACTTGTGAAGGACTAATTTGCTATTATTGGTCTATATCCATGGACACAGAAATACATCTGCAGTGAGAAAAGTGCAGCTGTGGGTCTTTAATGGAGTGTACCCATTGTTAACGAATATTGATTAATGTGGTTAATAAGTTTAGCCGATTAATCTCATATCGTTAGAGCTTCTGATCTGTAGGTCCATAAGGTTTCCTTACTAGCTCACTACAGACCAACATGGATCAACTATGTTGAAAGAAAAATTTGAAATGTTCAAATTTATGAAGGAAAATACTAATTGTATTGAATACAATTAATTGCATAATTTATTATAAATTTTATTTGAATGTGATTCAAATAATAACTTTATAATATGAAGAATTAATTTATTTTAATATGATTCAAATAATTAATTAATTAATTGGATAAAATTCATATAAATATATAGAGGGAGAATTAATTAATTAATTTGAATTAGATTCAAATAATTAATTATTTAATTTAAATGAGATCAAATCAAAGATTCTGCATAAAATAAATATTTAAACAAGATTTAAATATTTAAAACTATTTAATATGAGATATTTATTAATATTGGATATTATTAAATATTTGATTTAAAATCTCTGTACATGGTTTATCTAATAGGATTAGAAGTAACCCACAGAGTTTTATAAATAGAGTCCTTTGGAGCCTTCATAAAACACACTCTTTAACAGAATAATCTTTACGATTACTCTAAAATCTTCCTCTGCTAATTCTCCCAATTTTCTTAGAAAAATTCTAAGAAAATTCTTCTTCCCATTGAAAATTCTTCTTCCCATTCTTTCAAAGAAGCAATTCCCACAAACTGGATCCTTGCCAGAGTCATAACGAGGAAGATCTCTTAGAAAAGGAAGACTGCAAAGAGAAGACTATCGGTTCGAGAATTATAGATTGACAAAAGTATGATGCTTAACGTTTTCTTTACTTTTTTGTATTTTTAATTCTTTCAATAAGTCAAAGAACGCGATCACACACTTCTGCCGGGATTCAATTTCCTTCATTTAATCCATTAAATATTCAAACATTCATGATATAAAGTATTGAAGATGAGTAGTCATGGAGGTTTAGTGTCAATCCAACTTATATTAAGAAAATAATCAAATCTCTCAATTGTCATTAACAAAATACAAGAAAGATAGGTGAACATAATGAAAAAATGAAAATGAAAGTCGTCAAGCCGCCAATGGCAATGTCTTGCTTCTATGAGGCTTGAGATGGTGGCTATCTGAGACATAATTTGTATAAAGGATGGATGGATTCTCTCTCTGAGAGGCGACTCTAAAAGTTTTTTAATCTTCTCACAAAAGAGCTCGAAAGTGATGGATGGTGATAGAGGTTGAGGGAGAATTTGCGCAGAGCTTTCACCACTGTGTTTCTCTCTCTTAAACATAAAGTGCATTGAGCTATTTATCGGCGTCCAAAAAGATAATCTCATGATGACCTGACACCCTTGCATTTAATTCAGTAGGCTTTTTCGCGTCTTCAGTTTATTGGATCTGTCATGGTTTGGTAAAATCAATGATTTTACTTGCATATTGACATGAAAGTTGTTGCCCCATGCATCTAAATTAACTTTTTCTTCTCGACGCAGGGTATTCAACGCGTTGATCTTTAAACGTTGTGGTCTCAATGATTCTAGCAGCATCTTTTCCTTTGTACTTAGAATATCTTTCGTTTCTTTTCAGCTCTATCTTGCGTTCAGAAAGATAAAAACTCATAATTCCCAGAATAGTTGCTTTTATAAACATAGTAAACGCAAATTTATTCATATTACATAATTCAAGTACTAAAATCATGCGTTTATCATCAATATTACTCCAATTACTCCAAATAAAGAATGCAATAACTTGTATTTATACAAGTTATCAAAAGCTTATTGAGTTGGCGACACAGGTCACTCTCACTCATACAAATTAGAGGATTGTCCTCATAGACAATAGTCCATAACTCACTCAAGATTGAGATTGAGCTACCTACGGTCGTCCTAATGAAAAAGTTAACATCTTCTATCAACGATGTTATGATAAGAAATTAATCATTTTGTGGTCCAACTTTATATAAACTCTTTATATAGGATACCCCCACTTACATGTCTTCACATGAATGATTTGGATCAAATCATTTGTAACATTTACAACTCTTGTAACATTTACAAAGTGGGTCGTAAGATACCCAACCTTGTTCATATATTGCAGACCTTTTAGGTTATTACTTGAACAAGATCTACTTGTATGTCTACTATATACTACTGCTGAAGCTACATATAATAACTTGGGATCTTAGTTTATTGGATTGAGTAAAATACAATCTAAAATGTCAGGATAAAATCTCTTAATTGATTAAATAAATAATTTGTCTTTACATAAAATACAAACTACGAGATCCACGAGATTTAGGGCACGAATCCCAACATGCCCGAACAGATCGAAGATATAAGAGAGTGATTTGGCCGAAAAGATCTAAGAGAGATGATTTTGTGAGAGAGAAATTGAAGAATATAGAAAGTTGTGGGTTTTAGAAAATATAATGATTTAATATATTTTTCCTAAAAAAGGTGCTCATTTAATACCTTTTCTCTTTCCTATTTTAAAAATGGTACAATTAATTTATGACTTGGGACTAAATAGTAATTTGACTTTTTTTTTTTAATTTTAAAATCAACTTAGACATTCTTATAAATAATGGAAAAGTTGGACAGAATTAAAATATAGGGTCTTTATTAAAGTCTTATGTGTTGTTATCCCTAATAATAATAACTCAACCCAAAAACAAAACTAACCCAACTCAATCCTTTTTGGATTAGGTGGTTCAGGTGGTTCAAGTCATAAGAGTTATCAGGTCATTTGAACACTCTTACTGTCAATCTTAACAATTGGATTTTGTTTTTCTTCCTCATTGTTCGCTTCTTTCTCATCCACAAAAAAAGCAAAAACGAACTTTCTCGTTTCAGAGCTCCAAGCACTGAAGTGTGACATGGATCATGTATTCGTGTTGGTCATAGGTCATTGGATCCTCTTCACCACTCATTGCCACCTGCGGCCAATAATCTAGTATTGGTTATTCTTTTCTTTCCTCCTTCATACCTCTTCCCTTTGATATCTTCTTATTTTCACCAAAAAAAGAACTCCACCGTTCTAGGAGCTCCAACGCTGAAGTGTGCCATCAGTTATGTTGGTCATAGGTTCGATTGCCGAACTCAGACAAAAGGAGAAAACAAATGGAGTTTGTCATTCATTTGTGTTGATTGTGCATAATTGATATAATTATTTTGTACAAAATACAAGAAAAAAGAGAAGAAATGAGAAGGGAAAATAGAGGGAAGGGGTAGGATAATAAAGAAGAAGAAAAATAAAATATAAAGAGTGGCATTTAGTGGTTAGTGATTTGAAGGATTAAAATGGAAGAAGGAGAGGGAGAAAGAAAGGATGAGCAAGATATAGAAGAAAATGGAAGAAGGAGAGGGAGAAAGAAAGGATGAGCAAGATATAGAAGAAAGAGAAAAAGAAAAATATTTTAAAAAATAAAAAATATTTTTTAAAAAAATATTTCTTAAAAAACTAGGTGTGACATTAACTTTCTATCAGTAATTAGCGGAAAAATTGATGGATGAATTAAGAATATTATTTAATGCAGATCTCTTAGATAAATTTTATTTCATGGAAAAAAAAAAAGAAATAAATTAGGAATTTAAACCAGAACTAAATTTGTTGTGGATTTGTCGGTAAATTTAAAATTAATATTTGTTATTACAAAAATGAGACAAATTAGAAATTTAAAGCAAAACTAAGGGCATGTTTGGTAGAAAATTTGAAAACTGAAATTTGAAAATAAGAGATTTAATGAAAACATGCTTACTAATATGTGTTTGGTAATATATTCATAATAGATTCTAATTTAAACAATTGTCTTAAATGTGTTTGTTACTATATTTATAAACCATAAAACAAATTGTAGCTACCCACTAAATATTAGATTAACTATAAGTAGTATTAATTTATTTATGAACATGTTTTATGGTAAATTTTTTTGTGTAATTATTATTTTGTAATATTATATAATTTATAATACAACATATAATGCATATTTTAATTTTTTTATAAAATGAATTGAGTTTATACATGGAATAATGTATTTTTAATAGGTTTTATCTTCATTTAATATAATTCTACGTTTTAAAATTTTAAATTCAAAATCAAAATGCATTAAAAATATAAAAATGTTGTTTTTAGAATTTGCACTGTTTGCATCACATAAAAAAATAGATTTCAAAAATAGAATCAAAATTATCTGCGAGTTCATATTTGCTGAATTCACTGAGTCTAAAAATATAAAAGAGAACATGGATACCGAACCAAACAAGCCTAAATATTCTTTCAATTTGTGTTAAAACTAAAATTCAAACTTTGCTATTTTATTAACAAAAGATAAATTTATTATAAACAAACTTAATTGTTGTCATTCCTATTTTATTATCATGGAAATCAACAAGCAAATAAATTAGATTAGAGGTTTAAATGACGACAAATATAAATTTTGAAATGAACAATAAGATGTTTCTTTCAAAATTATCATAAAAATTGATTTACTGAATTTTAGAAGTTATTACAATTTTACAAAAAATACAGATAACTCAAACTCAGGCATTAGTAACCTTCACCCCAAATACCAACTTTCAAAGACACGCATGATTTGTGATCAACTTCAAACGTCATGGACTAAAAATATTTTTTTCTCTTATTTTTTATAAGAAGAAATCTTAAAATTTTCTCCGGTTAAAAAAAGTTTACTTTTGCAACCATTATGAGTTGGCCTAATTATAAATAAGAATGAGGTCATGGATTCAATCCATGATGACCATAAAATTTAATATCCTACGAGTTCTCTTGACACCCAAATATAGTAAGATCATGCAGATTGTCTCGCTAAATTAGTTGAGGTACACATAAACTAGTTCAAACACTACGAATATTCAAAAAGGAAAAAGAAAATACTTTCGCGAGAATTTAGTCCAAGTCTCTTATTTCTTGTGCTCTTTTTCTGGATTTATAAAAAGTATTCTAGTCCATTTTCTTGAATATTGCTGTCTTATTAATTGCCAAAAATGAATTGAACAGCCATGAGTTAATGGTTAAAAAGAACATCACTCCATAATAATTAAGCCTCATTAATTTTTCTTTCTTGGCAAATTAAGCTCATAAACGTTAATTACTTGTTATACCTTATTAGTTACTTCGTTTTCTTATTTTCTATGAGTGGTTTTTTTAATCTATTTTTTTATGAGTATTTTTTCCGTACTAAGTCAACTTTACCAAGGCCTAACGATTTCAGTCCTTTTTAGTAATCAATTAGTCTTTAATTTTTTATTTTTTATTTTTTAAAATTAAGACTACTAACACTCTTTCTACCTCTAAATTTTTGGATTGTTTATCTACTTTTTATAAATATTTTTAAAAACCAAGAAAACTTTTTGTAACTAAAAAATAGTTTTAGAAACTTGTTTTCATCTTTCAACATTTGGCTAAGAATTCAACTTTTGTAAGTAGACTTAGTTTTCAAAAATAAAAAAACGAAAAATGAAATAATTAACAAACATAACCTTCATTTTTTTTTGTTTTTGTTTTTTCAAAATTGAGCTTATTTCCTTTTAATGATTTGTATTTTTTTAAGTATGAGAATTGGAGTCTTAGCCAAATTTCAAAATAAATACAATATTATAAATGCCTGATAGTAATATTTCACTATATTTGTAAATAAGTTGACTCGCTTTGCATATTTGAAAAACAATCTTTCTTACAACTACTTTTCTTAGTTATCAAAATTACACTCGATTTTTTAACATAGATAACAAACAAAAAAAAAAAAAAATTAGAAATAGAAAAGATGTTGATAAGCTCAATCTTCAAAAACTAAAAACTAAAAATCAAATAGTTACCAAGTGAGACCTAAAAGAATATAATTTTTATAAGGGTTGCTTTCAAATAGAACAAAATATTATTATCTATTATTGACAGATAGATTACTATCACACTTGATAGATAATAACTTTTTACTATAATTAAAAATATTTTCAACAATTTTACCATTTAAAACAACTATCTTTTAAAAAAAAAAAAAAAATCCGTTTTTGTTGTTCAAATTTGGCTGACAACAAATGTTTCTTTGAAAAAGATAAAAGTATGATAAAAAAAAAGATATATATATATATATATATATAAACTATCAAGGAAAATCTGACTAATAAAAAAAAAACTCTCATTCCTAGTTATACATAGTTTTATAGAATGGGAAAGAGAAAAAATACACATCTCCTTTCTGAAACTAATATTTATGCCTTCGTTCATAAAAAGTTATTAAAGAATTACCCAAATATGTCAAAAACTAATATTTATGCCTTCATTCATGAAAAGTTATTAAAGAATTACCCAAATATGTCAAAATAGTAATTGTGAATAATACTGAAATATATAACAATATTTTCAAAAAGATTATAAATATAGCAAAATTTATCTATTACAAACTTCTATAAGTGATATCACTCTTTTCAATGGGCTTCGGAAACTTATTTGCAACTGGCTATGTCACGTCAAAATAGGAAGTTTTTGAAGTACTCTTTTGGGCTCTTGTTGGTGCATTCTTTGTAATGCTTGAGTTTGAAGGCCATTTCTAAGAATTCTCGTAATTATCCATTACACGTTTTCATTTTCAACTGAACACACATATATATATAATGTTGGCCAATTTTAGGGACTGTATTTCTATCCCCTTTTCAGTTTGTTGTTTCTGCACTTTTACATTCCTGGGAAAAGAACAGTAGTTTTAAACGTCTATAAGTTATGTATATGTCGAAAGTAGCATATCAATATGCAAAAAAACTTATTACCTAGCATTTTTCATTTAATTTTTAGTTCAATAACTGCAGTGGGGGTCGAACCACCAAACAAAAATCATAGACGGTAATTAGTCCTAATCTACTAGGTTATGCTCAAATTAGCAAACTAAAGTAGTAAGTTAATTTGATATGCAAAAACATAATGTATGGCTAACTACAAAAAGAAATAATAATATCAATTCATCACATCTTCAGCAATTCCATTTACTAAATTAGACCCCAAAAAAATCCAGTGTATATGAACCACAGATAATCAAAACTGAACACACTCAGAATCATTCTAAATAATGCCCACATGCTATAAATAATTCAACGTGAATCTACATGAATCATCATTTTAACCAACATAAGAAAGGGAAATACAAAACTCTTCCGCATACGCGATACTCTCATCTCTTCAGGAATTTCAAGTAACTAACTAGAAGTTGTAAGCCATGATAAAATTTCATAAAATAAAAAACCTACGCATAGGTATATAATAGACTGACCTTTGTGAAGAATCGGTTGGATATCCAGCTAACCCCTTTTGTTTTGATATGAATAAATGGCAAAACAATTTTCAGATTGAAGAACAGCCTTTGTCACCAAAGAAAAGCCTGCGCCCCAGTAATTAAGCAGCATTCTTTCTGTTCCTAAAGTTCTCCTTCATTGATGTGAATTTTTTCTTGCACTGGTTCACCGTCTTCCCAGGAACGGCAGCAGCAACCCGCTCCCATCGCTGGTTGGTCTCCTTTGGGAATGTTTTCAGAGCTTGGACTAGTGCTCTTTCTTGTACAGCTGACCAATCGTCTTGTTCCGAACTAGAGGATACTCCATTTGCAGATGAATCGCTGGGAGCTTGGTTGTTTACATTTTGTCCTACTGAGGGCACATCCAGATTACCATTAATAGCGGTATTGTCTTCAGGTTTTTTAGAAGATACACCTTCTAACTCTTCTCTAGTTGAGAGCGGAGATGCAATGGACTGCGCTGGTTTCCTTTTCTCAAGAAATGAGTCAAATGCTTTGGCAGAGTCAGGCTTCTGTAAGAGGATCGTTTTGGTTGCCTTCAAAATTTCTTCAACTGACCTTTCTGTACCAATGTACTCTGAGATAACCTCCCATCTACGAGAAGTTCCTTTAGGATACTTCTGCATTCCTTTCCTTAACAGCTCAATTTCATCTTTACTCCAAGGTTTCTCCTTCTTCTGAAGGCTGCCGCTTAGTGGGACAGTGGCATTAGCAGTCGTAGAACCATTCTGCTGTACTGTATTCTTGCATTCCTGATGCTTTCTATCTGAAGTACTGCATTCCTGCGCATCTCTAAGAACCTTTGCAAGCTCCATTCCTGTTTTTCCTTCCATTTTATCACAAATATTTCTCAGCTGCTCAATGTCAAGAGATGAACAGAGAGTTTCCACGTCTTCCATAGAAAGATCGAGCAAAGACTGAGATATGGCAGGGCCAGAAAGTGTTCTAAGGCGAGTCCGTTCTTTGCGTAGGAGTTTCTTCTCCTTCTCTTTCACCTTTTTCTGCTGTTGAGCCAGTTCTGCAGCTCGTTTCTCCTCCTCCTCCTTTCTACGTTTCTCTTCTTCAGCAAGCCTAATTGCTTCCTCTTCCTGTAACTTCTTTGCCAAAAGTTTTGCTTCCTTCTTCCTCTGCTTTTCAGCTTTCTCTTCTTCCTTTCTTCTTTGTATTCTGGGGTCTCGTTTGTACGCATTATCTACTAGTGTACGAATCCTAGCATATTCTTCCTTTCTAGCCTTTTCTGATAGCTTCGCATTCTGTCTCTCCATCCACCTCTTATGGTCCCGAGACTCTGCTTGCTCAAGATCAAATTCATCAGCGTGTGGGAACTCTCTCCAGCTTTTAAAGGCATACCAAAAGTTATAGAAATCGTCAACTTCTTTCAATGGAGTTTTATCATCGCCTAATGATGGAACAGATTGGTTGACAGACCAACGCCCATTCCTCATAAAAGCTGGACCAAACACCTTAAAGAAATCTTGTGGAGCACAATCAGTTGGAATCTCATCATCAAACTCATCTGTTGAGTCATAAATTCTTCTTTTGACAGGATCAATTAACACTTCATACGCTTCTTGAATAGATTTGAAATGACTTTCTATTTCATCCTTCTTTGCTTGTTTTGCAGCTTCAGTTTCCTCGGCAAGAAGAAGTGCAGCTTGTTTGTCAGGATGATACTTCAAAGCAGTTTCTCGATAACTTTTTCTTATCTGTTCCTCGGTCGCTAGATATCTTAAATGACTCAAACCCAACAACGCATAATGATCTTGTTGAGTGCTTCCACCAGATTTCTTTTTACCTTTGCTGCTGTATGAATCAAATGATGGAGCATATTTCTGTTCTGCATCATCAGCCACCTGCTCATTGTCATCACTCACTTCATCGTCCTCGCAACCAAGGAGTTTAAGGGCAGCATTATGGAAAGAATGTCCAGCAGGTTCATACTTCAACGCCTTAATTGGAAGAGAATTTGAGGAGATATAAATCGGTTGTCCATCTACAATCTCTTGTGAATAGGTTAGAAGACGCAAATTGGCCTGGACAGTCATGGCATCAAAAGAAACCACGAGAACAGGATGATATTCTCTGGAACTTTCCTTCAACACAACAAATATTGTATCTCCAAACTGCACAAGCAAGAAAAGATCAAAAGAGATTCTACCGAAAACCAAAATCCAAAAAGTAAGGAAGATGCAAAAGGAAACAAACAGTCCCATGGTTGGATTCATGGAAAATCTTAGAAACTCAACAAGAATTTAGTTTCAAGATAACGGCAAGATGCAGATCAAAACCGTTTCAGTATAGCCACTGGACAGCTTCACCAGTTCAATTCATTAAGAAACTATGTCATCCACGTGGTTCGGTACTTAATCAAGTTTCATCGGAAACCCTAACCCACTCGCCATCATCTCGTAACGTGCAACAATGACGACAGCCACAATTAATTAATTAAAAATCGCTTCTTTCGGTACATAAACAAGATGGGAACACCAAAAATATAAGAAGAAACTGGATTTACCCTCTCAAAACATATTTATATAATATAAACAAACAAATCTACGTTTCCCAGTTCCGTATTGCAATACGATCTTTCCTCGCAGTTCTTCCCAATCAAACGCTCTGTTTTAAAGAACTACAAGATCGAATTCGACAACGAACAAGATGTTGAAGTCATCATTACAAACAAACAAGCAAGCAAAAAAAAAAAAAGAAAAAGCATGAGAAAGAGATAAATTTGCAGGAAACCAAATAGAAAACTGAGACATTAACAAGAAACAGATATTCACCGGCAGATGAAGAGCTTTCCGAGCTCGCTACGGCAGCCGAAATACACTTCCGGTAAGCCTCCGTCCGTCCGCTGAGCTCCGGTTTTTTCAGCCTAAAACTACAGCCCTGAGGTTTTCAGGTATTTATAGGGCGCTAAATCTTGCAGACAACCTCAAGTCCCTCTCCTCGTTTATCTTTGGAAAACTAACTCTTATAAACCATATTCATAAAAGTAGTCCTCTTAGCTGTTTTTTTCCTAAAATATTTCCTTTTCAAAAGAAAAACATAGGTATATTTCTTCCAAAAAAGGAATGAATTTCTTTTTCTTTCTTTTTTTTTTTTTTTTTTGGGTATGGTTTCTTTTAACATTNCAAAAAAGGAATTAATTTTTTTTTTTTTTTTTTTTTTTTTTTTTTTTGGGTATGGTTTCTTTTAACATTTTTTTTAACAATCATTTGGTGTAATTTTATTGTTTATAAAAATTTATGTGCAACATATATGGTCATCAAATGAGTATAACTATGCAGTCATTAACATTTAAAAAAGTATTAGTGATTTTTTTTACATAAATAAAAGTATTAGTAATTTAAACTTATAATTAGAGAAGTGTTACCTTAATAAATTCTCAATATTTAAAAAGATTGATGTGACATCAATATTTTAATTGTTCGCAATAATTGTTATTTTGATGTGTTGGTCTTTTAGTTATGTTGGATGATATTATTCATTGGAATTTTAGCATTTATTGCTAAGTTAGAGCACTTAGTTTTGTGATTAGGTTGGAGTTCTTCACATTGAGTTTGAACATTTTTTAGATGTTTTGTTAGTATATTGGGGATTCAAAATCTTACTCTTAGATTTGTTGTATTAAAAAACTAATTGATATGATCTTGTTATTGAGTTATGATTGTAAGCATTTTCTACTATGGGTTGAATCTACTAAGAAGCAAAGGCCAATATCAATTTAGGTTAAGAATCTCCTAAGGTCGAGTTGAAGAGAATACTCGATGTCGAGAGTCCAAAGTTGACCTAAAACATGAGTCCTACTGTTCCTAATTTTCAGGCTACTTACATTCGCCATCAGTGATAAGTTGAAATTCTATAAACGTGTAGTCATGATGCTTACTCAAATCGACATTGTTGTGACATCCCAAATTTTAAGGTAATTTTAATTTATTATATTGAATTATTTGGTTAATTGTTTAAATTATAAGGTTTAATTGAATTATGTCGAGAAAATAATTCAATTTAAGATAAGCATGATGAAAGATGTGAATTTAATTTAATTAGTGGAAAATTGATTTTATTTGTGGGAGATTTAAAAGTTAGATTTAATATGAATATTTAGAATTGGGTGAGATTTAAGAATTTTGTTAGCTTAAGGAAAAATGTGGATAAGTTAGTGTTGAATTGAATTTAAGTTCTGTCCGGATCCAATTATTTTGATAAGTTTTGTGGGTTTTTGTCAAAGATCTTTAATCCCATTGAATTTTGGAGTCATTTAGTTGATGCCCATCACGTTTGGTTTTAGATCGAAGCTTTGGAGTCGCAGTCCAACTGCATTAAGGTTCAATTTTGGTGAGTAGCCGTATTTTAGAAACCTTATTGGATGCTGAAAATTGAGTTTTAACCCTTAATTTTTTAACTTGACTAGGATGAACCCATTGTTTAAAATTTGGAAGAATATTGTAGCTTAATTGCACATTGAGTATAATTATTTGGTTTATTTGGAATTAAGCCTAAAAACTTAATTTATATATGGGTTTATATTCTAGGTTGTAATTCAATTGGTGGTTTGGGTAGCTATTTAGACTATTCCCAAGCCGGTTCGCCTACGAACCAACGCTGTAATTACACTAATTATGTTAAGATTTATGTATACCTTGTAAGCATGCGATGATTGACTACATGTTAAACCTCCTGAATCTATGGAATGTTATGGTGTGTTTTAGAAATAAACATAATTTATGGGTCTATGAATGAACTTTGTACAATTACTAAGGTGTGATGAAATAATAATTATGATGTAAAGATTATTAATTGTTAGACGCAAGATAGAAGATGTATGTTATCTTCCTTATTAAGCCGTGTACACTCTATGACTGTGAACCTTCGGTTCACTACTTATAACTATGACTATGACTATGACTCGATGATCCCACCACCTATGCTTATGACTGTGACCTTTGGGTTCACTACCTATAATTGTGTGCCTTTGGTCCATTACATTCACTTTTCCTATGTTACATTTTTTTTTTCAGGCGAATGACAAAAAGAAATCTATGATCATGCCTTGGAACTAATCTATTGCTTCTAAATATGATTTTCCATGTTTTATCATCCATATCATGTGTCCTAATTGACAAAGTTGTTAAATTGGATTCTTTTGTTATTTGGTTTTATTTAAATTTTGAACTTGTGCTTTAAGGGACTCGAGAAAATTATTTAATGTAATTTGATTTAATTAATTTATTCAATTTATTTTATTTTATTTTAAAAATAAATATGTTTGATTACTTGATTCAAAAATCGGTTTACAAAATCATGCCTACATGGATTAGCATTCTGTTAGTTAGAAAAGTTTGGTCGTTAGATTGCTCCAATTAAATAGTGATTAGATATCAAAGTGTTATGGGCATAGCACCACCCTAGTAAAAAAATGTGTTGCAAGTTAACCCATTAATCATTATGATCTGAACAATCGGCTTGATCAAGTTTACACATTAAAATTTGGAAATAATCATATGTGGACCTTTAAAATAATCACAATTGCAAAAATCATTGCTGAAGTATGGTAGTAGTTGCAATTACGCCCTCAAACTTTCAATTGTAAAAATTGGACCTTAAATTTATACTAGTGTCAAAATTGGATCCTCGAGCTTATGTACACATTAAACCCATAAATGATAAAAATTGGACTCTCAAACTTATATAAATGTTACAATTTATACAATTATGTAAGTTTGTAGATTCAATTTGACCCTATTTTAACCTTCAAACTTTGGTTAAACTTAAAAAACAAAGTTTGAATTTTTCAATACAACTTGAATAATTAAAACCAAAACAAGATATATATCGTATGTTTGAATCATCTTTTTATCTCTAAACACGATTTCAATTGTTCCTATCCATCATCGATTGGCGGCAGATCCAGATTTTAATGCTATTGAGTTTATAATGTCTAAGAACTAAGAAGTTTATACATATATATTTTTGTTGAATTTTAAAAATATATATTTTGGATTTTTAAAAATTTGAAATTCTAGAATTAGTGTCTAATGTAGACTCCTATAATTCAATTTTGCATAAAAAAAAGATATTTTTATTTCTGAAATTCAAATGATATGATCTATGTATCATAGATCAGATTGGACATTTTTTTAAAAAAAAAATTAATCTATTTATTGGTTACAAAACTAAAAACTTGAAGTTAAATTAGACCTAAAACTTAAATTTCTTTTCAATAAAATAGTTGGTTTTTAAAATCTTTAAATATCTAGGACCTATTGGACACACAAATAAAAGTAATGGTGTCTTAAACATTAGTAGGATATTTATTAGACACAAAATTAAAAGCTTATAAACTTATTAAATATAAACTTAAAAAATTTGATGAACTTTCGTGGAAATAATAATTTAAGCCTTGTTTTGTAATCATTTCATTTTTTGTTTTTGTTTTTTAAAATTAAGCCTATAAACATTAATTTTACTTTCAAATTTATTCCTTTGTTATCTACTTTTTACTAATAGTTTAAAAAGCCAATCCAAACTTTGAAAAATAAAAAAATAATTTTCAAAAACTTGCTTTTGTTTTTGTTTTTGAAAGTTGGCAAAAAATCCAACTATTGTACTTAATAGAGATGCAAATCAACGTAAAAAATGAGGAGAAAATAAGCTTAATTTTCAAAACCAAAAACAAAAAATGAAATGATTACCAAACGAAGTCTTAGTTTATAAACTTCGTTACTTTCAAATTTGTAACGACGTAGTTCTTAAGTTTTAGTAAGTAACAATTTAGTCATTATAATTTATAATTTATAACGATTTAATCTCGATTATAAAAAAAGTATTATTAAAAATTAATTAAATTTATTACACATGTAGGTTGATAAACTTACGTGAGATCAATTTTGTTCAACTTTGTTTATAGAACTATACAAATAAAGTTACATAATAAGATTATATTGTCACAAATTTAAATTATAAAGAGTAAATTAGTACATATTCGAAGTAATCATTCCAACTAAATTCAAAGACTAAACTCCTGTTTGATAATAATCTCAATTTTAGTTTCCTAATTTTGAAATTTATGTTTTTTTTTATAATATAATGATTTTTACTTTTTTAACGAAAAATTTGAATTCTTGGTAAGTTGCAAAAGTAGAAAATTTTTAAAAGCTATTTTTTTAGGACTATTTTCATATATTCCAAAATGAGTTATCCTATTTACAAATATAATAAAATGACAAAAAATAGTTTATTGATGATAGACAATGATAAAGTCTATCACCGTATGTCTCTTTATCTATTTGAATTTTTTTAATTTTAAAAATATTTTATGCAATTTTATTATTTAAAATAATATTTTTTATTGAGTTTTTGAAAGGGTAGTATGCACCCATCTCTATGCTTCACCTTCCATTATTCACAGCAATAAATAATCAAAATATTTCAAAAAATATAAATAAAAATAGTTTGCCACATGTCATGATAGGACAATTTGGTAGGATGGTCAAAGATAGGTGTTTATGAGACATCTAAATATATATATATTTTTTGAAATTAGAAATAGAAAGTAAACAAGATAACCTAAAAATTTAGAGGTAGTAGAGTCCTTTAGCTTAAAAGTTTAGAATCGGGAATGCTTATAAACTGCTTATTATTATTATTTTTTAGTTTGTTTTTAAATATAAAAAATAATAAAAATATTTATAAATATAATAAAAATTTTATTATTTGTATATGATATATAGACGATAATATTCTTTTATTATTTATAAATATTTTGAATAGTTGTCACATTTATTATTTGTTTATTTTTTATTTTGTGCGTTTTCTTTCCTAACATAGCCAATTTCTCGTTGCAATGTAACGAGAATAATGAATTATAAAATTGTAATTTATAACTTGTAATTTAATTTTCAATCTCTTCACAAGCTTAATTTCAGTGGGGACGAGAAGAGGAGCTCCGTGTCTTGAACGATTGGGCTGAATCTATCGAAAAGTTCTCGTTTTGATTGATCATATTCCCAATCCGATTTACGCTTCAAAAATCTGATTCTTCAAATTTTCAATCGCCACCAAGGTTTCTCTCATTCGCTGTCTGTGCGTTTTTCAGTCTCCTGTTAAGGATTGCCTAGTTCCTTTTATTTCCATATTGTATTGACCAATTATTACGTTCCTAATTGTGTTCTATGAAATTTGCTACAAGTTGTTTTCTGATTTTCAATCGTCACTGAAATTGGTCGTCAGTTTCAATTGTCGTCAGATTTCCATATTTGTTGATGGGGTTTCTCCGTCTTATCGTATTCAATGGCGTTCTCATTATTTGCAAAAATTTTATAAAGTACAGATGTGATGATTTAATGGAGTGGAAAAAGGAACTGACAGAGAGAAGGAATTTGTCTATTGGTGTTGGTGGAACCGGTGGAGGTCATCCCGGTAGGCTGAGGAGAAAAAGCAGGCGGCAATAAGACTTTGAGGTCACAGAGTTGACAAATTTGGCGATCGTCCCTCAAAATTCGGAAAAGAGGAATAGAAAAAACTTGGAATTCTAAGGGTGTTCAGCTAAGAGAGAAGGAAGGGTGAGCGAGAGAAAATGGGGAAAGGACCATTTTCTTTTCGCCGGAGCAGTAGTCGCCGCCGCCCTAAGAAGGTGGTTCAGTCGTCACCGTCCTTATCGCCACAGCCACCTCCGCAGATTAGCACCAGTTCTCCTCCCATTAACAATAATGGGAATGGATTGGTTGGTGGTGGGGGTGGTGGGGTGGTGGGAAAAGTGAAGAAGAAGGCCGGAGGAGCTAGGCTGTGGATGCGTCTCGACAGGTGGGGGCAATCGGAGCTTTTAGAGTGGGACAAGAATGCTATAATCCGACGTGCTGCAATTCCGGCTAGGGATTTGAGGATTCTTGGTCCTGTTTTCTCGCACTCATCTAGCATACTCGGTAAATTTTGATTTTACACTGCAACAAGTTTTGAACTATATATTTACTTTGTAGAAGTAGTGTTTGTTGCCCCTGGGGAGAAAAGCTAGAATTTTAAGAGGTAAGGCCGTGTGTAATTTTTTGGCATTCCATCTTAAATAGTCTGTTCATGTTCTTCGTTCATTGTAAGAAACCATTAACGATGAATAATTATTTAATTCATCTCTTTATCACGTGTGCACATATCTTCTTGATTTGCTTGCTCTAGTTTTCCACCTTTTTTTTTTGTTGGTTTTTTTTCCGAGTTTAAATTTGGGAACCATGAAGTTAGGGTTGTATTTGACAATTCATGTGTTCATCGCCATGAAATTATGATCGAATGTTTCTCATAAAAAAAATTATGATTTAATGTGTTCTCTTTGGTATTCTTGCAGCCAGGGAAAAGGCCATGGTCGTTAATTTAGAGTTCATAAAAGCTATAGTTACTGCTGAAGAAGTCTTATTACTTGACCCTCTTCGCCAAGAGGTTATTCCATTTGTAGATCAGCTAAGGAAGCTACTTGCTAAGACGGGTTCATCTCAACTTGAAAATGATGGGAATGTTTCGAGAGGAGGAAAGTGGTTGCCAGTTTCAGAAGCTGCTGAAGGTGAGCAGTATGAGCTCCCGTTTGAGTTTCAGGTTCTGGAAAATGCTTTGGAGGTTGTGTGCATGTACTTGGATTCCAGTGTGGCAGACCTTGAGCGAGACGCTTATCCAGTTCTGGATGAACTGGCTAGGAATGTCAGCACCAAGAATCTAGAACGTGTGAGGAGTTTGAAAAGTACTCTTACCCGTATTCTTGCACGCGTTCAGAAGGTGTGCTCCATTCCTATTCTTTCTAGTTCTACAAACTCTTTAAAATGCTAAAAGTTTTTGTTTTGCATTGAAATATTTTCCTCCTTTTTAATTTGGGTGGTGGGGGGGGCGGGTGGAAAAAGGTTTTTTCCCCTCTAAAGTTCCTGACCATGATCCTAAATGCAGATGCATTTAGACTTGGTGGAACGTTTATATGTGCAAATGTTTGAGGATTTGTGCTTGCCAATTTGTTTGCAAGTTGTAGAATATGTTACTTAGGTTCATGCATTGATATGTTTCTTTAAAACTCGTAGGTGCAATTGGTGGCATTCCCAAATCCTGTGTATATTAACATTTCAATGTTTGGTGAAACTAAAAGAACCTCACTGTGTTTTTGTGGCATTCTATGTCTAACCATAAAACTCTAATATGTATGTCTAGAACAGCTTTAGAACCTTGGATAAATTATTTCCAATTCTAGGGACTGATAAGCTATTAGATGAGCTGTGGGGCAACAATGCTTAGTAAGCTGGATCGTAAGTTGAGTTACCATCCAATTTGGATATTCCTTCAAAATGTACCCAGGATTGTCTTACACACTGTGAGATCCAAGTGATGCCCTAAACCATCTTGACTTAAATGTGTTGGATTGGAGGTTCTGAGTTGTAACTATATTGACAGAGGACCTATGGGGTAAGAGAATTTTGTTTCATGATATAGTGAGTTATGGAGAGGTTGGGTAGATAGCATATAACCTATTGAGTACCCCATTCAACAATCTTTCATCCGGGATTCTATGTCTCCCAATTAAGACCTGCCAAGGGAACAATCTTAAAGTCTGTGTCATTATCCTCTCAACTTACGCTGGGGTTAAGAACCAATGTTGCATCCTCTGGCAGTTTGGAGAGCATTTTTTATGGCAGATTCAGGGAAATGGAAACTTGAAGAGCTAATCCAGCGAGAGGAGTAGTAGGTAGAAGATGATAGGAATTTGAGGCTGCTACATATGCACATTACTTGGGCTCGGTGAAAGATAGCTAGTGGAGCCAGGTGGATTGAAAGGGAGCAGCCAGGCCTTTTGTTCTGGCAATATAAATAACCTGGGGCTTGGCCCTTTGATCCTTTTCTTGTGATTCTGTTGTGTTAAGAAAGTTACATTGGAGTTAGTGTGGAGGGCAAGGGTTTGCGCAGGGTGGGAGAGAACCTGATTTTGTATCTTTGTACTAGAGTGACTCTACTTGGGAGATTCCCAATCTATGGAAAGGTCTGTGAACTTTCAAGTATGCCTCAACTTCAAAAATATGTAATAGGTCTTGGAACACATTCAATTTATCTATTAGATTAAAATTGAAGTTTATATGTAATGTAGCCATAAACTTTCAATTTTGTGTCATTAGGTTTGAATGTTAGAATAGGACTTGTTAGACACAAAATTGAAAATCTAAGGACCTATTGGGTACAAAATTAAAAGTTTGATGATTTATTACACATTTTTTAAAGTTTAAGAATCTATTAAACATAAAATTGAAATATACATGTTTAAGGACCAAATATACTCACAATTATAAATTCAAGGATTAAACTTGTAATTTGACCATAGATTAAATTTACGGTAACCCATTTAGGTTTAATAGTAATTTCACATGGTATCATAGTGGAAAGTCGAACCTTTTTAATGTCATTTTCTTTCCAATTAGTATTAATTTCTATTTGTTGGGTCTTCCACAAATTTCTAATCCCACAAGTGAGGGGATGGGTTATTATTATTATTATTATTATTATAAATGCAAGCACAATTTTTTATCTGAAGAAAGAAAGGTCTTTGAATAACCCACACGCCCACTCCTTTCCTTTGGTGGGTCGTCTACTTTGTGGAATCTTTTTGTGATGTTCTTGTGTCATGCGTACATCTTGGTTTCTCTGCTTGGCATTATTAGATTTTGTCATATGCAGAGCTGTTTGGAAAGACATTAAGTTTTTAGTTGGGAAGCTATCATGCAAAGTATCCATACTGAAAATAAACTTTGATGTAAAAACCCTGCCGTTTCTGTACCCTCAGGCTGGTGCTGGTCCACGCTTTGTAACTCAGATCAGGAGTGTGGAGATTACATTTTCATTCATTCCTTTAGGTGGCCTTAGTCTGTTAGGTTAAACTAAAGTATTAATACAATTACAATTACCGCAATCCTTTAGCTTAAACTTTTGAATTGATTGGTGATCTAACATGGTATTAGAGTATTAGAGTATGCGGTACTTTTTTGAACTTTGTAATGCTATTTATTCCTTAATTAATATTTATTTCTACTTGTTGTTGGGCTTTCTACAAATTTAAAGCCCACCGATGAAGGAAAATGTTAAACTATTGATATAATTAAATTTATCATAACTCATTAGCTTAAGCTTTTAAGTTGATTAGTTGTTTACACATTAAACAGTGACATATAGTCAATCCTCAATTCTCTCTCGTGGCTTTTAAGAAAAAGGCGAAATTCCTATTTGGTATATGAGCTTATTGGAAAGGTTTTCTACAACTTCTTTCAGGCTAGCATTGAGTCTTTTCTCTCTCTTATTTATTCTTCTTATTATGAGCAATTGGAACTTTTATCCATCAAGCAAATCGAACAAGTTGTAATATGAGCAATCCCCTAGAAGACAATTGGGATTTAGAAAAAAAAGGATCCAAGTTAGCATATATCATTCAGAATATCACTCTTTTGTATATTTAGTTGATTTAACCAAGTATGAGCAATCCCTAGAAGATAATTGGGATTTAGATAAAAAGAATCCAAGTTAGCATATATCATTCAGAATATTACTCTTTTGTATATTTAGTTGATTTAACCAAATGTGGTAAATCGTATCCAAAAAGAAAATTGACAGAAAAACAAAACAAACTCATAGCTTTTATGATGGCAGGTGCGGGACGAGATAGAACATCTATTAGATGATAATGAAGATATGGCACAACTATATTTGACAAGGAAATGGATGCAGAATCAACAATTTGATGCTTTGCCGGGAGGTGTGGCTTCCAACAGCACAACTGCTATCATTCCCCATCTTCGTCGACTTAGTTCCACCAGGAGTGGCAGTGTGGTGACCAGCAACCTTTTGGATGATAATGACATAGAGGACCTGGAGATGTTGCTCGAGGCATACTTTATGCAGTTGGATAGGACTCGTAACAGGATATTATCGGTGAGAACTAAGTTTCTTTATCATATCATTGATTAAATTCCATAATCTGGCAACAATAGGAACAATTTCTTTCTCTCTTTGAGGGTGTTTGGGGTGTTGAGTTGGTTACAGTAGTATGTATTTGGGGTGTAGACTATTTTAGTCTAGGTAAGAAACTTGTCAATTTTAAGAATGAATTTTAAAATATTGTAACACAAAGGGAAAGAGAGGATGAGTAGGAAATAGTAAACATTGTAACAAAGAAGGTTTTGAAATAGTAATACTATAGTAGGTTATAATAGTGGGAAACATCCACTATTATAATTGGAACCCCAAACATAAAGTGGACTATAATAGCCCACTTCACCAACTTGAAGTTGGGCCCAAACACCCCTTTTGATTTTATTTTATTTGGGCATAGGGGTGGGTAGGTTCTTGTGATTAGAACATAAATCACTAACTGCCCATTATTTATCTTTATAGTTGAGTCATAATCTAATGTGTAAATCCCTGGCAATCCCAAGACCGCATTTGAGTCGATGAAGATTCATAGAGCCTTGATAGTTAATTTGCTCCCTTATAATATAGAAGCCAATGGCTTGTGTGAACAAGAATATAAATGCAAATTACAACGGTTTTTGTCATGAGCCTCGTGGCTAGAGATAAACATAAGGTCAAGGAAGTAACTAGTTCCACCCTTAAGGCCATGTTTATAGGCTCTGTAAGTTTGGCTAGGGCAAAAGTACTCTCGTCCAGAATTAATCATGTTTGAGAAGAATATAAAGATGCTTTTAAAAAAGGGTCAAAAGTATTTAAAGTGCTCTGTGCAAAGCATTAATAGAATACTTTTGGCCTAGTGTTTGAAATTGGGAAGTAGTCCAGAAACTATTTCGAGAGTGTAAAATTAAGGGTCAAGGTAATTTGTTAATAAACACTATATAGTAAGTAGCAGTGTTTTAAAAAGTCCTCTTGTTGCGCTTCTAGGCGCTAGATTCAAATCTTGTGCACACCTTTTGTGATGCCTCAAGGCTCAAAGCATTAGTCCTTGGTTTTCTTTCTTAATTATTATTTTTAGAAAAATAGTAATAATTAGGGGTTTTCCTTCTTTATTAACAAAAAAAAAATCAAATTTACTAAGCCTAAATTCAAAATATATTATGTTTAGACTTCTTTTTTTCATCTTTCTAGTTTAACTATTCTTCTTTTATATATAGTGTGTTTGAAAAAAAAAAAAATTTTTTGCCCCTAAGTCCCAAAAATTGTATTGTGTTTTATTACGCCTTGAGCTTTAAAAACACAGACCAGAAGTACTTTTTGCTAAAAATACTTGTTTGAGCAAAGACCCTAAGACAGAGCTGCGTTGAGTTAAAGGCTTAAATTAATCTCCTTTTTACACGTGCAGGTTAGGGAATACATCGACGACACCGAGGATTATGTCAATATTCAACTTGACAACCAAAGAAATGAACTCATTCAGTTTCAGTTAACCCTGACAATTGCTTCATTTGCCATAGCGGTTGAAACCTTAATCGCTGGGTTGTTTGGTATGAACATCCCTTGTACATTGTACAAGACGGATGGGGTGTTCGGGTACTTTGTCGGAGGTACTTCAGCAGGATGTTTATTGCTTTTCCTGCTTATTTTTGGGTATGCAAAATGGAAGAAGCTTCTTGGTTCATGATTTCACCTCATTCACCATGTTTGAGCTCTTGCTTATATTAAGAAAATAAATACATCAGTCATCACAAAATGCTTGAAGCTGATATTTTCAAGTCCCGATAGGCCCTAAGATATAAGTGGCCCATGTATAAGTTATATCAACACATTACAATGATAGGGAAATATTACATCATTTGGTTTCTATTTAATGCTACTTCTGCATTGCAACATAAATGAAATAGGTTAAAATATTATTTTTGTCAAGATACTTTGAAGTTTATTTAATCATAGTCTATGTAATTTTAATTGTTCGGTTTTAGTCCTTGCATTTCAATAAATCATAAATTTAGTCTATCAAAGTTAATTTTTATCGAAATTGGTTAAATAATAATGATAATTTTTATGTTGGAAAATACAATATGTGAATATGTTATCAAAATTTATAGTAAAAATGTTGACAATTTTTTTTTTTTTTTAGAAAATCAACAATAAACTAGCAATTGAGACTAAATTGGAAAATTATTTTAAATGACGAAACTGTTGAAAATATTTACAAATAATAGTAAAATATCACAGTCTATTGTGATAGATAGATAGACACAGATAGTAGTCTATTGCGGTTTATCGTAGATAGACAGAAAAATTTTGCTAATATGTAAATATTTTGGATCATTTTCTTATGTTCAAAAATGGTCTGACTAGATTTAAGATTTATTAAAACTAAATGGACTAAAATTAAATTAGTTTCAAAGTATAGGGATCAATATTTTAACGAATGAATTATCAATGGAAAAAAAAAATGAAAAAACAATAGAGCACCAAAGAATACACGAGTTTAAAAGTTATCAAACAATAAAGATAATAATGCAAAACTTGAAAGAGGGAAAATAGAACCATGAGAATTCTTAGAAAGCTTTCCAACCAAAAAGAGAACACAGCTAAGATCTTGGGGAACCCTAAACTAGAACCTCTTAGAACTAGGGTTGGCATTAGTCTTGTAGTTCGAAGCCACCGTCTTTTGGGAAAGAAGAAAAATTTTCTTCTTTTGCTAAGGTGAGCTTAACGCAATGTTAGTTGACATGTAATTCTTTTAAATGAGAAGTTCGATCTCTCCCATCTTAATAGTGTTTGTAAAAAAAAGATAAATAAATAAAAACTTTTTTCCCCTCCAAAAGTACATTCATGAAAGGGAGGCGACTTGTGAGACAAAATCTACACTCACTTCCATATTATATATTTAATTGGTTAAAAAATGTCCCTATACTTTCATGGAAGTAATAATTTGGCCCCTAAACTTTAGTTTGTGACCATTTGGTCCCTATAATTTCAATTTTGTAAGAATTTAGTTCTTTAACATTAATATGTAACAATTTAGTCATTGTACTTTTAAATTTGTAACAATTTAGTCCCTGACATAGAAAAATCATCAAAATTAAATGTCAATTTTTATTATTTTATGATGTAGATTATGTGTTTTGTAAAAATATTGAGTCTCTAATTAGTTTATCAATTTACTTAGGCAAGAAATCTTATTAAATTTTAATAATAATTTCTACAATAAGGACTAAATTGTTACAAAATTTCAAGTATAAGGACTAAATTGAAGTCTAGAGACTAAATTGTAACAAAATTGAAAGCATATGGATTAAATCATTACAAATCAAAGTTCAGAGACTAAATCGTTATTTTTATGAAAGTTTAGAGACTAAAAGTGCTTTTTAACCTATTTAATTTGTCCTTAAATTTAGGTCATTTGTAGCTTTCTTTTAACTCATTGATTTTCCTTTCATACTTTTTGTATTGTATTTGATATGAATCTTGTGTCACCCTTCTCTAAATTGGTACTAGTATAAACTTTTTTTTAAAAAATAGAACTTCATGTGGTATTTTGTGTGAGATGAATTGAAACTACTAAATTAAATTCATGAAATGATTTTGTCGATTACTTTCATTGTCTTTTTTTCCCTCCATTTCGAAGGAAGAGTATGTAGACAAACACTCTTTTTATGTATATTTTAATTTCTTTCTGATTTTATATGATATAAAAATAGTTGTTACAACATCTGATCCCCATCAAATTATTATGGAATAAAACCTTGCAAGTGGTTTATTTTTGAAAATTAAGTTTATAAACAATAAATTTATCTATATTGACTTTGCAACTCACATCTTTTAAAATCAAACCAGTTATAAAGACTTAAAAAATAATTTCTAAACATTTTTTTTTAGAAATTAGTTATGGGTTACTTTTGGAACAAGAGTCACGAGTTCAGGGAGACAAACTGTTAAGGATAAAATTGAAACAATCGCAAACAAGAGGAATGTAAGAAACAGTGCAATGGGCTAGGAGAAGAAAAAAACTAGAAAAAGAGAGGTGAGGCCCAACTTGCCCTCCATGGTCGAGCTTGAGGCAAGTCCGCCTCAACTTCGTTGGGGCTGTTTTCCATCCCTAAAGGTTTGCTTTCTCATAGTCCATGATTCAAATTCCCTTGGTGGGCCAGATTTACATTCTCTAATCCTACTTGGATTCATAACCCTATTTCCTAAATCCCTTTGGAATTCAAAACCCTAAGTCCACTCCACCACAAATAAGGGGTCACAGGAAACACCTAAGGTAAGTTTTTCTTCCTACTTCTTACTTACTCTAACATTTTATTAAATACTAATTTAAGCATCAGAGATTTTGTGGCAGATACCACTCAGACATTTTCTTCTTCTTTGTTTTGCATGTCATCTTTTTTTCTCAAGTTTCAAATTCACTGTGGAAGGTACATGAAAGCCAAGTGAGTTTTTTTTGTCCAGAATCTTCCATCAAACAAAAAATGAATTTAATCTTTTCATAACAATGATCGAAATCATAATTGAAGACTAGGAAGAAACAAACATAAATTTTAAAAATTAAAAACTAAAAATAATTATCGAATGTGATCAAGTGATTCCATGAGATTGATTTGATGTGCATAAATCGATCCCATATTCATTATCAAATAAGAAAAGGAGGAGGAAAGAAAGAAAGAAAACTAGAGAAGAGTCCGATTGGGACATATCTCCACAAGAGGCACTCTAGAAAAATGTAGTTTTTTTTTGGGTACCATGAGATCCAACTTTATTTAGTTGTTTCCTACAACTTGGCAAATGGAATCTTTATATTATTATTATTATTATTATTATTATATTATTATTATTATTATGTTGTGCGTGTCTAATGTATCGATTCCTACTTGCTATCAAATAATAAATATCTA
This sequence comes from Citrullus colocynthis, assembly GCA_031780015.1. Lineage (NCBI taxonomy): Eukaryota > Viridiplantae > Streptophyta > Magnoliopsida > Cucurbitales > Cucurbitaceae > Citrullus > Citrullus colocynthis. The sequence goes on along the minus strand of QLSR01000065.1, from coordinate 1,659,298 downwards.
TATCTTATATTACCAACAAACAATAGAACATGTTTTTCTTTATATTATAATTTTTTTTCTTTTGGAATTGCACTGCACGTACAGAATTTTTCTTTTATTTTTAAAAATATTTTTATTTTGAAAGCAGATGGGAATTTGGAAAATAAAAAACAACACACAACCCATTGGAGAACCAAGAAATTAATTGGGGTAGCGAGAGGGAATCCTTAGTAAAAAATGATCTGTGTGTGATTTTCGGCCCTATTTACATGACATTAAAATGAATGAATAACTTCATCTCTTAGAAGTTTTAAATATATTTATAAATATAACAAAATTTTAATGTTTATCGGCAATAGATTACTATCTGTGTCACGATAGATACATATAGTAGTTTATTGTGATCTATTGTAGTCTGTTGTATTTTGTTATTGGTTGTAAATATTTTCAGCAGTTTTGCCATTTAAGATAATTTTCCTAATATATTATAGATAATATAAATATATAATGACAAATATAGTATTTTTTATGTATAATAATTTGGGAAAGAGAGAACTTGTTAAACAAAGAAAAATAACTTTGATGCCTATAAGTGAACCAAGTAATGAAGAAGAAGTCACAAATTCTAAGTTATGGAGCCATAGTGGTCTATTTATAAGGAATTTGACTTAGGGTTTAACTTAATCTTGTAAAATTAGGATATCATGTTTTCATAAACCCAGACAAGTCAGGTTAATTTTTTTTTCTCTCTCTTTGATCTTATTCTCCTTGGTTAAAATTCACTCCTCAATACCTAATAATATTGGAATCAGTTTCCATGGAACAATAATCAATCTATATTCATTTATTGTGGTGATGATAAATTTATACAATTTGATTATAAAAAAAAAAAAAATAATAAATAAGGTAAAATGAAATAATTAAATTTTTAACCTCGAAGTCATAATCTCGATTAACGTAACTATACAATTTGATGGTTAACCTATGTGGGTTAAACTTTTTAATTAGCCAGATATCAATTAACTTTCAGTTGTATTATATCTACCTGAAAATCATGACAATCAATGCCCAGCTTACATATTAAATAACTGGGATTATAATAATCGCTTACTTTTTTTAGTTGTTATTTTTAAATAATTTATTTAAATCATACTAAGATTTGCAATTACTTCAAACTTAAAATAATCTTGAAACCACCTATAAAAAATGAAAAGAAAGAGAGATCATAAATATATAGGACAGTTGCAAATATAACAATAAGATCTAAAATATTTGCAGACATAACATAATGCAAAAAAATTTGCAGATATGACAAAATTTATTGATATATTTTGCTATATTTTTTATTTTTTAAAATATTATTATATATTTAATTATTATCCCTCAAAGTGTTACCCAACGCAATCACCCTTTTACTAACTACACAAACTACACCTAAATAGACTTTTTGTCTTTTGAGGCAAAATTAAACACGTTGTAGTTTGAAAAATGCAAAATGGTTTGGTGTTGCAATTTTTCAAATATTAATTTGATGAGTTTTTGTTAAATTGAAGTTTAATTTTGAAGAAATAAAGATAGAGCCTTATTTTTTAGAGAAGAAAACACGTATTTGGCTGTTTCTTCAAAGAATATTAAATAAATTCTTATTGATTATATACTTAATTCTATATCTAAAGTTTTACTATTACAAGCTTTCATATCATTCTCTCGGATAGCAACAATAAATATTCAATATTATCTTTCTTTCTTATTTTCTCTCTTTTTTCTTTTAGGAGTAATTGGCCAAAAGTCAACATCTTCAGTACAGAGTTGTTTGAATTACATAACATTTTAGTTGAGACGTTGTATACTGAAGAAGATCGTCAGAGAATATTTTAGAGAGTTTGATTTTTTTTAAAATAGAGTCCAATATTCGTACTTGAACTTAATTATTTAAATATTTATTTTTTAAATTTACTCAATTTTCTTCTATTATTTGTAATTTACCCATTATTCATATAAATCGAATAGACTTATTGCCTTACAAATTTTAAGTGAACATTACAAAGAGTGATCAAAATGTTTTAAATTCACGTTGGAAAACTACAACAAAAAAGTTATGCTAAGTGAACCTAAACTATAAAAATTCTTGGCCCCTTTTGAGGTCATATTGTAACCAAATAAAACAAGATAATTATTTTATTTAATGCTTTACATGTTTGTTAGCCCTTGTTTTAGAATGCATTATCTTTCTTTCTCAAAAGAAGCTTTGCCAAATGGCAAAAAATCATGCTATTGCATAATCAGTTAATCTTGGATTAGGGGTTACCAATTTTGGTGGTAATGGGCTCCAAACATTATGCCTACTTTTTTTTTTTTTTTTTTTTTTTTTT
>QLSR01000065.1:1626981-1652375 GCA_031780015.1 Citrullus colocynthis | reverse complement strand
TTTTTTTCTTGCTTACCACTTATAACTGTATTTTAAAGTCTTTTAGGTTTTTATAATTCTTTGAAGATTTTTATATGCCGTGAAGTGTTTTATAAAACCCATGTCTTACTAGACATTATTTTATTTGGTATTTTATTTATTTATTATTTTCTTTTATGTTACACATTTAATTTTTTTTTTTCCTAATGATATCCTATATCAAATCTCCACACCTAGAATTCCCTTTCTATCTTCGATCACTTGTTCATCATCTATAATCTTTCAACCTGGAATAGGAGTAAATGACTTTATTGAGTTGTATTTCTACAATATCTTTTTTAATGCATTGAGAATCAATTGCTTTAGAACATTCCTATATTTTTCCCGCCAAAACTCTTGATATAACTTTTACATAGAATTGTCGTGATTTCTCCTGTCAACAAGTGAATGGCTACTACATAGCAAAAATTTGAGTAGTAATGGCTTAAATTCTGGTTTTCAAGTCCAATGGCAGTAATCAATACAACTTAAACTTGCCAAGAGTTTAACAGTTAAATTATTAGAGTCAAACTATGCCCTCAAAAAGTTGAAAATAGGGAATTCTACAAGTTTTCTTGGCACCAAAATGTTGTAGAGTCAGGTGGATTGTCTAGTTAGATTAGTCGAGGTGCGTGCAAGTTGGCCTAGATACTGACAAATATAAAACAAATTAAAGAAAAAAGTCTTATGAGTTTCCTTGATACCTAAATGTTGTAGAGTCAGTAGGTTATCCTATGAGATTAGTTTAGGTCCATAAGCGAGCTTGGACAGTCACAAATATAAGAAAAGGAAGAAGAAAGGAACTGCTGACCTTTTATTCTTTCATTTTAAAGAATAATAAGAAATACAAAGGGTGATGACACCTCCTAACTCTTGTGGCGTGACCATAAGATGGAAAGTAAGGACACCTCCTCCTAGTTTGTGCTCTATGAATGAAATGTTTGTTGCTATTTGGTCATTTTCCATCTAATTCGGTGTTGAATGCCACATTATAGGTTATTGGATTCCCTGCAGTGGTCACTAGTAATTTTTTTGGCCACAAAACTTAAATATGCAATATCATTTGAGTTTATAGACTTTGAAATGTTCCAGGGTCCTGATTATTATCTTAAATGTGTTTGCGATTGGTACATATTTTATTTTTGCTTGTGATATTATGACAACAATGATGGTCACAATGCAGTACATTTCCTTCTCAGGCTGATTTTCCCCCTCTTGCTCTTCACACAATGCTAGTTTTGTGCTTTTCATGTTTCACTGGGTGTTATTCAATGATTTCTTCTTTATATATATATTTGTTTTCATTAATCTGACACAGCATGACATTGAGATGGTTTTATTAATACTTGATAGTGTTGGTCCTTTATTTTAGAATGGATAACCGTGATCCTGTTAAGTGCATTTGCAACTTGCATTTGGTTTAATTTTAAAATCAAATGATACAGGCAATTTGCTCAGCGTTCAAGGGTTCGGAAACTTCAATATATAGCTGAGCTTGAAAGGAAAGTACAAGCTTTGCAGGTCAGTATTGTATGCTGAAATTATGAATTAGTGGGTTCATACAGTTGATGTAAAAGCTCAAATGTCACCTCCATATTTGTTATTCCATAGGCAGAGGGCTCTGAAGTCACAGCTGAGCTTGAATTTCTCAACCAACAAAATCTTATTCTTAGCATGGAAAACAAAGCCCTCAAGCAGCGGTTAGAGAATTTAGCTCAAGAGCAGCTAATTAAATACTGTAAGCTCTTATTCCCTAGATATCTTGCATTCTTTGTATATTGATAGATGTATAGGTAAATAGGTAAGTAGGTAAGATTGCTTTGATATATAGGTAGATATTTTAACTTATGATATTTTTGGATAAATTTTACTTGAATCATTAACAATGGCATTTATCTGCAAAAGAACTTCATGGTATTATTACGTAAAACTGACAGAACTATTGATGGGCTAGAAATAGATTAAGGAAGGCTATTCTTTCCTGGAAAACGATTGCTGTAGCTGCTCTCCTTTAATAAGGAAAGCGACTAAGGAATTTCTTTTGACGAGAAATAGATAAGAAATCAACCCAAACACCAAATAATCCAAAAAAAAGAAAAAAAAAAGAAAGAAAAAGAAAAAAAACCCCTCCTATGGGCTTTCTTTACAGAAAACAATAATGGATAATGTTAAATTAGATTCTTAGTCCGTATTTTATCCTTATATTTTAAATTATTTCATTTTAGTTCTCGTACTTGACTAATGATACAACATCATATGTAAGCTGATACGGTGCTATGTGGATCCTTATATCACTGAGAGATGGATATGCAAGGACCGTCAGAAAATTTTGTTCCTAAGTACATAGACCAAGTTGAAACATATGAAGGTGTAAGGACTAAAATGGTACTACACAGGCACCCATTTAAAATATGTTTGAACATACATTTTATCTTATATTTTTAATATATTACATTATTAGGTTTTCTGAAATTATATGTATTTTGGAAAGTTTTTGAATTGCATGCACAAACAAGTAATTAACCAATTTTAAAAAGGTTGAAGCTTTGTGATCCAAACTTGATATATTTGCATGTGAGTTCAGAACTGCCTTGATTAATTGCATATGAGTCACAACATTACAATCCATGTATCAACTCCAAAGTCCAAACTTGATATTTTGAACAAATGTGTAACTTTATTTTCAATGTTTCTGAAGTTCATTTTTGGATCACACATCGCTCTCAATACTGATCATAAAATTTAGAACTCACAATACTCATTTTCTATATCCAAATCCAATGTCTAATATTGAAGGTGGATAATATGATCCAAAAATTAATTTAGACTCATCGAAAAAATAATGTTGTCTATATATATATATATATGTATGTTGATGAAGATAATTAAAAAAATCAATAATCGATTTAATGACCATATGTAAAAAAATAATACTAATAAAATGCTAAATGAATTGTTATAGAGTTGCTCACATTATGTATGAAATCATGTTGATAAAAGAAGTCATTGATTCTGGAACAGTAAGGATTTTTTTTTTTTTTAAAAAATAAATTATCATTATTATTTTTTGGGATAAGGAAATTGTAAATTACCTATTCATGCATACTGGAAAATTAATTTCCATAAACTTGTAATTTGTATAAACATAACAATGTGTTAGCATTAGGAAAATATAGATTAAGCATGTGTACTTTTGTTGCTATACCATTTTAGTCCGGCCTTTAAATATTTCAATTTGGTCTCATACGTACAGCAGGATTACAAATTGGATTACAAATAGTATATGTGAAGGCTGATGCCAGCATCTCTGTGGTACCATGTCAGCAACCACGTGGTGCCATTTCAGTCAACCAACAGCATTTTGTCTTATGAATCTCTCTAACTAACGATAGAAACGAATCATGAGACATTATGAAAGTACAAAGACTATGCCAAAATGAGTTTATTTAAAATATGACAACATAAGTGCTAAAGAACTCCATAGAGATGCTTCGAAAAGAACTTGATCTCAAACATCTTTGTCCTAATTGGAAGAGTCATGCAAGGGTATTTTATTTCTTTCCCTAATATTATCAGTAGGCTTTTAAGTGCAAAAGTCCTGTGTTTGAAAGGATGACAGATAAGATCTGTTCAAGGCAACGGTTAATAAAGATTAAGGGGCAGCAATGGATTTGTCAATGACGAGGTTCCTATTTTTAGTTTTATTTGCTGTGTTAACACGGCCCAGAACCAGATTCCAGAAGAACCTAATCCTTCTGAGGTTGTCTTTACACCCGATCTCCATGGTAAGTTTTTTTGTTTGAGAGACTAATTCTGTTTTTGAGTTGACTCATTAAGAAGGAACCTATCTTATAGGAGCTAATACTATCTTTCAGATAAGTTTGTCTTCCTGGGTTTCGGAAGATGACACTGAATAGTTTATAACTTGAACTAGACTTGCAAGCTCCCTAGTTCCGAATCAAAGACCAGTGTGGCAAAAGAAATCTTCCTACTGTTGTTTGAGTGGTCCCAAGCCGGAAAAAAAATGTAGGAAATATGATCTTCAAAGGAGCAGACTGCGGCTTGGGTATGATGCCAAAAGTTTGCGTTTAAGTGTAAACTATTGCCAAGTTTTGATACCCAAAGATCCCCTCAAAGCTTTTGCGATGACATACAAACTAACAATGGGTTGAAGCTTTGAATTTTGATGGTTGCAGATCAAACAACCACCCTTCTCATGGTAGATACTGGCAACTTCAGACTGCCCCACCAAGAGTCTCTCTAAACCCACTTGAAAACATTATTTCTGTAGTTTAGGTTCGGCTGATTATTTTGGTAGGGTTAAGCTGTGGCTGGTCATTGCTGCGGTGGATTCATCCGTCTCAGTACCTAACAGAAGTTTTGTTAAAGGTTGTTTTGCTATCCCTTTAGTGTTATACTTTTTAGGACGAAGTGGCAGCTTCTGTTCATTTGGTCCCTCTAGCCCGAAAGTTTTGTTGATGCTAATCACAGTTGGGAAGTTATTCTTCCATACAGCGACTTACCCTCCACTCATGATCTCATCACTTTGACATTGAGCTTGGAATAAATGCTTATGTTTGCTTTCCTCAATGGAGTGTGCTTTCTCATATTATGAAGACCATCGTGTTGTTGACTTTTTGGCTTCTAGTAGTCCTAGACCTTGTTAGGTTTTGTTGTATGTATATATTTTATGGAACTTTTTTTTTTTTGGTACTCCCGCTGTTTGATGAGGGTGCTGACCTGGTTGGGTAAAATCTATGCACAAGTATTAACATTATAGAGAAGAGTTGCTACTTTGTAGACAATTCCATGTTTTGAAAGAACTCTTATCTGCCATTCTATGAGAAGTAGGATTTTCCGCATTTTATTTCTACAAGAAAGCTAAGAGATGAAACTCTATCCAGTGGAGCAGGAAGTACTGGAGAGGGAGATTGGAAGGTTAAGAACTGTGCACCAGCAGCAACATCATCAGCACCAACAACCACAACAGCTACGACCTTCTTCTAGTCATCGGCGTACTTCGAGCAAAGACCTTGACAATCAATTTGCTAACCTTTCTTTGAAGCCAAAGGATTCTGGTTCAAGTCGTGACCCGGTAACAGGTCCAGTGCGCAGTTAGGTGTCTGGTTTGGCTTCAAATGTGTTGTGCCTGGGTGATTTTTGCCAAATTGGTGAACAAAAATGATCGTCCCTTCGTGCAAGACGCCGCTGATCTCTTCCAGTCTTGGTACTGTACCTGTCTGTCTCTTTCTCTCCTCTCTGCCCTTTTAATTCTTTGCTGCTGTTTCCTGCCTTTTCTGGAATTAACATCTTCATATGAAACATCTTCATATGAATTGAATGCACCTGGTGGTCATTGCCGTTGTATTGTTTGTTCTACATGGGTTGTGTGGCCTACCGGAGGTGGTATCTGTATGTACTGTATGTCTAATCAATTATAATTTACATCAGTTGTAAGCACCATTTTTTTTAGTTTCATCCAAAAAAAAAGTTCCGCTCCCCACAGTGTGAACATCTTCTGTTGTGCTGTTTGGAACATTCAGTACCTGTAATGCATCATGGTGAGAAATAACTTATTGTGATTTCCAATGAAATCCCTGATTTACTGATGGAATGCTTGCCTAGTGCCTCTCTCTCTCTCTCTCTCTCTCTCTCTCTCTCCATGTACTTGGATTTGTTTAAACTGTTTTTATGGTTGAGTTGATCTACAGATTTAGATGTTTTTCTCCCAGTTGGGTAATAAGTGGTGTGGAGTATTATTTGGTATTACAAGTTTAGTCTGAATTGTTAAGTTTGTCTATTTGGTTCTTTGGTTTGGTTTGGACTTTAAGTTTTTAACAAGGCTCTAAACTTTCAGTTTTGTTATTAAAGCTAGAGGTGATCATCGGTTGGGCAATGTTGATTTTGGGCTAAAATTGCCGCCGACCACTGATGTATTGGTTGCTGTCGGTCGGCGTTCTAGAATAGGAGTGAAGAAGAAAACTAAAAGAGTAGAAAAGAAACAAACTGGCTGTCCGTCGTTGGTTTTCGGCCGGTTTGAATGTTTTTCGGTTTGTTTTGCTCACCTCTAGTCAAAGCCTTCAAAATAAGGTTCAAACTAATTGTTGTAGTGAACTTTTACCCATAGAACGTGTTTAGAGATTTATCTTGTGTGGGTCGAGAATCCCTGATTAGGAGGGAGTGGGGAGAATTCTCATAATTTATTCTCAATCTCAGATAAATGGAAAATTTTGTGAAGAAACGGGGAAGTGGGATGTATGAATCAATTGATACAATCGATTGAGGCTGTGCAAGTATTTTTGGAAAATGCTAAGAATTGATAATGAGAGGATAGTTTTTAGTCTCATAAGCAGTTTAAACATGTAGGTAATGTGACCGGGGGGTCACAAGAGAAGGGATGCAAAATGCAAAGCTTGGGCCAATTTCGAATCCTCATTTCAAGCTTGGGCCTGGACTGCTGGATGGTATCAAACTTCAACAATTAATCACAAAAGTTTCACTCAAATATTATTTAAATCCTCGTATCTATCTTGATATATGTAGGGGAAGAACTACATGTGTCCCCTCCTTTCTGTTTGGTGGGGATAAACAGAATCTTAAATGTTCGAAATTATAGATGTTCGACATCTTTAGATTACCATATTTGTTTTGTAAGAATATTTTTTTTAGGAATTATTCGAGAATGTTTTAAATTTACCTAATGTTTCAAGAACGCCCTTACAATTATTTATTAATATATAATTAATTTAATATAATTTGAACTGAATGTTAAACGAAGGAATGAAGCTGAATGTCGATGTTTTATGGAACTCTAATAATGCGGAGTTAGTGGGGTTGGTGGTTCGTGACTCCTTTAGATCTCCTATCTGTGCTTTTCGTATGGTCTCTAGAGTGGTCCATCAATTTATTGGAAACCCAAGTTGTGATCGAGGAATTAAAACATCTCAGTTCCTCTGTTTTCTCCCTTCCCTAGACTATTGTGTTGCATTTGATTTTTAGGAGGTGGTGAGGTGAAGAATGCAGTTGAAAAGATTGGCGTTTTGGTGAGTCGTTTGAGAATTGTCTCATCTTTTTGTATTCATGTTCAGAATTGGGTCGCTCATTGTGCAGCCCTTTATGTTGCAGGTTTTCGAATTCCTTTGGTTATTTTGATACTTCCATTTTGAAAGATTTTGGGAGGTGGTGGGTTTTTTCTTTCCCTAGTTAGGTTTTGCATGTTATTAATGTCAATCTTTCTCCTCCGTTGCCCACAATTTCGGGGTCTAATGAAGTCTCTTCCAAAGAAACAAAATTTTTAAAAGGAAAAGACATTGTTTTTTTAAAATTTATTATTATTATTATTTAAATATCGTAACAACATCATTCTTTCCTTCTAACATTCTTCCCTCCGTTTCCTGTTTTCAAAAATTTCCAAATCACTCATTTTGTTTTTCCTAATTCGCTCGCTCGCTTAGGGGTTATCTAATATCTTCATCCATTTGCCTTTTTTTTTTTTTTTGTCTTTCTCTTATTAATTTTTTAAAGTTAATTTTTTTATTTTCGTTCTGTTTTCTTTTTTTTTTTTTTTGTCTTTCTCTTATTAATTTTTTAAAGTTAATTTTTTTATTTTCGTTCTGTTTTCTTTTTTTTTTTTTTTGTCTTTCTCTTATTAATTTTTTAAAGTTAATTTTTTTATTTTCGTTCTGTTTTCTTTTTTTTTTTTTTTGTCTTTCTCTTATTAATTTTTTAAAGTTAATTTATTTATTTTCGGTCAGTTTACAACTTTTTTGTCTCCAATTTACTGTCGTACACCGTTTCATTGTAGATGATAAAAATATCTATCTATTTATAGATATATAAAATTTTCAATGTCAGTCACCGATAGACTTCTATTGTTAAGTGATAGAAATCTACGCGGTCTATCGCCTAGTGATAGAAATCGACGTGGTCTATCGACAGTAAATTTTTATTTATATTTGTAAATATTTTTGCTCATTTTAGTATTTTTGAAATCACCTCTTTTATTTTCATTTTCCAGTATGTTGTTACTATTTTGTTTTTTTTTATTTTTTTTCTTCGTATGTTTTCTTATTTTTTTTTTTTTGTCTTTCTCTTATTAATTTTTTAAAGTTAATTTATTTATTTTCGGTCAGTTTACAAGTTTTTTGTCTCCAATTTACTGTCGTACACCGTTTCATTGTAGATGATAAAAATATCAAACTATTTATAGATATATAAAATTTTCAATGTCCGTCAGCGATAGACTTCTATTGTTAAGTGATAGAAATCTACGCGGTCTATCGCCTAGTGATAGAAATCGACGTGGTCTATCGACAGTAAATTTTTATTTATATTTGTAAATATTTTTGCTCATTTTAGTATATTTGAAAACACCACTTTTAATTACATTGTCCAGAATGTTGTTACAATTTTGTAATATTTGATGATTTTTTTTTAGTTTCATTTGAGAGCGTTAAAAATAAGATTTTCATCCTTTAGTATAAAAACGTATTCGGAGAAAATCTTATTAATTACATATTAATTCAATAGATCTAAAATTTAATATTAATTAATACTACTCTATTCTTTCCTTTCTCTCAAATGAAAACAAGATACACAACATCTTCCATCTTCTCTTTTGCTCATATTATCTCATGTGTTCATTTAAGATAATTTGTCAAAAGAGGGGTGTTCATAATTGTGGAGCTTTGAGTTTGCATAGTAGTTTGAGTTATATAATCTTTCGGTTAAATTATTGTATTTGAGATATGCAAAGGAAGACACGAAAAAGAAAAAAAAACTATTTTCACACGCCTTATATGATTTTTTCCATATTCATATGAGAAAAAAAAAAGAATTTCAAACATTTTGTAAAATAATAATAAAAAAAATAGAAATAGAAAAGGACACATGGAAAAAAAACTATATTTACACACCTAAAAATCATTACTAACTCGCACATAAAAGTCACATAGGTCATAGTACATAGTATATATAAAATTTATTTGTACATTTTGTTTTCAATTTTTTTTGTTTATTTGGGTATATTTCAAATAATCGAGGATAGCCATCTATCTTAGTATAACATATATCTTAAGAGAAACAACATTAACATTAAACTATGAGGTATATATTATATAAAACCTTAAACTTGTATTTATTGTAATACATTTGGAATAAACCTTATAAATATTTGAAATAACATTGTATATATTTGAAATAAACATTGTATATATACAGAAATATGATATAAGTGAAAGAATAAAATAATATTCATTAAATAATAATTTAAAAAGTAAAAAAAACTTAACCAAAACTACTCCCAAATTGAAGGAATAAATACCATATAAGTAAATAAAATAAAATAATATTCATTAAATAACACCCCAAATTAATTACAAGATATACAATATTAGTTGATAATACAATTTGTTTTAATATTTAATTGAATTTCCAATTGATTTTTTAATTAATGTTAAATTGTAAGAATTTTAAAACTTTACTAAGATAGAGAATGAGAATAAGCTATATTTGTCCAAAAATTAGGGCAAAATCTAGATATGAAATATATTACAACTTTAAGATATTTGTGAACTAGGTTAAATCTCTAAAACTTCCTAAATGTAAATAATAGTTATCATATAAGATTGAAGTTGTAGATAAAAAAAAAAAAAGTAATAATCAACTTAATAATTGCAAAGAGAAAAATAAATTGAAGGTAAAATGATAAGATGAGTACAACAAATCTAAACCTAAAAAGGTTAAGTAAAACATCAATGTTTGTGAAAATTAGATCTCAAAACAACCTATTTTTGACACAATGGATAGTGAATAGATGGGCTAAAGCAAATGGTGACTGCCTACTTAAGATTTAAAATTTACACGGTTTCTTAAATATAATAGAATATACAAATATCCTGTGAGATAATTGAGACAAGAGTGGTGCAGATTTTGGCCTCAAATTAATGCAAGCCTGACTTTTCAGCCCATTTTTCAATGAGCATCAACGTTTTAAAATTTTTCTTGTTGACCAATATCATTAAATGTCAACAAAATACTTGACCCATTTGTATATATTGCACAATTGGCTTGCATATTTAGTGTCTTTGTGCAGTTGTTAAATCTCACATCTACGTCCCTAAAACCATTAATGTACAAGAATTCAGCACAACAGGAACAGGTCACTTTTAAAAGGATTTCTTCACTTGGCATTTGGTTGGCTTTCAAAGTTTGATGAATCATGTCTAGAAACAACGATAATCAAAGGGTATGGAAAAGGCTCATCATCTCAGCTAATATTCTCATCATCAGAGCCATATGGAAAGAAAAAAAGGAAAAAAGAAAACTGTGCTAGACTACTTACTGCTTGTAACTTGTGTATTGCACTGCCATCTCCTGAATTCTTCTGTTATAATGATACAGAGAGAAACAAGAAGAAGAAAGCTATGAATGAGGCTGCCATGGCCCTGTGAGATTTATTTGGGAGCCTTGGATATTGGTCTGGAGGTGGCATTACACATTCATCCCCATTGAACAAAATTCTTCTTGGGAATGCCCATCCTTCTCTGAAAGTGAAAATTTCTGAATCTTTTTGGAGAAGAATTTCTGTTTGGACATTCCCTCTCTCTCCTGATGTGAGTAACAAGTCATTGTAGAAGTGAATCCCCCAAAACATCCCTGTGTCATCTTCAGAAGTACAACAAGAATTTATACTCAGCATTTTCTCCCAGAAAAAGTCCAGTCTCTCAAAGACATGTTTCAGAAAGCATTTGAAGTACAAGAAATGCTAGTTTAGTTAGTAAAAAATGCTTTTGATAGATTCAAAAGTACCTCAAATACTTTTGAGATAAACGATTTGTTGCGTTTTTCAAATATATAAAAGGGCGTTTTGTAAATTATGAAGACACCTTTCATAAGCTAATTGTCTTAAAGAGTTCAAAAATACTTCCAAATAGACTATGCTTTAATATGCTATGAATTTTGATAAAAGAAAATTGCGGGAGATAAGATCCAATGGACAGTGGTGAAACTTACTGATGTTACCATACTGATTGAGGGGGCTGTAGTTGAAGCTGAAAACTTGAGTAATATTCCGCAAATTGGGATGCATCACTACTAAGTTCCATTCAGAGTAATTCTTAGCAAAGTTTAGATTTGTGATTGTTATCTTTACCCTCCAATACTGTGTATAACTCTGTTTCACGTGCCAATGCACCCTTATTGGGCACATATGCTGTGAACACCTCACCAATGGTTCTACTTCAGCAGTGTAATGTTCATGTGGAAGTTGCAACACTGAAGGAGTTTCACCTGACCTGTAAAATATTTTTGGAAAGTGGAAGATTTTACTAGTCACACAAAGTAATAACTATATTCCAAACCTTGGCACATTTTTATAGAGTGGAAGATTACTTGACACATTTTGTTCCCTTTAGCCATTGGCAACCACAGCTGCACTGAGGGCAAGGGACAATGGTGCTGTTGTAGAAAGATGACAATGAAACGCAGCACCTTGGTGTCGGTGATGATTGAAATTGGGAGTAAACACAGGTCACATTCCATGTTTCTACAATCAGAAACGTAGAGATCCCAGAGAGAGAGTTCAGTTAACATACAATACTGCAGCTACTTTCTAAATGTCAAAAGACATCTCATAAAACTAACACATGAATACCAAATTCCAATATCATAGAAGAGAAGTTCGTGCCAGTTACAATACTCACTTTGACAAAAGCCAGAGATATTTACATACTTGGTTCAATCAACTGTTGGTATCAGAAGTGACCTTGAAGGGGAAAAAAAATCTCCATTCTCTTATGTTTCCTTTATGTTCATACTTCTTTAACTTACCAAGATAAATGGTCAGTTGGACATCCATTTTGTTTATGAAGTTTTCTATTGTTCAAATCCCAAACAGTTTATTTTAACTAAAGAAGTCATAATCTTTTATCAAACAGGACATAGAAGAACAAATTTTTCTGTCAGCTATCTCAAGTAATTACCTAGAACTTGTGTCCACCGGCGACCGCCATCCTTACTGAACTTGGTCGGAGGGACTTGAAATGGTTCACTACAAGTATATCCAGGAAGCCCCAGTGTGAAATTTTCAGGCATTTTGTAATCTACATCCTTTCCGGAAGACTTCCCAACATTCATTTGGAAGGCAGCTCCATAGTTGGCAGACTCTTGTCTCATGGAAGATAGCACACCTCCTTTACAACAATTAGCCACCTGCAACTTATAAGGAGCTCCAGGCATAAGATCAACAATCACAGGCTTCTTCTCACAACAATGAGGAAGCTCTTTGCCTATGTATATGGAGCAATTTCCTTGCTGAGTAGCCTCTGCTCCCCACATACTCCATATAACCTCCTCACTTTTCCATGACCAGCCAAGTTTCCAACCAGGCAACTCCACATGGCGAAACAGTTGGAAATTGTACAATGAAACCCTCACCTGTGAAGTTTAACATAATGATCAATTGATTTAGAACAAAAAAGGGGTGTCAAGTTGTCATTGCTATTGTGTTCATGTGTAGATAGTTAGATGAGCTCCCAGAAGATTTGATAGTTCGATGAGGTTGTTGCTGTGACACAACGCTACTATATAGCAAAACTCACAAGAGAAACTACTGAAACAAGCTGCTGCATTTTGTAGATGGAACAATGACAAGAGAGATGAGGACAAAGAATTATAAGATTCCATGGAAAAAAAAAAAGGAATTCTTTTAAGCCAAAATGGCCAAACACTTTCACTTATTAGGATATGCGTTACTTTGAAAAGTACAAGATGTTAGAAAACGCCAAAAATGAGAAACTTTAGCTCCTCAGAAAGTGAGAACTGGAAGCTATATGTTTTAGTCTAGAGTCGCAATCTCAAACTCATGATTTTTTTTTTCTTTTTAAAAGAATATTACATCACAATGTGGGTAAGAATTTAGGGGGCGTTAGGACAAAGGAGTCAGGGAGTTGGGAGTTGTGAACTCCACTCCTTGTTTGATCAAGGAATTTGTGGACCTACAACTAAAAAAATCAATTTTATGCCTTATGTCCTTACACTGTGGGCCCTAGGAATTCATAACTTCCCAGACTTCACAATTCCAATACTCGCCCAAACACCCCCTTAAGCCTTTGATTCTTTTAAGACAAGTAGAGATGTCTTGATCACTAAGTTATGCTCAGATTGACTCTAAAATCATGAATATTGAATTATTAGTATAAAAAATATGAAAAGATCTAATTTTGAACGACATCATCTTATAGCGAAAACAACAACGACGTCGTTTTCAAGAAAGACTATTTTTTGAATTCCATTAAGCTCGATATGAGTTAAGAGTTCAACGTGTAGCCTATACCAAATAAAACTTCATAGGTCCACTCAATCATAGAACATTTCAAAATGAAACAAACTAATAATATGATTATAATAATACGTGATTCACACTTAAATTAAATATTAAGATAAAGTATTCCAACACAAGAATCTTTTAGAAATAACGTTAAGTTAATTCAATATCATAAGTGATAACAGGGATAAACTAAAAATTGACCAGTAAAATCAGGAGCATAACAGTTATACTTACATCATAAGTATCCCCATTCTCTACCAAGAAATCCCATGTGATGGTAATGTTAGCATAAGGGTCCAATGAGTCATATCCATCTGCATTTCAACCTAAGCTTTGTATTAAATTTCTTCTATTCCCTCACAAAGAGAACCCATTCCACAGACAAAACAAAACACAAAAATGACATGCGGAGGAATATATACTTACAGGAAGGTGAGAAAGAGCAAGTGAGAGAGAAGAAGATCAAAACAAAGACCATAAACCTTTGATCCAAACATGGGTTTCTTTGGAAAATGGAAATAAATTGGTTCTCCATACCAAAAATAAGGTATTGAAAACCCCCCAAAAAGGGCCTGCGGCGGATTTTGAATAAAATCTGTGATGGGAAAATCTCAGGAATGGAGGCGACTGGGGATTTTGGGGTTAATTTGAATATGAAATGTTTGTGAGTGTAAAAAGGGCAATAAAAGGGAAGAAAGGGAAGGGGAATGGAATGGAAAGGAAACGCAAAATGAATAATGGAGACTGAGTGCAGTGCATGGCATGGGAATGAATGTATTGCATTTTTCTTTTGCAGTTTTTCTCTCTCTTTGGTGGGAATGTTAAAAGCAGATGAGAAAATTATTAATTGAGATTAATGAAAATTCCCCAAATTGGATGTTAAATTTCAAAGCAAGTTGGTCTCATTATTATTTATTTTTTTATTTTATTTTTTTGAAAAAGTTGGTCTTATTTTTATGGAATTAGTTTGAGGGATATTTTTTTAAAAATAATTATAAAATCAAAAAAATATTTAAATTAATAAATAAACACTTTACCCATGGAGAGATTAAAACGTTTATTGCTTATAGGATCATAATTATATTTGTGATATTTGGTTGCTTTTTCTTTATATTTCAATGTTTTTTTACACTATAATGCAAATGTCTATTCACTTTTTATGTCGCATGAAGATGTAAAAATATTGATCAAAATATAGATTTGTTAGAAATTTAAGAAATGTTTTTAAAAATAGCAAAATGAACCAAAATTTTTATAAATATATAAAAATTTCACTGTTGATAAACCGTGATAGATTTCTATCATTTGTCAATAGACCATGATAAAAAGTCTATCACAATCTATTGTTAATAGACAGCGAAGTTTTTCTATATTTGTAAATAGTTTAATTAGCATATGACGCCATTTAAAGTACATATATGAATAAAATAAAACTAGTAATTAAGTAGACATATTGTCTTTAAAACCTAATATTTATAGTTGTTTGGCCTACCAACTTATAAAAATTGGTGTAAATAACTCAATTTCAATAGTAAACACTATTGAAGTTTGCACTTTTGTAGAGTAATTTCATATTTTTTTCATATTTTTCTACTTTTCATATTTATCAAGAAACTTTATTTTTTCCTCTATCTGTACTTTTTACATTTATCGAGTAACTTCATCCTCTCTTCTTAATCTAATTTTCATAGTTATCGAGGAACTCTATCTTACAACTCTACACCCCAATTACAAACTTACTAACTTCCACATATTCACTCCAAACTTATTAACTGCCATATAATAATTTCTCGAAATGCCATATAGTGGTTAAAAGGCATGAAATGCATTTCTTTTTCTTTCTAAGAACATAAATAAAATAGATCTGTTTGTAGTGAATTTGCTCATATTCAAAGCTCACTTGGTCAGTGATCCATGCTATCTGCCTACCATTTTGCTTTCTTTCCCTTTTTCTTTTTTCTTTCCAATAATTTGTTTTCTTAATAACTGTTATTTTAAATTATAAATTTAGTTAATTAGCTTTGGTATTTGTGCTTGGGTTTTAAAATGGGGTTTGAACTTTTGAAACATATGTATTATTGTAGGCTTAAAAAAATTCCTTGAAGCTTGAGGATTTTTGTAGTTCTTCTCTTTTTGCATGAGACATTTTAGGTTGGAGATAGGAAATAAAATATGCATCAGAGAGGAAAAACAAAAACAGATTTGATATGTTGAGTATGTATAGATTATTTTAAGATAAATTGTAAATTTGGCTTCTATAATTTGGAAAAAACTAAAATTTAGTTCTTGTAGTTTATAATTAGAAGTTAGTATCTATATTTTGATAAAAGCATGATAAATAGTCTTTACGCTAAAGCTATTTATAAAATTTTATTAAATAATAAAAACTAATTCCTAATTATAAACATTAAGAATTAAATTCTAACATTCTCAAAATTATAGGGATCAAATTTGTAATTTAACCATTATTTTATTATTAGAGAGAGTTAAAAATGAAAGTTGAGATTTTAAATAACATGCATATTGCAATTTATATGTTTCATTATAATGTTATTACAATTTTTTTTTTAAAATTTTGAAAAGCATTACCATCTTATATGTTTATTAATTTACCTCCATTACAAAGTGATAAATAGTGAATTTCTGTTGAAAGAAAAGGGATAATAATTTTAAATGGCAAAACTGCTGAAAATATCTTTAAATATAGCAAAATGTTACTATCTATCTTGTGATAAACACTGATAAATATTGATAGACAGTAATAGATGATAGTAGTTTATCAATGTCTATTAATGTTTATTGTACATTTTTTTATTGTACATTTTGTTATATTTGTAAATATTTTAGTTTGTTTTGCTATATTTGAAGAAGAAGAAGAAAAAGAAGAAGAAAAAGAAGAAGAAGAAGAAGAAGAAGTTCGCTTTTAAAAAAAAAAAAAAGAGCAAATTTATTATTTTTTTTAATAAAAGAAAACAATTGAAGTGCAATACTTTTATTAAAAAATTATATTTGGTCATGATATTTGAAGTTTGTTTCAAATTTGTTCCTGAGCCTTAAAATTGAACATTTTGGTCTTTATTAAAATACATAATGATAATTGAAATTGAAATTAAAATATAATAGTATTATTTGAAAAAAAAACAATCGCTCCTCTATCCCACCATTTCCTATTGGATAATCGTATGGATGATTCAACAAACAATATCTTATCCACGAAATAATATCTACAATTTAAACGACGAGCAAATTTTTTAAAAGTTTTGAATTTGTCAAAAATCTATTAGACAAAAGATTTGAAAGTTTAAGAATATATTGATAGAAAATTAAGAGTTTGACATATATTAGATAATTAAAAGTTTAAGAATTAAATAAATAAATACTAACTAAAAATTATGGACTAAACTGCTAAGTTAACATAAAAATTATTTTGTTATTTACACACTTTGTTTTCCACTCATAGCAAGACTTTTTATTATTTTCCTATTTAGAGATTTTTTTTTTCAAATGTTACATTAAGAATAAATAAATATTGACATGTCAAATTTACAAAAAATGTAAATTCTGATAGATATCTCTTAAAAAAATTTAAATATTCAATAAACATTTAACACTTTTTACCTAAGTCAATATGCATATTGTTTATAGTTGAAAATATCACTTTGGTCTCTATATCTTGAAATTTGTTCAATTTAATCTCTATACTCTCAAGTGTCCAAATTTTATCCGAGTAGTTTCAAGAATCTTAAATTTAATCTCAACAACCTTTTAAAATAATTTTTTAGATGAAAATTAACTTTGAGGAACCAAATTTAAAATGTACTAAAAGTATATAAATTAAAATTGGATATTTGTAAGTACCTATATCTAAGAGTGTGCTTGGATTTCATTTTCAAGTGTTTAATTTAAAAAATAAGTCATTTTAAAAAAAATTGGAGTGTCCGACAATCACTCAAAATATATTTTAAAGTATATTTTAAACAATTTTTTATCAAATTAGTTTAAATAAAAATAATTTTTTCTTTTTCTAATCAATCTAAAAGATCTCTAAAATTGAACGAATAGAAACCACAATGATATTTTAATCTTATAAACATTCCGCTTTAAATATATACAGTAAAATGTGGATTCAATTTGTATGTGAATGTTAAACTTACCATATTTAAAAATATGATAAAAATGCTGATGAAAATGAAAAGCTGCCTATGGCATCTTTAGTAATAACACCTTTTTTTTTTTCTTTGATAATTAATAATTTATAGAGTACAAAAATTGAAATTGATGTTGATACTTTGAGCAAATGAAATTATCGATTTTTCTTTTTAAACTGAAATTTGAAAAGAGAACAGCCACGTGGATTGTTATTTGCTGCAAATATAAATTTTGATCATGGAGATTCGAGTTGCACATCGCGGGAGACAGAGAAATGCGTCCGCCGAGCAAAGAACCCTGCAAGAAAGAGGCGTGCGACATTCAAGCTTGTCTCTCCAAAAACAACTTTCTTCCTCACAAGTAGGTTTAATTTAAGATTTTTCTTTCCAATTTGTTTCCCGAGGAATCTGCGATGAATGAATCTCTAGTTTTTAAGCTATTCATCGATTGGGTCATTTGCATGAATCGGAGGGTACAAGAGTTAATATTCTTGTGTTCCTGTATCTATTAACGAAACTCTGGATTGCTATATATCCTTTCTGTTTTGTGCTTCGTGTTTCTTTGTTCTGTCCTTTGAATTATCAATAGTCTCCCTTTGCCGTGTGAGATCGAACAAAAATTTAATTAAGCAATGAAACAGGACAGCTTCGATTTGGAAAGCATCTGGGTTCTTAGTTTTGATCCGTTTTCTTTCCTCCTCATGTTTGATTCATTGACCGACGTATTTAGACCAAGTATTGTAATCCTTGATTTGGGAATTTTCGGATAGCTTACTGAGGTCTGTAGGTGTGTGCAAGAATTTTGAGTAATTTTGTGTTGCTTTGAACTATCTTTTGTTCATTTTTTAAATTGAGATGTGTTTTCATGTACTTCTGATCTGAAATTTAAAGATACAGCTTATTTCCCACGTTCCGAAGATCAAACTTCTTTCTTGCCACAATAGGTTGGTCAGTCCCGAATGATGTCTTCATGATTATAAATGGAAGAAATATATTTTTTTATGAAATTATGGTTTCTTATGAATTATTTAATTCTCCATTAGTTCATGAAGATCATCGAGCTTTCAACATTTCCTAGTTATTCTTGTTGTTTATTTGGGTACCAGAGCGATTAGTTTGTTTGATTTTCCTTTATTATTTCCTGCTAGAGGAATGGGAATTTACTGATGATCTTATTTTTGTTTTCAACAAACCGTCTTCAATTTCTACTTCTGTTACTTCGTCTCGCCAATGATAGATTGGCAGTGTAGTCTGTGCCTGTGGAATATGGCATACACAGCTCCTCCTTTGTTCCTCCTTTTTTCTTATTTTATTTCTCTTTATTATTATCTTTTGGTAGTTTCTTCTGACAAAAGGTATAAATTTGGTGCGTTTGTGCTGGAAGATTGTTAAAAATGTATGTAATCAATGAACTTTTTTTAACAATTAGATTTTCGTTCAAAGTTCTGAAGCTCACTGGTATTGAGTCATTGACCACATTTGACAGATTTATGTCCTGTATATGTTGAAGTATGTTCTTTTTTATGTTGTATGTGCGAAGTGTCTATCGTAGTTCTATTATTAAACCTGATAAGCGAGAAGTTGGATTTGGATTCAAGTGTATGCTAAAGGATAAGGATATGGCTCTTGGAAAACTTGCCTGCTGACCTAATTCAGGAGAAATGTTTTAACCTTCAAATTGCTGATCAACAAAAAAGTTATATGCATTATTTTAGAGAAACACTTGTATTGAAAGAGAAAAATGTCCACCTAGAGGATAGAGAGAATAGTCCATCCCCATGTCCAAAAAAGACACGTAGGTACAAATAGAAGCAGCAGCATGGATTCATTATTTTCTAATCTCCTCGAAAGTAGTTCAGAATGAAGTGACCTAAAAAAGCCTAGCCTTGAAATTCAACCTGGGACTGTAAACAATAAACATCTTCAACAGAAATTCTTCATCTCATGGTTTACAATCAGACTTGCCATAAAGCTTTTCCCTAGTTCTAGCAAGAATGTAATGGACAGAGGCTTCAGGGATTTATGTAGATAATGGGATGAGATGTTTTTAACCTTTTGAGAGCAAGAAGAGGACCGGGTAAAGAAGTTGATTTTCTTGGGGTTTATTAAGTTCCCATTGAGTGATGGTGCTGCTTAAACTCTCAAAAAATATATGCATATAAAGAACCTGACAGATCCGGCTTTCAATGTTGTTCTGTTCAGCCACTTCTTTGTTCTGCTTTGTCGCAGCTGCGGCAAACTGGGGAATCTGGAAGCTAGGTCATAGCTCCCCATTCATCTCTCATTCCAAAATCTAGAATCGTCCCATTTTCCAGTTGGAGAGAATGGATAAACACGTTGGCTTACACTAGAGATAAATAGCTCTTCACGTCACCATCCTACTGCATTACATGGTTTGTGATAATGTTGAAGCTTGGTAAATGTCAATATGATGTGGCCATTGCTGTTATATACATGTGGATATCATTGTGCAGTTGAAACTTTCCAGGAAGTATAAAACCTAATACTTCCCTTTGTTCTTTTTCCCTTCAAGAATATTACAACACAAATTTACGACCTCTCAAAGTGTTATATACGTTAAGCAACCTTACTCCCTCCTTGGGAGGAATTGGGATTTTTTTCTTTTCTCTCTTTTCTACCACCAATGTGGATGTGGATCAGCGAAATTCTTTGCTTATTCGTTGTTCTTTGTGAAAATGGCTGCTTGTCCTCATGACTAGTCTGCATTGTGGCAGTGCTAGTGTCCATGTTTCCTAGATTTGGTTGTGCAAACAAATATCAACTCTTAGATATTCATAACAATTCTTTGTGTGATGGGGAAGGCTTTTGCAAGTAGATAAATTGACATGTTCCTAAGCAATTTGTGCATTGACATGATTGTAGGTGCGTCAGGGTCATTCAACTATTGCAATATTGCTGTGAGAACTGCGATTACAAATCAACACATTGTGCTTCTGTTTCTGACCTCTTGAAGCAAATGCCAAAGCCTAGTAAAAGCCAGCAGTCTTGATTCAAGACATCCCGGATGTAATTCAATCTAGAAGTCACACACTAGCTGTTGCTTTTACGGGCCAACGATGCAGGAAGTTGCAAACTAGGTGAAGGAAAGAGATGAGACCAAAGGGATCAAATCCTTGATGGATCAATCAAGAGCTAATAAAGTTGTCACTTGTTTCCAAATCAATCACCGAGCAATCCTTTCTACCAAAATACTTTAATTCTTTATCTCTATGTTAAACCATGATACAGATTGGCGACTAATTTTAACCATGTTTTAGTTTATAATTTGCGGTTTTGTACACAACAATTACTTGGAAGAATCGATTATCCTTGACTGATATGCATTCCAAGTTCGTGGATCTCAATTGTCTTAAAAAATCTGCACATGATTTATTTGTACATTTTGCACGTATACCATCTGAATGGAAAACTCACGTCTTAGAAGTACCAAAGCAGCTTAGAAATTAAGAGAAATTTCAATCACCTTGAGCTCTTGAAATTTGGTTAAACCAGTCGGACCCTTTCCTCAAAAGTGCTACTTGCTTCTGATACATCATGAACTCATATTTTAAAATGTGAATGAAGAATAGCAAGGTGATTTTTTGGCAAAGAATGCAATGGTTGAACAGATGGACTAAGGATAGTTATATACGTGCATTTTAGAGAGAGAACAAAGGAGTTTCATATGTGGAGAGGCAATACGTACTACCAATTGATGAAAAAGAATTCTGTTGGCTTGCATCTTTCATATGGATTTTGTGGGGTAGCAAGAACTTGTGTACAAAGCCAATAGGCATTACCCCCATTGTCAAGTCTCGGGAGATAGAATGGAAAGTGATAGAAAATTCTCACCTTTCTATCTACTTTATCCAAAAAGGAATGTCAAGGGGGTAGAAATTTGTGATAGAATACAAGTTGATATCGGCATGAAACCTGAACAAGAACCATATTCTCAAGGGATCAAGGCAATCTCGAGGATTCTTGTCGTCTGAGAGGAATGCCTTCTCCACCACTAAACCCATCCTCCTCGGCATGCTTAGATAGCCGTATTGATAAGCCTGTTGCTGGACCTGTATCAGTTCGCAAAGTTATGGACTAAAATTTAACATTTGTGATATGACACATGCAACAAAGTTCAATGTGTTCTGATAATGACAGATTGTTTTTATTTATATGAAACATGGTATAGACGAATAATAGGGAAAGGGAATCCCAAGGAGTGCCTAGCTGTAAGGGTTCGAGATGTTTGGAGATGCACACCGAAGTCTTAGGTTTAAGAGGTGAGGCTGAAAACTTAATAATTAGAAACCTTTATGATCTCCTAGGGCTGGCATTGAGTGGACAAAACCTCTACGAATATGAGTGGTGGTGGGCCGTTAAATGAGATTCCTGATACCCAGATATCAAAAACAAAACATAAGACTAGGGGACCCAACGGGATGGTGTGTATCTACCTAGGCCGGAAATGAACAAATATTAAATAAAAAAATATTTAATAATATGTTAATTCTATTGCTAATAAAATAAGCATTGATGAAAAATTGTTTCCCTAAGAAAGATAGGGAGGCATACCATCAGCCATGTCCTTTGTTTTATGAAGAAGAAAAGTTCCTGAAAGAATAGTCACAAATCCACACATCTCCGTTACAACCTGCGTTGGGCTCTGCCTGTCCCAGTCCTGAAAGAAGTAAAATTCAAAAGATGTTGAAATCTAACTCAATTTAAAATTGTGGAGGCAAAAATCTAAGAGAGTTCTAATGTTCTATCCCAAAACTAATGTATAACAGAATGCTTGAAGCAAGGCCAAGAAAGAACAAATTTAGGCTAATATTATTTCCGCAATTTTGTGGAAGGTCTAGGAAGAAAGAAATGTAACAATATTCCAAGACAAAGCAAAAACATCCAAGGACGTCTTAGACTCCGTTATTTTCAACACTTTCTTTTGGTGTAAAAATATACAGGCCATCAAGGGCTATAGCTTCTCTTCTCACTACAAATTGGAAACATCTTTTGTTTTCCATTCAAAAAGGCTCCTTTTGTACATTCTCAGTTATTTCATTCAATTAATGAAATCGTCTCTTTATGAAAAAAAAATTGTAATGTGCTATTTAAATTTCTAAACATATCACAATACATTTGATCACATTGTACATGTAATGAAACAACGATCAGCAGTCAGACATACCTTAAACATTATCACACTGGCCAAGATAGTAAGTGATGTGAACATGACGTAGTATATTGGCGACACAACAGCTGTATTAAATGTGTCAAGTGCCTGCAAACAAACAGAGCAGAAATATCTTGGCCAGATGAGATCATACAAAAAAAGGTATATATATTTTTTTATAAAGATTGAGAATTTACATTCATATGAAAACGTATGATCAAAACAAGAAAGTCCTATCAATCAAGAACAAAATGGTATATATACACACATATATCAATTTCATAGTATACATACAACACATTCAATTCAATGATACCAACCAATGATATAGATTTGACCATTTTCACAATTTTCTAAAAGGAAATGAAACTTGTACTAAGATAAAGAACCCAACATATTCCAAATACTATAAACTATTTAGATACATTTTAAGCTAAATCCTCTTGTATGTCTCCTTGAAACCAGGCTCCAACTATAGAACAAATATTGTTCAAGTAGAGTTGTGTCTTTCATGTGTCAAAATATATACTCAAGAGTAAATGCAGTACTATTGGATATGATGTGAAAGACAATAATATTCCTCAAGAAACATGCACTAAAAATGAAAGGGAAGACCTAGTGGTAAATAAGGGGGTATGACCTTGAGAAAGGGCTAAGAGATCCTAGATTCAATTCATGATGGCCACCTACCTAGGATTTATATCATATGAATTTTCTTGAACACTCAAATGTTGGAGGGTCAGACAAGCTATTTTGTGAGATTAGTTGAGATGCGTGTAAATTGGCCCGGAACACTCATGCATATTGGAAAAAAAAAAAAGAAAAAATAAATAAACGAAAGGAAAGAAAATCAACACTTTGTTAATTTCATTCAATGTTTATATAATTAGAATTACAAGCTTTAGGATGACCTCCCATAATTTGAATATGCAGCAATGAACGGTGGAATTAGGTCCTTAGGGATTGAGCCCCATCAATTTGAAAATATTCTTTTTATTCATAAAGCACTATGAAATCAAATGCAAACTTGGGTCTTGCCTTGTTGGGGATATATGCCCAAACCATAGTTGGATCAGTCTTGGGTATATATATATATATATATATATCTCGACGCCTCTTTTTCCTTCTTCCTCTCTCCTCTTATCTATTTGTTTGATTGGAGTAGGTATCCTTGAGCATGCCAAAAACTTAAGTTAATAGGTTATGATAAATTTAATTATATCAACACTGTAACAAGGATATCCACAATGAAGTAGCCCACCCAACTATCTTGACAAGCTCTATTTCTTTCAAGCTAATTTTTCCTAATAAGGACCTTCCTCGATAATGTTGTTCCAATGTTTTTTTTTTTGTTTTTTTAATATCTGTGAGTGTCTTTGCCAGCTTACGCACACATCGACTAATCTCACGGGATAATTCGCTTGACCCTACAACATTTGGGTGTCAAGGAAACTCGTAGGGTATTAAATCCTAGGTAGGTGGTCACCTTAGATTGAACTCATGACCTCTTAGCCATTTATTGAGACTATGTCTCCTTTCTTTACCACTAGGCCAACCCATGATGGTTTGTTGTTCCAACAAATTTTCATTTTTCCTTTGAAAGGAATTCTACTCAAACTCTGGATAAGAGTCTCTCTACCAATCCTTGGGAAGCATAGTTGAATTCCAAAGATGTTTAGGATATCACCCACCAACTTGGCTAAAATCACATTTAGAGAAGTGATCTAAAGTTTCACTCCCACTTTCGCAAAGGATGACTTAACTAGGAGAACAAATGAAAAGAGACCAATCCTCCACAATACAAAATCTCCAATTATAAAACAAACATAGGAGACAAACAAAACTACCGAGTGAAACAGGCAAAAAGAAGAAAAACCTTAAACCAAGAAGCACAAAAAATTTAGATAGAGATCCCAAAACCGAACCAAAACAAGCTAGATCAAACAAAGAGAAACAAGAAACCAAAAAACTGACAATCATACACCGGGAAGGACCAAAAAACTCTGAAAAAGCCCTTTTGAGAGGAAAATGAGACCCCAAGGCAGATAGGACTTAAGAATCTCAACAGAAAAATACCTTGAACAATTGCATCTTTCAGAGAACAAGGCAAACACCATTGAACTATAACTCCTGGAGAACTAGAAGAACTAACTAGGAGATACTGAGATGTTTGGATAACAATTCTGTACTCACTCATTCGTGTGGTTTCTTTTCCCGCATATAGATCAAATGAAGAAGTTGATTTTTTTTTTTCAGGTACAGTTGGTTCCAAATATTCTTTCCTCAAACCTATTGAAACATTTCTTTTATTGATGGAATTGAAAAGAGACTAATGATCAAAGTACATAATTCCTAGAGGAAAAAAAGAAAAAAGAAAAGAGAACAGAGGAAAAAATAAACATCCCAAATAATACATAAAATGTGAATAAACGAGCTAGTAAAATCTCTTCTACTGAGACAAAAGGGAAATACAAAATGCAAAAGGAAAGGACAAACAAAAAGGGAAACGAAAATTCTTAAACACAAAGTACTCTATTGTAATTATCATATTTTGTTTTGGGATGTGATGAGGTGCTATGTGTGTGTCAACCTAGTTGAGATAGCTAGGTGCACCTGCTGATCCCTAGTTCTAGTTTTTGTTATTTTGTTGTTTCTATATAATTTGAGCATCAGTCTTTTTTCATTTCATCAATGAAAGGGTTGTTTCCATTAAAAAAAAAAAAAAAAAAAA
>QLSR01000065.1:1613988-1626831 GCA_031780015.1 Citrullus colocynthis | reverse complement strand
AATGAAAGGGTTTTTTCCAATAAAAAAAAAAAAAAAAAAAAGTTCAGATTAGCCTTCACCAATTCCTTCATAGAACTTTGACATCTCATGATCATCAAAAGAGTTCACCACCATATCATTTTTTTTATATGAAACAATGTCATTAACCTCGTGCTCCTCCCCATACATGCTCCTTGATCCAAGGGCCCTCTCTTGTTACATTCAATAAGCCAACTTCTATTTTGAGGGGCATCCTTGCCCTATACAAAAAAAAAAAAAGAGAGAGAGAGAGAGAGAAAGGGAGCTGTGGGGATTGTAACTTTCCATGAATTTCTCATTTCTCACTAAACAATGGAACTTTGCTTATTTCTATTTTCAAGGATCAACAAATTGAATGAGACTGTTGTTCCAATTTTTTCCTCTTCTTCTCTCTAAGTTTTAAACATCAATCCAAACTCATGAATAGCAAAACAAGCTGGAAAAATTAAACTAAACCTACATAGTAAGAAGAGGTAACCCTAATTTTCTTCATTTTGACAGTACACTCACTACTGCCACAGTGGTCTCATCAGTATCAAGTATTAAGGTCCACTGTTGAAATGTTCTGCTTCAAATGATCTTTCTGAGTGAGTTAATCAGGATGAACATTCGTGTTTTATGATAGCTTCTTGAATCACTTCAAGGGGTCGACAGCCTTCTATTCTCTGTAGATGGATTTGGTAAAGTCATTCATCAGTCACTTGAGGACCCCTTTTTCTTTAACACAATTGGGACCTAGTAATTTGATTTCCTCTGGTTCTTGCTTTATAGCTACCCTTGGGTTACTTTGCCTACTTTTTATATCAACCCCGGAAAGAAAAAGAGCAAGAGCTAACATGGGGAGATTCTTTTGTAGGTAAAGTCCAACTCGCACGGTGAAATGGAGCTGGTTCAGAAAAGAAAAAGGAGTCCAAACTTCAAGCCAACTCATTCTGAACACTTATAATTGAATAATTTTATTGTTCCAATTAATTAAATTAAATTAGAAACTCCGGAGATTAAATTATTAACTAATAACTATATGAACTACAAATATAATATCATACGAAGATACAGGGACAAATACTAAAATTGTTTCTAAAAGATTAAAAACCATAAATGAGTACCACTTACCTTGTTTAAATAATTCATCTGGGTAAGCACACAAGTAATCACGACTAAAGTAAATATCCAGGTTTGAGGATATATTAGCTGGTTCATTCCTGATAACGTTAGCTTCAAGGCAATTCCTATTGCTTTCACACTCATGACCTATCATTAGATATTCAATACAAAATCACTTGAAGACGAGGAGGAAAAATTAAAATTTAAAGATTGGAGTAGATAGCATTTTAAAACGACAAATAATAGGGATGCAAGATGGATACATACCGACAAAGATCCTACAAGGGAACATACACCAATGTAAACCATAATGTGAGTCTGGCCATATTGTGGTATAAAGTGAAATATAAGTATAAACACAGCTGTCATAACCAATGCTGCATACAGTAGGAAGGCTGCCAAATAAAAGTTAAAGTTATTACCAATATGTTGTTTAAATCAAATAAATGACTGGTTGAAACCTAAGAACCATATGTGGGGTACAAAAATAGCAGATCATGAACCATTTTAAACATCATTCCCAGAGAACGAAGTTACTGATTCCATGAATTTTCATTTCTCACTCAACGTTGGAACTTTGCTTATTTCTTTTTTTAAGGATTGACAAATCAATTGAGATTTTTGTTTCAATTTTTTCCTCTTCTTCTCTCTCTCTAATTTCTTTCGAACCAAATATTGCAAGGAAAACTATAACCGGGTTGGACTATAACAACCGAGACTTTGGCTTTAAAATGGACCAACCAGAATCTGAACATTGTTTTAAACACCTCACAAAAAACCCACTGAATATTAAAAATAGAGAGCAAGCGACCCCAACAAGATCTGGAAAAACAGCAATAAAAGAATAGGTGCTATGGATCTTCACCAACTGCCATACAAAGAGGATAAATAGAAGAAGAGGACTTATCTTCAAAAGCCTTCTATTTCTTTCCGGCCACAAACTCCACAAGAGAACTCTAGAGGCAAACTTCCACAAATCCTGACATTTCACCTTCAACCTCCAACCTCCAACCCCCCAAAGCTTTCAATAACCAATCATCAACCTTTCTAGGGATATCATAGGTACATCAAACGAAGCCAGCAGCTTGCACCACACACGACTAGCAAAAGGACAAAACAGAAACAAATGGTCAAGAGTTTCTTGACTGCACCAGCACAAAAGGCACACCGTGGGAACAAGAACTAAAGAAGGACTCCTTCTTTGCATCCTATCATGTGTATTCAGACTTTTATGAGCCAACAACCAAAGCAAAATTTTAACTTTCTTGGGAACTTTAAACTCCCAAATAAGCTTTGACAAGAAACAACTCAAGGCTTGACTAACTAGAACCAACCTGAAGTACAGGGATCTGGTCAAAAAGTAACCAGAATTATCGAGAGACCAGCATAGAGTATCTTTAGCCACAACCAATCTAAAATCTTCCAGCTTAGTAGTTAGATTAACCCAACTCAACATCTCCCTATAAAAAATGCCTCTTCTTATTACTTAAATTCCAAGTCCCTCAGTCATTATCCTGATACTCTTGCCACCGTAGCATTCTGGTTAAAAGAGAGGCCAAACATATTAGGAAAAGCATCTTTGGGGGGGAATCAATCCAAACATCATTCCAAAATCTCACCCTCTGACCATTACCAACCTTGAAGTTACTAAACTTCTGAACAACAGGAGCCATCTTAGCAATATCAAACAATGGGCGGCTGTAAAGCTTTCCAACCAAGGGGGACTTCACCATACACATTGGCCACCACCGGTCTGCAAAGAGATTTTCCTAGCAAATCTCCAGCACCACTTAGTAAGAAGGGCAATATATCTTTGTTGGATCCAATACCAAGAACACCTTGCAAGAGAGGGAGGGAAGCATCCCTCCAATGAACAAGATGACTACCCGGTTTGTAGTCTCCACCACCCCACACGACGTCTCTAAACAGCTTCTCCATACTTTTAACCACCCCCTTAGGAGCTTTGAGGAGGGAAAGAAATACAAAGGTAGCCCATTGAGCACCAAGGAAATCAGTGATAACTGGCCACCTTTAGAAAGCAAGGAATTCTTCAATTTAGCATGCTTCTACTGTTGTCCACCAACGGGTCCTAGAAAGCCAGAGACCGATGCCTACCACTGAAGGGAAAGCCTAGGTAGTTAAGGGGGAGAGACTCCACCTTACAACCCAGCACAACCGCAAGCCTAAACAATCTTATGCGCCTTAATATTAATCCCAATTAGGGAGGACATCACCACATTCAAATTAAGGCCCGAACAGCCCATGAAAAGCAGAATAGCATTCTCTTAAAGAACGGCCATCCCCTGGAGAAAAAAAAAAAAGAGTATCATCAACATACTAAAGATGGGAGATAAGCACCTTGTTTCTGCCAATCTCCCAACCTTTAAGAGCTTTTTTCTCCCTACAGAAGTAAACTAATCTGCTGAAAGCATCACCAAAGAGGGTAAAAAGGAAGGGGGAAAGGGGGTCTCCTTGTCTTAGGCCCCTTTTGACTTATGCCACCGATATATTGTGAGCTTTTGCATTTAAGAAGAGAAGGCTAAAAAGATGGAGTAAACAGTCTTCTATTATCATGTGGAGACACCAAGTAAGGCTCTATCATTTAATAGGGAAGTTCCAAAGCTTCTGGTTACACTGGTGATCAAAAAACAGGGAGTTGCCAACAGTTCTCTGCTTTTTCACATAGACCGCATACACTAGAATGCAGGTAGACATGAGGTTGCGTGTATGAACTACTACTGTTGTATCAATAATTCTGAGAGTCCAATTCCAAGCAAAAAAATTAACCCTTTCAAGAATTTGAACCTCCAAATTGCTTCATTCAACATCATTGAAGGGGGGAGGTCTCTCTAATAAAATGGAAAAAAAAAAAATTCCGAGGGGCACCGTTCTCAAGAATCTAGAAAACAGGTCCCAGCCTTTCGATCTTGCTCATCATAGATTATTTGAGTTGTTCCTAGACACATGCTCAGGTCCCCTATGAGTTCTCATTCCCTCTTAAGTGAAATATTAAAGAGGAAAAAAAAAGGAAGGGAAAAAGATCACTATTAAGCAGAATCAATGGTATTTAAAAGAGAGGGACAGAATTTCACAATAACAAAAACTTACCAGGCTCCATGGCCATTTGCCACACTTCAGTTACAGATTCAATTTCACGTTCTTGAGGAGCATGGAGCACAATGGTTGTGGAACCCACTACACACAGAACACAGCCAAGAATTCCAAAAATATGCAACCTCTCCCGCAATATAATATGTGCAAGAACTGCACTGCAAGATATCATGATAATATGAGTATAAACAACCACAAACTCTGACTTAATCTGTACAACTCAGACCATACCTGATAATTATGCTGAGAGCACCAAGTGGGGTAACTAGTATAGCTGGAGCAAATGCGTAAGCAGCAAAATTAGCAATTTCTCCAACAATCACTGCAGAAAACCGTTGCTAGTTTAGGATTTCCCTTTTATTGTTCCAGTTTCAGAACTTTTTCCTTTCCTTATATATCTGACATTTTTTTCCTTTTTGAAATGGAAGCAAACCTCTTCATTGAAATAATGAAATGAGACTAATGCTCAAAGTACAAGAAAGAGAAACAAGGAGTGAAAGTAACCTAAGGATCAGGAGATGCACCCAGGAATCTCAACTAGGTTGACACCCCTTGGCATCCTTGTCTAAGAAGCACAAATACAGATATAGATACAAGCACAGGTATGACACAACACAGACGCGATGACATGCCATATTTTAAATATCTAGGACACAACACAGCAAAGACACATTTGTTAAAATATACATTTGTTAAAATATATGTCTATATATATATCATTTTTGTCCCAAAAGAAAATTCAAAGTAAATGAGTTGATGCATTTATATGCTTAAAAAACTTAGTTTGATGTATTTCACACTCAAAAGTTATTATTATTGTTATATGTGTGTCTTTTTAGTCTGCTCAATGAGTGTTCTATGCATGTCTAACACATTTGTTGCAATAACAAGTATCTGATACGTGTCCAACAAGTATCGGAGTGTATGACACGTGTTCAACATGAACACACTAGCCAAACTGAAGTGTCCGTGCTTCTTAGATCCTCATCATATCCACAAACAACCTAACAAAAGCATTCAAGAGAGCAAAAGAACAAAAAGCTCAACAATCGAGCTAGAACAATCCATCTCGAGTACAAACTTAAGCTGGAAAACATTATACATCTGCCAATTCAAAACAATCATATTCTTTGCAATCATAGTCACCAAGCAATATTAATTTCTTTTTAAATATGCGCAAGTGTCCAAGCTAGCTTACACGCACTTCGACTAATCTCACGAGACAACCTGCCTGACCCTACAACATTTGGGTGTCAAGGAAACTCGTAGGATATTACATTCTAGGTAGGTGGCCAACATAGATCGAGCCTATGATCTTTTAGCCATTTATTGAAACCATGTCTCCTTTTTTACCACTAGGCCAACCTATGATGAGTTCATAGTCACCGAGCAATACTATTTTTTTTTCCAAGGAATACTAATTCTTTTGAATACATATTGATCTTTAGGTCCATTTTTACAGAGAAAAAGAAAACCCATGCCTCCGTATTCTTCTTTTTCAACTAGGATTGAAAAGATGCAATAATTTGCCCCATTGTTGAAAACTTGTTAAAAATAAATGCACTGAATGAAAAGAGAAGCAAAATACCTAACATTACTTATTCACAGAAAATGTATCTTAATAAAGGAACATCTATAGAACAATATGGCCAAGGAGCCTGGCCTCAATGGCTGCCTGAAAATCTTACAAATAAATTCAGCAATCTATTTATTTAGTGGTTACATGTTTTCAAAGGTGGCATGGAGTATGCTGAAATATTTTATTTCTCTCTTATTTTCTTTGTTAGACAAGAGTTTTCTTATATAAAAAAAAACCTATTACAAATAAGGAAGGAAATAAATATAGTAAATATGTTTACAATAAATACAAAGATAAAATATTAACAGGAAGGAAAATAATCCCCAAATAATCAACACTCCCCTTCAAGCTGGTTTGAAGATATCACTCATGGCCAGCTTGTCTATTAACTTGTTGAACTGCAACTTAGGAAGCCTTTTAGTTAATACATCTGGTACTTCCCCTTTTCTTTTACCTCTTTTTCTGTTGCAGCTTCCAATTTCAAGTTCTGCTCAATGGGAGTTTTTGTAATTTGACAACCGATTAAACCTGTCTCTTTGAGTAGATCAAGGATATACTTTCTTTGATTGACAAGAATACCACTTTTAGACCTAGCAAACTTCATGCCAAGGAAGTACTTTAGGGATCCCAGGTCTTTGATCTTGAAATCATTCACCAATTTTTCCTTTACAATAGACATTTCTGTCTCATCATTGCCGGTAAGAATGATATCATCGACATACACTATCAGAACAACAACTTTGTTTTTTTCCATATGCTTGTAGAACATAGTGTGATCGACTTGACTTTGGCTGAATCCATAGCTAGTGATTACCTTTCCAAAACGTTCAAACCAAGCTCTAGGAGACTGTTTAAGGCCGTATAGTGATTTTTTTAATTTACATACCTTGTTCAATCCAAGGTCAACTTCAAACCCAGGCGGTAGATCCATAAATACTTCTTCTTCAAGTTCCCCATTAAGAAACGCATTTTAACATTTAGTTGATACAATGGCCAATCAAAATTAATTGCAACAGAGAGCAGAATTCTAATTGAGTTAATTTTAGCTACAGGGGCAAATGTCTCTTGATAATCAATTCCATAGGTCTGGGTGAATCCCTTAGCCACTAGTCTGGCCTTGTACCTTTCGATACTACCATCAGCATTACATTTTATCGTGAAAACCCACTTACATCCCACTGCTCTCTTGTCTTCTGGTAGATCAACTATGTCCCAAGTACCCCTTTGTTTCAGTGCATTCATCTCTTCCATCACTACTAATTTCCAATTCGAATCATTTAGAGCTTCCTGTATATTCCTTGGAACAAATAGGTTGGTTATTTTGGATGTGAAAGCTTTATGATTATCAGATAATCTATGATAGGAGAGATAGTTCGCAATGGGATATTTTGTACATTGGCGGGTACCTTTTCTCTGGGCAATTGGAATATCAAGATCAGAGATATTAGGCAACGTATTATGAAAGGAAGGACTAAGAGACATACCCGAATTTTCAGGACCATTTACTGGAGTATCAGATTGGTCCTTGTTAGTTCGACTGTTTGATTTCTATCCCTTTGAGTTATGTTTCTTCTAGTATAAAACTTAAGTTCAGGATCTCGACCTGTCAGATCAGTTTGATATGTTTCTCCCCCTGTCGAAGAATTTTCCATGCTTGAGATCGAAGGACTAGAGCTCATAATTTCAAGACTAATGATGTTTGGGAGAGGTGAAGTGTCCCAAAAATTCTCTTCAAGTAGAGATGACTCCCCCTGAGTTTCCACAAAGTACACATCCATACTCTCAAAATAGTTGTTAGTTAGGGGGTCAAAACATTTGTATGCCTTTTTACAGGGAACATAGCCTACAAAAACACATTTAATAGCCCGATGGTCCAATTTGGATTGGGAAAGAAGGGTTCGATGAACATAAGCAGTACACCCAAAAACTTTTAAAGGTAACTCTGTGAACAATCGGATAATAGGAAAAAACTCTTTGAAGTGTTGTAGAGGGGTTTTAAAATTCAACACCTTAGTAGGCATTCTATTGATTAGGTAAGCAGCTGTTAGGACTGCATCCCCCCATAGATATTTTGGAACATGCATCGAAAACATAAGGGCACGAGCAATTTCAAGCAAGTGTCAATTTTTCCGTTCAGCAACACCATTGTGCTGAGGAGTATCACGACATGTAGCTTGGTGAATGATGCCCTTATCATGTAAAAAGGTGGTTAGTGGTTCGTTAAAAAATTCAGTCCCATTATCAGAGTGAAGAATGTGAATTTTAGTTTGAAATTGAGTCTCAATCATTTTATGAAACGAACAAAGACCTCTTTTACATCCAACTTTTTTGTTATTACGTAAAGTCAAGTTAAACGGGTGTGATCATCGATAAAAGTAACAAACCAGCGTTTGCCATTTTTTGTCAAAACCTTAGATGGACCCCAAAAATCAGTATGAATTAAATAAAAGGGTGATGAGGGTTTATAAGATTTTGGTAAAAAAGTAGATCGATGATGTTTGGCGAAAATGCAGTCTTCACATTGAAACATAGAACAATCAATTCCTTTAAATAAACAAGAAAACAAATGTTTTAAATAAACGAAATTAGGATGTCTTAATCTACGATGCCAAAGCATAATAGTTTCTTGGACAGAAAGAGAACTGACACTACTCAAGCCTTGAATCTTTTTATGCCTAGTTGAAACTTCATCAAAGTAATAGAAACCATCAATCATCCTAGCACGTCCAATCGTCTCCCCCCGAGTCCTGATCCTGAAAGAGACAACGGGTTTCACAAAAGATAACAAGACAGTTAGCATCCTTAGATATTTTGCTCACAAATAGTAAATTACAAGCTAATTGAGGAACATGAAGGACAGAATGTAGCATGAGTTTTGTACTTAGGGAAATTGTTCCTTTGCCTGCAATAGATGTAAACTACCATCGGCAATACGGACTTTTTCTTTACTATAAACAGGGCAGTATGAATCAAATAAACACGAGAAACTAGTCATATGATCAGTAACTCCGGAATCGATGATCCACGGAGAGGAGTTTAGATACAAAAGAGCTTGAGAGGAATTACCTATTTGTGCCAAGGAAACACTAGGATTACCCGAAGAATTGGATTTTAGCAGCTTCAGGATTTGATCAATTTGCTCTTTGAGTGGACTTGAATCAACAATATTTGCGTTGGAGGCATGCTGATGGGAATTTCTCTCAGATCGTTTCGCGCTCTTCCAAATTGCAGGTTTGCCATGTAGTTTCCAACAAGTTTCCCTCGTATGACGGGGTTTGTTGCAATGATCACACCATACACGAGGCTTGTCATGAGTTTTGTTGGATTGAACAGAAGTTTTCATTGCAGTACTTTCAGTCACTAGCGCGGAACTATCAACTGAGTCAACTGCCTTCTTTCCAATCATAACATTCTTGCGGCTTTCTTCCCTGTGAACTTCAGAAAAAACATCATTAATATTTGGAAGAATATTTTTCCCAAAGATCCTGCCTCTAACCTCATCGAACTCAACATTGAGGCCAGCAAGAAATTTGTAAATGCGACCATCTTCAACAGTTTTTCGATAATGTTTTTGGTCGTCTGTGGATTTCCACTCATATGTCTCAAACAAATCAAGTTCTTGCCATATCCTTTTCAGAGAGTGAAAATATTGTGTAACTGAGTTGCCTCCTTGTCATATATCACCCAACTTGAGGTTCAGCTCGAACACTTGTGACTGGTTCCCCAAATCATAGTACATTAGAGTCACATTGTCCCATAATTCCTTGGCCGTAGTGTAGCACATGTAGTTACTGCTGATGTCTTCTACCATAGAGTTGACAAGCCACGTCATGACTATGGAGTTTTCCACGTCCCACACAGTGAATAAGGTGTCATCT
The DNA here is from genome assembly GCA_031780015.1 of Citrullus colocynthis. NCBI lineage: Eukaryota > Viridiplantae > Streptophyta > Magnoliopsida > Cucurbitales > Cucurbitaceae > Citrullus > Citrullus colocynthis. The sequence continues at coordinate 1,617,141 of QLSR01000065.1, read as the reverse complement.
GGACTGGGAGCGATTTTTTCTCCTGTGAGATACCCTATCTTTCCTTGACCATGAATATACATCCGAACACTCTGGGACCAACGAAGAAAGTTATCCCCGTTAAGTCGAATGGTGGTGATTTGGACCGTGGGATTGCTAGAATGGGTCCGATTGTTGAAGACTTGGCGATAGATACCTTAGTTTCCGACATATTCAAGAGAGGTAGGCACACAACCCAAAAAATACCAAATCTGAAAAAGAAAAAAAATGACAGAGAAGGATTTTTAACCAACCCAAAGGAATCCACTCAGCGGCAGAATGAAGATCCACCGGATAGTCGCCGGAGCTGGTCGGAAATTGCCCGGAAACTTGTGCAGACTTGATCGGCCGGCGGAGAGGAGGTGAACCCAGGCGGTGTCGGCATCAGCGTCGGCTAGCTTCACTCGCGATTTGTTCGGCGTCTGGGTTTCACGAACGATTGGATCCACGGACGACCGGTGCTGGAGTTGTCCGGTGACTAAGGTGAGATGTCCGACGAATGTCTAGGGTGTGGTGGCAGTGGTGAGCCGGCGGTGGCAGATTAGGTTAGATTAGGGTTTCTTTTTCTTTTTTAGAAAAAAATTAGGGTTCCAAGCAGGCTCTGATCCCATGCTAAAATATTTTATTTCTCTTATTTTCTTTGTTAGACAAGGGTTTTCTTATATAAAAGAAAACCTATTACAAATAAAGAAAGAAATAAATATAGTAAATATCTTTACAATAAATACAAAGATAAAATATTAACAGGAAGGAAAATAATCCCCAAATAATCAACAGAGTATCTAGATGTGATGTTAATTGAGTATGTCAATTCCTACAAGAGTCACTCGTTAAGATGTTTCAGTCTCTTAAGCTTTACAACTGGTTTCGTGTTGTCTACTCTTGTCTGATTATGGTGCTCTTGGGCCTTTTGGCTTTGTTGTTCTCCAATCCTCTGAGACTTTTGATTCATTTGTTTTTGTGGCAGCTCCAATCCAATAGAGTGGCGTCTTTTATTAGACTCGACTTTCCTTGAGAAGTGGAACTCAAAGGGAACTTAAAAAAAGAGTTTAGTTCTTTTGGCTGACTTTTAGCCCTTTCAATAGGGCGGCTATCCGCATGTGTCCCAAAGTGACGTCCATTTTTTGGTAATGGGTATACTCAAGAGAAAAGTTTGGAATTCGACCTCTGCTTATTGGTTGGTCGATTTGGTAGCCATTTTGTAGCCTATTTTGATTTTTTTTTTTTTTCTTTGGGTATTATTGGTTCTTGTAATCTTTTTTTTTTTCTTTTTTTCTTTTTTCTTTTTTTTTTTTAAGAAACAATTTCATTGATAAATGAAATATCCAAAGGGTATACAGAAGATCCTAAACATTTTTCTTTTTTGTTCCTTTTTCTAGTTGTTGTTGGCTCTTTTTGGCGTTTTTCTATTTCTCCCAATTAGGGAGAGGCTGAATCCTTGAACTTTTTCATCGTTTTCACATACCAATGAAAAGATTATGTCTTGCTAAAACAAAAAAGATTATATATAGAGTACAAAGAGAGGCAATGGATCCTAAAGTTCCATCTAGTATCTATGTAAAAGATTTCTTCAAAAACTGAACAGACAAATATGCCAAGCCTGACTGGGATAAAAATAATAAAGGCCTTCGATATAAGCTACATTATAAAAAGTAAAAAGGTCTTACTTGTAATCATGCCCACCCACCAAAGAGGCTCGTATAGGTAAGAATAGCCTCCAACTCCTGACATAAATCGTCACATCAGTTACAGTAAAATTGTGGAAGATAACAGTTACCGTGCACATAAAGCATGATAAAGAGAAGGAAGCACCAATCACTAACAAGAGTAATTAGAAAGGAACAATAACACTCTCCCAACTCCGATTAATGTCATGAATGAAAAACAAAACTTAATTAAGAAAAGAAGATGCACAAAGGGAGATAAGATATATCCATGAAGCCAAAGGGATTACAAAAAGAACTCTCAATTGGCATAGATTTGCATCAAATTCAAATCAAATCATAATTACAAAACTCTGGCTCAGCATGTGTAGTCTCCATACCACAATGACAGGCTGCTGAAGGATAAAAATTGGTATTCATTAATGTTGACAAAATTAAAACGATACAGAATTAAATTCATCGCAACTAGCTCAATTCAAAGTAGTCTATATAAGGAATTAAACTTTTTGGGCTATTCATCTACCAAGGAACAAATAGTAGTTAAAAAATATATCTATCTGTTTTACAATGTATGGAATCTTCGGAATGCAGTCTGATACATAGGAGTTAAATAAACCATTTTTGGCAATAGGCCTCCAAATAAGCAAATACTATAATTGATTAACAAATGGGTATAACAAATTCAATTTCACAATTCAATAAAAGCAAAATCGTCGAGAACCTCATTAATAATGTGACCCACCTCTAATAATGGACGAGCCAAGGCATGAAATACCGATTGCAACATAGTCAATACCCAATTACAAAAATTTCAAAAAATTCGACGAGGAGTTAGAAACAAAGAAATCGAGGAACTAGATTAATCCTTTTATGGTAAATTGAAGCAAACAAGAAGAAGAGAGAGGGAGATACCTGCTCTGACTCCTGAAGCGCCGGCTTTCTTCAAGCCCTTTTTCTTAACAATGAAGCTAGCACCAATAAAAAAACTGGAGGAAAGAGCAAGAACCAAGCCCTTAACATTATCAGAGGACATGCCCTCCCGCCAGCTCGGAGTTTGAGTGGTTGCCATGGAGGATAGAAACCCTAGGTTGGAAGTTTGGGAAGCATATCATAACATCAATGAAAAGCAGAATTCAGAAATGGGTAGTGAGTCACTTGGGGAAGTGGAAGCGAGTCAGGTAAACGGAATTAATGTCGGATCTTGAGGCGAGAGAAACTCAGATCGGGATTATCTTGGAGAAAAATTGTCGGCGCTCGAGACTGGTGTTGAACACAGCGAGGAGATTACTTGGATCGGAAGAGAGAGAGAGAGAGTGAATGAGAGATCTAAAATCTTGATTTGGTTTCACCAAAATAGAGACTTCTCTCCGACTATGGTTGATCACTTTCACGCTACCTATCTACTTTTTTTTCTTTTTTCCCCCAAACAATAACAATTACAAATGGAAGAAAATCCTTTTTTTTTTTTTTT
>QLSR01000065.1:1597586-1613755 GCA_031780015.1 Citrullus colocynthis | reverse complement strand
TTTTTTTGTTCATTATGTATGTGCCAACTTTTGAGGTTTTCTTCATCTCTTTTTCTTATAAAAACTCAATAAAGAGTTGAAACAACTATTTAATGTTATTTTTTTTCAAATTGTACAAACTAGAGATATTGGTAATTTCGTAACTTAAGCATAAGCATATTGAATTTGGTTACATTTATTTTTTACTTAGATCAATGATTTGAATATTCTTTCTCACATGATGCTAAAGTGGTGAATCGCTTGTTTATTCAAGAATATATGGTCATTTTGTTGAAAGGTGGAAAAGTTTTTTTTTTTTTTTCTGTCGGGAATTTTTTTGGTCTTCGATTTTGAATTTAGTTTCCATTTGGTTTTGGGTTTTGAAATATTATACTTTTACCTCCAAGTTTTGAGATTAATCTATTTAGTTTATCAATTTTAAAATGTTACATTTTTATGTTTGAGTTTTGAGTTTAGTTTTTATTTGGTTTTAGATTCCAATAATGTGCACATTGACCTATGAGTTTTCACTAATACACAATTTTGATCTTTGACATTAACTTTTAGTTAATTAATTTAGAATAAGTTTGATGTAAAACTTTTTTAAAGCTAGATTATATTCTTTTGTTACTATAGAAGCAGAAGTGATGTTGATTATTCAAGAATCGAAGTCGAGTTGCTTTATAAAAAGAAGATATCAATGAACTTCTATGAAATGGTTTCACAGGATTTAGCCAATTTTCTTGATCGTGGGATATCATTAAGAAACATGAATCCGTGTTATCAAAGGATTTCTTGCGATTATTTCTAGCATGGAATGAATCAATCATCCACTTTAGTATCTTATTAAACAAAAATGGTGATATTGTTCCTCCATTGATCAAGAATTTTGATTTTTGGGAAGTATCATGATCATCCAAGAAGAAGTGTTTCAATTTTTTCAAATGAACGATTTGAAGACCTATTGATTCTAACAACTGATTGCAAAGTTGATCATTTGGACCTTTCAATTCATATATATGTATAATGGTCCTTAAACTTTGTATTTTGTCTAAAAAATGTCATGAACTTTCAAAAGTTTCAAAAATACTCTTAAACCTTCAAAAAGAGTTCAAAAGTACTCCTATCGATCATTTTTTATGGAAATCATTAGTGTTTTGTTTTAAAAATGCCCTAAACTTTTAAAAGTTTTAAAAATACCCTTAAGCCTTCAAAAAGAGTTCAAAAGTACGAAGTACCCCTACTAATAGTTTTGGATAGAAGTCATTAGTGCTTTGTTTAAAAAATACGTTTGATCTTTCAAAAGTTTCGAAAATACTCTTAAATTTAAAAGAATTTTTTTAAAAAATACCTATTGCATATGAATGAAAACTGTTAATACATTCTTGCATAAATACCTCTAAACTTTCAAAAGTCGCATCAATACCCTTACTTAAAAAAAAAAAAGTTAAAAATACAAATTCTCTTACCGTTTATCTACACTCATCACCTTCATCTCCCTCTTCCATTTCCTCTATCTCCCCTACTTCAATCTACGACCTAACAATAAACATTTCTCTATTTTCTCTATCTTTTTCTTCCCCTTACTCTCCTTTATCTCATAAAATGTTAACTATTTTACCTTTGTTTATCTCATAAAAAATGTCCCCTTTAGTTAAAGTATATAGATTCTAACAAAAAGAGCAATGAAGCACCAAGGGAACCTTAGGAATTAAATTTTTTAACAAGGTGGTACATTAGTAGTTGAATATATGTTAATAGCACTTTTTTTTTTCTTTTTGTATTTGGCTATTTATTGTTTTGGTAAGTTTTAAGGGGTGATTTTATTTTTGGAATTTTGTAAGATTTTGTTGGATTTTATGCTTTAATCTTAAGTTTTGGGTTATATTTTGGTGAGAGAAACTTGTTGTAAGAATTAAACAAATGGAAGAAAAATGAGAGTATCTATCTATCTATCTACATATATATATATATATAATGTCTATATAATTTTTTATAAAAAAAATGTTGTTATTGGAACGCAAGAAAGCTTTGAATAAATTGACCACTATACTAATATTAGGAGCATTTTAAATTTTTTTTTTTTTTGGTAAGGCTAAAAGTATTAATGCAACTTTTGAAAGTTTAAAGATATTCTGAAACAAATATTAACGGTTTGTGTTCATATACTAATAGTAAGGATATTTTTTATTACTTTTTTTTTTTTTTTGAAGTTTAAGGGTATTCTCAAAACATTTAAAAGTTCCAAAAGTATTCTTTTTAAACAAAATACTAATGATGAGAGTATTTTTTTTTTTTTTTAAAGTTTAAGAGTATTTTTTTTAACTTTGAAAAGTTTAAGGTATTTTTGACACAATACAAATTTTTAGGGTATTTTGTATAATTTAACCTTTTTTAAATAGTGACAAAATCAATGTAAACTAATTTGATTACCATCAATTTAACTCTTTTAAATTTATTGTAATTAACATCAATAACCAAAAGTGATTATTTAGTGGCAACTGAGGGCAAGAATGTAAATCTTATAACAAACCAAATTGAGATAAATCTCAACACTAAAGGGTAAAAATGTAAGATTTTGTAACTTAAAAACAAATGAAAACTTAACACAAAAATTCATGTGTGAAACTACACCATTTTGAAATATAGCCAGCCACCAAAATGACAATTTTTATTTTTAAAAGGAAAAAAGAATTAGTGTAGTAAACTTGTTCCTATTACAAAGAATATGAGACCATTGTATAGTTGGAAATGCAAATTATCCATACAACTATGAGACATTTTCTCAATCTTGATCCAAGTTTAATTTCAATTGTATACTAATGTTGATTAAAATATTGATAAATTATCGACATTCTGAATATTTCTAGAAACACTACAAAAATAAAAAAATGAAAGGTATTTAGTAAACAAATATGTAAAAATATCAATGAAAAAAAAGTTATATGATGATTGTGACAAACCAATTGGATAAACTTGGATTACTATTGGTGGTGGGATCTAGACATCAGATTGTGCTGCGTTGGAAGCCACCCAGCAATATGTTTGTGGCCTAGTTTTTTTATTATTATTTTTTTAATTTTATTTTATTTTACCCATATTCAAACTAATGATATTAATTCGAGATTTAAATATCATTTGTCCCTATATTTTGAAATTTGTTCAATATTAAATCTTATATTTACAAATTTTAATTTTAGTCTCCGTACTTTCAATAAATTTTAAATTTAGTGTCCAATGTTAGTTTATTGTTTGTTTTTAAATTTTCTTTTTGTTAAATATATAAATAATATTTTTATTATAAATTTTAAAAACATATTTACATATTTTGTTTTCTTGCATAAAATTATTGTTATTATTTAATCAATTTCTCTAAAAATTAATTTAGATAGATTAAATTTAAGCTTTATTAAAAGTACGGAGACTAAAATTAGACAATTGAAAGTATAGGGACTAGAATTGAACAAACTTCAAAGTATGGAGACCAAAATAATAATTTAACCTTAACTCAATTCGGTAGTTGGATTTATTGAGACTTTGTTGGTAACCATTTGATTATTTGAAAATTGTGTTGATTTTCTCACAATTTTTTATCCATTGGTTTCATATTTTTAATGTAAATATTTGCATTTTTAGCCAAATTCCAAAAAACAAAAACTTTTTATAACTATTTTTTTTCGTTTTCAAAATTTAGCTTCGATTTTGAAAACCCTTCTAAAATGTAAACAACAAAATATAGACAACAATAAATGGAGCTGGTATTCATAGACTTAATTCTTGAAAACCAAATAGTTAACAAATGCAGTTTGAAAAAACGTCTGTTTTCAAGATTTCAAAGGGTCCTATATACCTAGGGCTCAGCTTCCCTCTTTTTCCAAACCTTAGGACCCTTTTCAATGGTGATAATTTTAAGAATACCTTATCATTGACCTCAAACTCAAGGTCCTTCCTCCTTTTATCTTCATAATTTTTCTGTCGATCCCTGGCCGCTTTAAGATTAGCTTTAATCAACTTCACTTTCTCTGTTGTAGATTGCACAATTTTCGGCTCAATCAGCTTCCTTTCACCCACTTCTCCCCAGCACACCAGGGTTCTGCACGGTCTACTATTGAGTGTTTCATATGGGGTCATTCCAATACTCGCTTGGTAATTGTTATTATAAGCAAATTCCATCAAAGGCAAATATACGTCCCAGCTACCCTTAAACTGTAGTACACAGGCTCGTAACATATCTTCTACAGTCTGAATCGTTCTCTCTGACTGTTCATCAGTTTGAGGATGAAAGGCAGTACTAAATTGCAACTTGGTTCCTAGCTCCTTCTGCAAACTTCCCCATAACTTAGAAGTAAATCTAGGGTTTTTATTAGATACTACAGTTACTGGCACACCATACTGACTCACAATTATGTCCATATAAAGTTGTGCTAGTCTGTCCAGGGTAAAGGTTGTCTTAATTGGTAAAAATCGTGCTGTCTTGGTGAGTTGTTCTACTATTACCTGGGCTCCGTCCATACCTACTGTTGTTCTCGGTAACCCAAATAGAAAGCCATAGTAATATGTTCCCATTTCCACTCAGGAACAGGAAGTGGATGTAGCAATCCTGCCGGCCTTTGACACTTGGGTTTGACCTGTTGGCAGATTAAACACTTTGTCACGTACTCATCTATCTCCTTTTTCATGCCCGGCCACCAATAAAATCTCCGCAGTGTTCTATACATCTTGGTACTACCAGGATGCATAGCATATGCCGAACTATGTGCCTCTTCCAAAATTAACTGTTTAATTTCTTCATTCTTTGGCACACAAATTCTATCTTGCTTCAAAAGCACACCATCAGACCTGAGCTCATAATTTGATCTCTGCTGAGCTCTTACTTCTTTCATCAACTTCTTCATTTCAGGATTTTCTAATTGTTTTCTTGGATTATAGTACCTATGTGCACATAGGGGAATATACGACGCTGATGTGTTGAGATTACTCCACACAACTAGGGATAATCGACGTTGAGTAGCGTAGAGCTTAGCTTTGCCTCAACTAGGGAAAATGATATGAGATGTTTTCGATGTTGAGAAGCGTAGAGCACTGCTCTGCCTCAACTAAGGGAAATTTTTAAGAACGAACTGATTCATGTACAACTATTCCAGAATGAATTTATGCGATTTGATTAAGTTGTTGGAAAGTATGATTTTACAGAAATGATGATTTGAATCATGTTTTACGTATATTGTGGAACTTGTGTGATTTGACTAAGTTATTGACTAAGTTATTGAGAAATATGTTTTATGGTAATGATGATTTGATTCCATGTTTTATGATTATGGTGTACAATAATTTTAACATGCCTATTTTCGAACTAAAGATAGTTTTATAAAAACTGTTACCCATTGAGCTGTTAGCTTATTCTTTCATATGTTTTCCATTTTTCAGGTAGCATGACAGTTCCCATTGCCGGTCGAAGTCGAGGTTTGTCAAGAGTTAATGGTATCACTGTCCTAGGAAGTGTAGTTAAATGGAAAATAAAAAGGAAGTTCGACAGTGGGAGTTGACCAGAAAATCAATGATTGTTGTCTTCACGCTCCGTCTCGGGCTACAGGAGGGTAGTTCGGGATTGGGTGTGACAAAAAGGCCCAACTTGTCCACCTTGGTCTCGGAGGCGTTATAAGTCATTTTCGAACAAAGAGTTGTGATTTGGGAAAACTGACCATTAAGGGTAGAAATTGGAAAAGAGATCGTCAAGTGAGGACCAAAGGATGAGAAACGGGTTAATGGGGCAAAGGAGGATAGCAGGATAAGACAACACACAAAAGTACGAGAGACACCTCCCACCCCAAACTTAGAATCATGCATTGTCCCCAATGCATAAGAGCATCTAACAAAGAAAGAACAAGCCTGGGAGCAAGCGGAAAGCCACCAAACAGGCTTGGTATAAGGAGTACTTTGTGTGATAAACCACGTTCCTGAGAGATAAAGCATATGAGTGACTCCAAGATTTATTGAAAAGACAATAAAAAGAAAAGTAAATAAAGCAATAAAATTGGGTTACCTCCCAACAAGCGCTTGATTTAACGTCTTCTAGCTAGACGGGGCTCACGAATCACGGTGGATCCCAAGGTGGTTTCTTCCTTTCATGCTTTGGATCACCTAAAACTTTTAGTATTCGCCCACATTGACACTCACAAACATATTCATTAGTATTTAGTGAGTTAGTCAAAGAATCATTATCAAGTTGGACTTCATCTTTTCTAATATAGTAAAGACTCGTTAAAGAATCATCATGCTTAGATTTTATCGAACTCACCACTTCATTTTTATCATGCTTCTCCATAATTTGTTCAAAATTCATTATAGGTTTGGGAGGCATGCAATAAGAACTAGGAGAATTGTCACAACTAGAAACATGCTTCATAGAATTTTCTACTTTAACATCAAGCATGCTATTAGTCTTACCATTCAAAGGAGGCTTATCATGCATAGAGTTCTTACTAGAAGAGAAAGACGATGTTACCTTTGTGCTTGGCTCATGATGCTCATACTTTTCTACATCCGGATGCTTAAGGGTTTATAGATGTCAAATGTTACCTCCTCATCGTTAAGGCAGAATGTGAGCTTTCCATCTTGCACATCGATGAGGGCCCTTCCGGTGGCCAAGATTGGTCTCCCAAGGATTATAGGGCCTTCGGCATCTTCCTCCATGTCTAATATCACAAAGTCCGCTGGGAAGATAAACTTGTCTACCTTGACCAAGACGTCCTCCATAATGCCGTAGGGATGAACAAATGATCGATCGTCCAAAAGCAAAGATATGGTAGTTGGTTGCACCTCTCCTCCATTGAGCTTCCTAAACATGGATAAAGGCATTAAGTTAATAGAAGCTCCAAGATCACAAAGTGCTTTAGTAACCTTATTATTGCCTAAATGACAAGGAATAGAGAAACTCCCTGGATCCTTTAGTTTTGGAGGCAATTTCCTTTTTAGTGCCGCACTACATTCTTTGGTTAGTGCGACCATTTCATAATCTCCATGCCTTTTCTTCTTAGACAATACATCATTCATGAACTTGGCATACTTAGGCATTTGTTCTAATGCCTCTGCAAAAGGAAGGTTAATTTCTAACTTTCTGAATATGTCTAAGAACTTTGAAAATTGAGCATCAATCTTTTTCTTTTGAAATCTTTGAGGAAAAGGTAAAATATTAGGGATAAAAGAAGTAGAGTTAGAAGTACTCCTTAAGTTGGACTTTGATTTCTCCTTTTCCTTAAATGCACTCTCTTTTTGTGGAACATCCTCTATGATGGCTTCATCTTCTTCTTGTGGACGCTCATCATCTTCATCATTGATCAAGGGAGTGGATAGCTTTTTCCCACTCCTCAAAGTCACGGCCTTGCATTCCTCCCTTGGGTTTATCTCGAGACAACTAGGGAACTTACCCTTTTGCATTGTCTGGAGGGAAGTTGCCATTTGACTAAGTTGAACCTCCAAGTTTTAAAGTACCTTACCTTGGGTTTGAACGGTGCTTGCAATTGCTTGAACCGAATTTTCCAATGTGGTTGTCCTTGATCTTGACTCTTTGACAAAGTCAAGCATTATGTTCTCTAGTGATGATGTCTTTGCATTCCCCGCTCCATTGAATCCTTGAGGAGCTTGCAACACATTCTTGTTGTTAGCATATGAAAAATTCTCATGATTCTTCAAGTTGGGATGATAGTGAGTTGGAAGTTGTTGTTGACCTCGGTATGGTCCTCTATCTACATAATTGGCTACCTCCAACTCACTTGGCTCTTGTTGATTTGCCATGGCCGCAAGGGAAGTTATGGATGATGGACTTGCTTGGATTTGGCTTCCTTGAGAAAATTTAGATAAAGCATTAGTAAGAGAAGCCAATTGAGCTTTTAGAGAGCGAGCTTACCTCATCCATCTCATATCGTCCGGTGGCTTTTGGGATGATTGGAGAAGACCGTTTACATGGCCAATTGTACAATGTAGTGGCCAAGTCTTCTAGTATAGTATAGGCTGATTGAGCATTCTTTGAAAAAATTGAGCCTCCGGCGGTTGCATCTAGTATGGATTTGGTTGAGCTTGCTAATCCATTATAGAAGAGTTGAATTTGCAACCAATCCGGGTAACCATGTTGAGGGCACCTTCTTAAGAGATCCTTATAGCTCTCCCAAGCCTCATATAATTGTTCATCCTCAAGTTGGCGGAATGTTCAAATCTCCGTCCTTAGTCTTTGAAATTTAGCCGGTGGAAAATATTTGTTCAAGAAAGCTTGAGCTAAGATCTCCCACGTTGTGATGCTATCTGGAGGTATGGTTTCCAACCAACCCTTAGCACGGTCCTGTAAAGAGAAAGGAAAAAGTCTTAGTTTAATTGCATCGTTAGAAACACCATTCATCTTTACCGTCCCACATATTTCTAAGAAAGACCGCAAGTGCTTGTGAGGATCTTCATTGGTTCTTCCTCTAAAGGTTAGCTCTCTAGCCATGTGGATCAACCCTGGTTTCAACTCAAAGTTGTTGACATTGATGGGTACATTCATAATGCTGGGTTGATTTGCCGGTAATGTCGGTTGGAAATAGTCCCGAATTGCCTTTGGTATCTCCTCCGCCATCTCCTCGATGTGATTGTGTTGACCCTTAGGTTTCTTCTACACGTCCTTTCAATCTCGGGATCAAGAGGGAGAATATTAGTATTGTCTCGAGGCATAAACAGACAAAATAAAATAAAAAAATAAAGATAAAATAAAATAGAATAAAATAAAATAAAAAAGTAAAAAATATAAAATACAATAAGATAAAATAAAAATAAATAAATAAATAAATAACCAAATAATATATACCTCAAATTAAGATCTATCAATTCTAATGAATATTAAATAACAAAAATCGTTCTTTGGATCCCCGGCAACGGTGCCAAAAACTTGATGCGCACTTTAAGTGTTAACCGCAAGTGTACGGGTCAAGATATAATATAAGACAGTGAAGTCCGAATATCGTTCCACTGGAGATCCAATTGTGAAGGTTTAAGACTTAGCTATTCTAGAGTTGAATCAATTTTATTTGAGGATTGAAATTGAATATTATGAGTTATGAAAAATACAAATCAAATAAGGAAAGTATTAAAGTGAGAAACACAATAGTCAAAGAGAGTTCTAGGGTAATGAATCCTTGTTTATTTCATCATGCAATATTATAGATTTCATGGATTTTATTGTCATTCATATGCCTAAGTCTAGAAACTTAATTTCAAGTTATTTTCTCTAAAAAACAACCCATTCTCATGCAACTCGATTGATTATTAATCTCTTAAAACCAATACAAAATTACATGGCATCAAAAATAGTCTTTAGCAACTTTTATTGTCAATCTAACTACTCTCGTGATAGATTAACAACAATTCATTGTTATAGATCAAGTTAAACATGTGAAGATGACCAATCCACAAGAATTAAACACAATAACAATGAAAAGATAATCATTCAAACAAAACCATGAAAGTCTACAAGATCAACATAAATTTATAAACAATTCATCAAAATCCTAAAACTAAAAAGTTTAGCCACTCATAGCTTGAAGCAACATGTTTAAGCAAAATAAACAAAGAAATAGTGTAAAGAAGGGAAACTCTACTGAAAAGAGGCTTTTGATTAAGGTAGTACCGTCACGATCTCCTTGGCTCTCACGTCGGAATTCGAAGGGCACCACAACTATCTCGAACTCTTTTCCTCTTCCTTGCAACTAATTCACTCTTTGAACTCTCACTCAATTCTCTCCTTTTTTTGCCTCTTTAGGTCTGTAAATTGAAGGTTGATTCCTCCTTGATTTGATTTGATCTTTAGGGCTGCTGGAAACCCCCAAATTTATAGAGTTTGGCCGCCCAAAAACTTACCAAAAATAACAATTTTCATTTAAGGAAAACTGGCGCCGCGACGTTGGTCTATAGCGCCGCGCGCTATTGAAGATTTTGGAACGGCGCTGCGACGCTGTTGGAGAGCGCTGTGGCATTAGGGCTACGTTCAGAAAAGTTTGCCATTTTTGCCATTTTGTGTTTTTCATATCTTTTTCACCATATTCTTGCTCGGTTTTGATCCTTTAGTCTTTTATTTAATTTTCCTCATTTTAACCTGAAAACCACTAGCAAACAAGTGAAATCTAATATAAACTCCCTTAATTTGAGAAGATAGAAAGCACTTTTCAAGTGCTTATCAATGGGGTGATTATGCATTGAGAGTATGTCTGAGGCTTGACGAGAGTTGCCGCTGGTAGCCATGCGTTGAAGAGGGTAGCTCGGTATGGATGCAGATGTGAAGGAAGGAGGGTGCGATTGGCGTTGGTGGAAGTATGCGTTGAAGGCTACTATGCGTTAGAAGGTTAGCATTGCTATGCGTTGAGATGGCCTAGGCGTTGAAGGTTGGTATGCTTTGGTGCATATAAAAGGGGTCGAGAGGACCATGCGGTAGGCGGCTATTCGGCGATGGGGCGTTGGGCAATTAGTAGCACAGTAAGTTGAGGCTATGCGTTGTCGAAGCCATGCGCAGAAGGTTTGCGTTGGCTAATCTAAGAAGGAAGACAATGGTAGTGCTGGTGAGTCGGTGATTTATATTGATAGATAAGTGAGTGCACCGAATAATTAAACCCTTTTGGACATATTTTCGAACTCAGATTGATTCCATTTCGCAGATGAACAATGAGGAGAGGCAGAAGAAGGTGTTTATATCGAATTTAAGTAGAAACCAGATCATTTTCATGGTGACATTGAAGCTAGAACCAGAGGCTTGATTGTTGTTGATAAATTTGGACATCATTCGGTATTTGAAGAAGAGTGAGCTGAGGAAGTTGAAGCTAGGACTGGAATTTTGAGGTTAGTAAGTTAATTTAATTCTTAGCAACTTCCATGAAGGATGTTTAAGCTAAATCTGAGCAAAAATATGTTAATTTCTAGGAGGGAGTAATCGGAGTTGAATTGCTAGACGATTCAATGCAGTCGAAGTCATTTGAGAATAGTTCTCAAACGAAGACGAGTTATGGTCTGAAATTTTGAGGTAAGTTTGAAAGCTCACTTCTTTACAAGATTCTAGAAGAGCTAGAGAGTGAGCAGCGGAACGAGTGTCGCTGATAACCCAAAGGGCTTTGCGTCTCACAACTCTCGCTGAAGTCTCGTTGGGTGTCGCTCCTTAAGGTAATCTTGCTAGTCTTATTCATTCCAGTCTCACTAGTGCAGTATCTTGTGGTGTGATTTCGCTAGTAATCTCGCTAGTGACATAGAGTATCGCTAGTTATGAATATTTTGGAAAAAGAGAGTCTCGGTGATGGAATGAGAATGGAGTCTAAATATGCATACTTAATGATTATGGAAAGAAAATTCAAGGAAAACCTAACGTGAGAAATGTGTATTTACAGGCCAAGAAGAGCTCGGAAAGGCATATAATCCGCTCGGGGCCTAAGATAAATTGTGAGTGACCTTCTATTTCATACCAAGATTATTTTTAGCAATGTGTGAGTGGAAACTATCATGTCATATGGAATCCTGTATGCGTGTTATCTAAATGCAACCCACGGCCGAGGGACCATGTGTGAAGGCCTATGGGAATACGATATATAATACACATTGCTGAGGGACCATGTGTGAAGGCACTTGAGAAATTGATTGAAATGGATTCCAATGTTGAGGGACCTTGTTAAAAGGCATATGGAAAACTAGTACATGATAGCTCGGTGCTAAGGGACCACGAGTGAAGGCACTTGAGCAGTGGATTGATATGAAACTCAATGCTAAGGGACAACATGGGAAAGCACTTGAGGGTTGAAACGCCGAGGGACGAAGTGTGAAGGCGTTTGAATATATGAATAATGAGAACTGGTTCATAAGGTTGAGTGCGTTGAGCTTTGATCCGCTACATCCTGGGAAAGATAATTGTATTACTTTTGTTTTATGGCATGAGTGACCTAGGAATCTTTATTTATATAAATATATGGTAGTTATTATGATCAATATTAATTCAACAAATTTAATAGTAATTGGATAAACTCAGTCACTCACTAGGCCTTAGGCTCACGCTTCCTTGTTTATTGTTTGTTCGTTTCAGGTAGCGAGCGTGTCCGAGACGCCTAGCCTACTGAAGATCCTCGTCTGGGCTTACTTTACATTAGTTCTCTGGGATAGTTGTAAATACTCAGTTTATGTACATGTTTTTGTCATACATGATCCTTGGAGTATATTGACAGTGGGTTTTGTATGGTATGTAGAACGAATACCTGTTATGATGGTTTATGAATTAAGCATATGATTTAAGAGGTTATGTTTCGCTAGCATATAGCTTTGTATAACTGATATGGTATTGATTTATGTTTTAAGATATACGGAAACGGGTGTGCATAGGTTCGCATTCACTTCTAGGTTAGGAAGGGAATCTGGGAGGGGGTGTGACATCAAGTGAGCTTCCTTGTCCGGATTTTGCCATTAATGACTAGGACGTTTAATCAACTTCTTAGACAAAAAGAGTTATGTTTGTTGATGCTCCATCGCATGTAAAAGAGAGGATAAAAATGTTTGAATTACTTAACTACAAGTTTAGTCTCCGAATTATGTGGTCCAGGCTTAGTTCAATCTTCAAATTAGGTATAGCTATTACATTGCTTTTTTGGATGATTACACTAGATAAATGGTCTTGGGAAAAACATCCCACTACTACTACATGCATAGACTTATTTTATAATGCTTAAAGCCCATCACTTTCTTGAATCAAACAATTAAAATTACAAGTTGAAAATCAGTATGATCGTCATATAAAAACAGTAAGGTGTGTCAATGGAGATGGATTCAAGCTTATGGCAAAGAACACGACATAGAAATCCAAACATCCTGTCTGTATACTTCAGTTCAAAATGGTTGAATTGAGTAAAAACATCGTCATGTGGTTCAAATCGGGTTAGCACTCCTTGCCTAAGCAAAAATGTCGTTTACATTATTGGTGGAAAGTCTTCCATACAATTGTGTATCTTATTTAAAATGTAGTCTCCTACTACTAATGATGGTTCTCCTTATTTTCTTCTTCAAGCTTGTCAACCTGATTATAAAAGCTTAAGAGCGTTCAGATTAACTTGCTCCCTTTGTCTTCGCCCGTACTAGCACCATAAATTTGAGTTTTCCACTAAAAAGTGTGTGTTTTTTTTGCTACAACATGTATCATAAAGGCTACCTATGCCTTAGCTCTTCATGAAGAATGTTTGTCTCTCGACATATGTGCTTTAATGAGACTGGATTCTATTTTTTCCCGGTACCATATGCCTATTTGATAGCACCTGAAATGTGCTAATTTGCTCAGCTCAACTTTAGATCGTTATGCTATTTAATGTGTTAAATTGGTTGTTTTATAAGTATAGATCACCTACGAGGTAGAATTGAGTGTTAGGGTGAAAACAAAGTTTAAATGGATCAATTTGGAGTTCTAACGAAGCAACTAGGTCGAAAGTGTTGGGATTTGTGCCCTAAAACCTCATAATTGATTAGTTAATTTAATTATTAATTATGCTATATTAATTTATCCATTAACGGAAAAATCCAAGGTTATTGCATGAAGTCTTGAACATGTATGTAGTTGACATACAGGTGGATCATGTTCAAGAAATAACCTAAAAGTCTACAGTATATGGATAATGTTGGGTGTCTTATCCTAGTGACACTTGGATATGACCCACTTTGTAATAGTTACAAATGGTTTGATCCAAACCGGTCATGTAAAGACATGTGAGCGGGGGTATCCTATACAAAGAGTTTGTATAAGACTGGACTGCGAAATATTTAGGAGCTGAGGTGATCGCCCCAGACCGCCCGGATCCTACGAGTGAATAGAAAGTTGGATCTACATTGGATCTCACCTAAATCGCCCCATCTATCCTCCTGAGGAGAAGTTTGGTTTCAAACTCCAGTTCAAACAGGAGAAGTACGCCATGCTAATGTGCCTTGGATGATCCACATCTCAGGGTCATGTCTCTCTTTGTAAATCCGTTAATTGATGAGATTAATATTTCATAGGATGATTATGTGCGACTCGATCTTAATCTTGAGTGACTTATGAACTCCTATCAGTAAGGTTAGTCCTTTGATTTGCATGGGTGAAAGTGGCCCAAGTTGCCGACTTAATAAGCTTACCATTTTGGGGATTTGACCAAATGGGGAGCTAGGAACATAGCTTCACAAGATGGAATTCACTCCTTCTCAGATAGGGTAAGTAGATGAGTAGTTCCCTTAAGTGCTGATTTCGGGTCTTGAACAAGGGGCCCTACCCTCTCACTGACCCAAGAGGGACTTAGATTGTGGTTGGACCATAAACAAATTGTTTATTAGAGAAATCAGTGGTACTTAAGGATAAGAGGTAATTACAGGGGTAGAACGGACACTTGACCTAGTTGTAATTATGAACAACTCGTCGACTTGCTTATATTGATTATACCCATGGACACAATTTGTTCTACGGTGCATAAGAGTTCAACTATGGGTTTATAGTGGTTTGCCCTGTAGTTAATGAATGAAGGTTAATTTAATTAAAGAGTTTAATTAATTAATCTTGGATCATTGGAGCTTATAATCTGTAGGTCCATAAGGTCCCCTTGCTAACTCACCACGGACCAACAAGGATCAACTATGTCGAAAGAAAAATTTGAAATGTTCAAATTTATGAGGAATAATATTGATTGTATTGGATACAATTAATTACATGATTTGTTATAAAGTTTATTTGAATAAGATTCAAATTATAACTTTATAATATAGAGATTTAATTTATTTGAATATGATTCAAATAATTAATTATTTATTTGGATGAGATCCATATAAATAAATAGATGAAAAACTAATTAATTAATTTGAATTGGATTCAAATAACTAATTATTTAATTTGGATAAGATCCAAATTAAAGATTATACAGAAAATAAATATTTAAATGAGATTTAAATATTTTCAACCATTTAATATGAGATATTATTTGGATAGATATTTATTAATATTAGATATTATTAAATATTTAATTTAAAATATATGTAGAGGGGTTATCCTAATAGGATTAGGAGTAACCTATAGATTTTTATAAATAAGGGCCCTTGGTAGCTTTCAAGAACACACACTCTCTACGAGAATAATCTCTATGATTATTCTAAAACTCTTATTCTAAAAATTCTCCCAATTTTCTTAGAACTTCTCATTCTTTCAAGAGTGGTTCCCACAAATTGGATCTTTGCCAGAGTCATAGCTTGGAAAACAAATCGAAGATCACGATCACACGCTTCCATCGGGATTCAATTCTCTTAAAAAAGGATGTGAAAAAAACCAACATGCCCCTAAAGGGTGGTGTCAAGGCGATGTGCAATGCCATCACGATGTTAAAAAAGTAAAATTTGAAGTTGGAAATGGTGTCGTGGCCCTCCCGCCTGATTATAAAAGTTGCTCTTCGGTAGTTAAGGTATAACTTTTGATATGGATGGCCATTTTAGGCGATTAACCACTCATTTTATTCCTTTTTTTATCCTCTATCCATCTACAATATTGGTTTTTATAATCAAGCAAAAAAGTGACGGGTTTTGGCTATATTACTCCAATAGATTGCTAAGGTTCGTTTTTAAGCTTATGAGTAGGAAAAACCCAATGTTCAGATTGTGAGGACATGGTTTATAATTTGATTTCCTATTGAACTTTTGTGGTTCTTGAATGTTATTTCAATGCTTAGAATCTATGATTGGATTGATCACCCACCATGTATTCTTTGGTAGGCTAAAGATCGACACACAATTGTGTGTTAATTGCTAAGTACCATGGGTCAAACCTACTTGTGTATAGGTCGATTGGTTGTTTATAATAGCCTGCTTACAACATTGCATGATTGATTCAATTAAAGAATGAAAATCAATTAGTAACGTAGGCTATCAAAGGTATTAATTATCTGAGTGGAATCTCATAAGCCTCGTGCAGATATTTGATTTTTACGGACGCTATTGAACCCAATCAATTGAGCATCTAGTTTAATTAACTCGATTAGGGTGTTTGTCATGACTAAGTACATTCATTCATGAGAAATAATTTCTAAAAATCCTATGATCAATCAAGCAATTGGTTGGATCCTAATTCCTAAGCTAGGCCCAATTTATTTTCTTGCATATTTATTTTCTGCACTTTACATTCATGCACTTTATTCCCCCCC
>QLSR01000065.1:1575071-1597370 GCA_031780015.1 Citrullus colocynthis | reverse complement strand
CCCCCCCCCCCCCCCCCCCCAAGCGATAGAACTCTTAACTTGTTTGAAACTATATTTGCCCTTTCCTGTGAATTGAGCCAATTGGTAATTAGGGGTGATAGTTGATTCGATTTTGTCCAAGAACCAAACCAAACCAATTGGTTTAACAAATAAGGTATACAAACCAATGCCCAATAAAGAACAAAACCAATGGATTGGTTTTATTTGGATCGGTTTATTATTGGTTTGGTTCTCGATTTTTGACATTTCTCTTTTTCTTCCATTTTTTTTTTTATTATCTTCACTTTGTTTTGAATTGGTCATTTTTGCTAATTTTAAATTAAAATTGGGTCTATTTCTTTTCTTTTCTTTTCTTTTTTTTAAATTGGTCTTTTATCTAAATATCAAATATACATGTACCATAATATTTAAAATACTAAAAAAATACCTAGTGAAGAGTTTGTTTTCAAGGGTATATATCATTGGTTCGATTCGATTGTGATTGGTTTTTCTAATAAAAAATCAATCAAAACCAATATTTTTGGTTTTCTCCAAATACAGACCAATATGTCCAATTTCATACTAAAAAACCAAACCAAACCACTTGATCGGTGTGGATTGGTTTGGATTTTTGGTTTTTTGTTGCACTCCTATTAGTAATTATAAATTTTATTTGGTAGGACGAGAAAGGATTCGACACCTGGGCTTTTCACCATTAATTTGATAATGTCTACATCTCGTCCTTCCTAGCCATCAACCATCATAAATCCACCTTCACCCTTCCTTCCCAACATTACTTCATCCCCTGGTGCCACATTTAATACCTCTTTACCCTTAAGCTTGCTCCTATTCCTATGGCTTTCACTCCCTCCACTCCTCTTTTTACTTCTCCAAATTTGTCCTTGGTTTTCCTAGTTATAGATGTCCATTTAACTCAAATGGGGAATCCTCAATTAGACAGTGTGTGTATTCCACCCTGATTAGATGGTGTGTCCATTCCTCTCCCTACTTCTCCAAATTTATCTTTTGCTTTTCCTAGTTAAAGATATTCATTTAACCCGAGCGGAGAATTCCCATTAGACGGTGTGTGTGGTTATATCTTTGCACATAAAATATTATTATTTTATTATAAAATTTTATAATGTTTTCTTTGAATAAAAAATGTATTGGAAATGACCCATTTAATATTTAAAAATTTTATTAAAGTTGAGAATAAATTTAAAAATTGTTAAAAAGAATAAACTAAAAAAAAGGAATTTTCCTGTGGGGAACCCAATCCCTATGGCGAATTGCCGCCTCGAGGAGAGCTTAGGCCAGGTCAAGGCCGAGGTAGAGAGAACTCCAACTAGACCAACGTCGAGGCTGAGGTGAACCAGGGCTAGGCTAAGGCCAACATGAATCTGAGTCTGACCAAGGTCGAGGCCGAGGTAAACTCATGTCAGGTTAGGGCCAAGGTTGAGGTCAATCATTCTATACAGATGAAGATGAGGTTGACAATCCCTCGGTCGAAGTCGACCAAAGGGGACAACCTGCAAAGAAACTAGAATCCATCCCTCTCATGCCTCAGGAAGAGAGAGTCAACATTGGGACCAAGTGGGGGGCCGAATAGAGAGAAAAACTAATTAAAAAAATCTAGGCTTATTTGCTTGGTCACATGAAGACATGCTAGGAATTAATCATAGCATAATGGCTAAAAAGCACCCAAAAAGTGCTTTTATTGCCTTTTATTTAAGATTCTTCTTGTTAAATTTATGTGTTTGGTAGTGTTTTTAAGGGAATTAGCAAGAAAAATGTGATTTGGGAGTCAAAAGAACCAAATCAGGCCAAATTCTCCAAGAAAAGAAAAAAAAAATCAAGTTGTCTAATGCGCCGCAGCCCTACACCTTAGTGCCAAGAACAAAAAGCAACCTCGGAGATCCAATCGAAGCACCATGGCGTCACCCTCTATGCAAAGTGCAAAATATCCCAATGTGAAGTGTAGCCGTCAGTGTCGTGACACTAGTCCACAACACCATTTGTATGAAAGTATGTATTTGACAATTATGAGTGGCTAGACTCTTTAGTTATAGGGTGTTGATGGATGTTCTTATGGAATTAAATTAATGCATTGAAATTTTATGGAAGTTGTGTTGTTGAATGTTTTTAGATACTATTGTGCTTGATTTATGTTGATTGGTCGTTGATGCATGTTAGGTTGAATGTTCAGCTACATAGATTACATGTTTAATCGGACCTATAGTATTAATACTATATTTTGGTTAATAATGAAAGTTGTTTATGACTTTGCTTAATACTATATTTCAGACTTGCATGAGAAAAGTTTATTGTTGAAAAATAATAAACTAGAGGCTAGAGTCTGACTTATACATCTTAATATCATAAGTTCCCATAGAACCTTTGCATGATTTGTAGAATCAGTATGGCAACCCTAGGAGGGTGAATATGGTTTATTCAAATTAATGAAAACTATTTATTTAAGTGGGCCCAATTAAACAAGTTAGCACACTTTTGTTAATTAGTAATTTAAACAAGAATTCTATGTAAATAGATTCGATTCAAATTGTGTTGGAATTGTTATCCCGGGCTCTACACAATGAATTCTTTAAAACACTAAATTTTTAGTAAATAAGAGTAGGTTTATCATCAAAATATTAGTTAATTAATTAATTAAATAAAATGAATTATTTTGAGATTAAGGGTCAAAATGCCAACATAACTTTTGTTTTCTAACTTTATTTACTATTCAACTTCAATTCTATCATTTAGTTTTCGATCCCTAGATAAAATTGACAAAATTCTAAAACAAACAAACAAATCTATAGCATTTGATCCTTGGGAACGATACTTGGTCCTTCAAGACTGTTTTACTATACTATCACTTGACGTGTGCGCTCGTGCTCATCAATAGTACACCGATTAAATGTTGATGGAGGTTTTAAACCTGTAAAGCAAAGGCGACGAACATTCATTTAAGAGCAAAATGAGATTATAGCTGGCTAAGTCGAGGATCTTCTTAAAGCAAGTTTCATTAAAGAAGTCAATTATCCTAAGTTCCAATGTGGTATTTGTCAAGAAAGCAAGTGAAAAGTGGCGAATGTGTATCAATTTTATCGATTTAAACAAAATTGATCAGTTAGTGGATGCCACAATAGGATACGAGATGCTAAGTTTCATGGATGTCTACTTACGTTATAATCAAATTAGGATGCATGAAACCGATCAAGAGAAGGCTTCTTTTTGCACATGTAGGGGATTATATTGTTATAGTCATGCCATTTGGTCTTAAAAATGCAAGTGCAACATATTAGAGCATGGTAAACCACATGTTTACTCGAATTATCAGGGAAAAAAAACATAGAAGTATATGTGGATTATATGCCAGTAAAAAACACCAAAGTGGAACGACAAGAATACGACCTAAACGAAGCCTTCCAAACACTCTAAAAATACAAGATGAAGCTGAATCCAAGTAAGTGTGCCTTTGGAGTAACATAAGTGATAACTTATAGAAATACAAGTTATTATAGTCACTATTTGAATTAATTAGAGTAACTTTAGAGCTAAACGCATGATTTTGGACGTTGAATTATGTAAAATGTATCACCATGCATTGGCACTATTTAGAAAACAAAATATCTGAAAAATTATGAGTTTTTCTGTTCTTAATGCAGGATTAAGAAGAAAAGAAGCCCAAATAACCCAAGTACTAGAGACGAAGCTGCTGCGAGAACAAATGGAAACCCATGTGTCGAAACTATGCGTTCGAGACCATGCGTCGAGATCATACGTTGAGAAGAAATAGATACAGACACCTGGGCAAAAGCTGTCATGTCAATATGCAAAAGGATAACACGTTATCAGGTCATGGCAGAACAAATGGGCCGACAATGTGAAAAGGTTGCGCAGCAGGGCATGGAATTTAATGTAAAGGTGTCAGGTCATATGAGTTCACCTTTTCGACGCTTATAAATAGCCCAAAGCTTCTCCATTCAAAGGAGGAGGGGAGAATCAAGAGAGAAACGCATGACAGGCGTGAAGGCTCTGCACACCTCCTCCACCATAACCAGTCTCCATTTCAAGCTCTTCTGAGAGAAAGATTCTGAGAACTTTCAGAATTGTCTCCCAGTGAGTGAGAACCTTCACCCTATGGATTTTATGTATCAGATAGCAACCATCACAAGCCTCCATGAAGCAAGACGTTGCCAGTGGCGGCTTGATGTCTTCCATTTCTGTTTTATCTCCATTTCCATCCTTCTTACTTATGTTTTGTTAATGACATTCGAGAGAATGATTATTTTCTTAAATATGAGTTTGATTGACGATTATCTTCCATCTATTTCCATATTAAATATCTTACACCATGATGTTTGAATGCTAAATGAGTTAGATGTTGGAGTTAGTTTTTCTTAAACAATATGAAGTATGTTACATCCTGATGAATGCATATCATTAGCTTGCATAGCATTATCTGACAAATAAATGCAGTAAGCACGACTGTCTAGCTTGAGAGAGTAGATAGTTAATCTTTAGCATTTATCAAGACTAGATGAGGTACAGAGATGTAGTTCATCTTTTGCCAAGGCAAACTTACCATGCATCTTAGAGATAAGATTAATGTGACATCGAAACATCGAGAGATAGATTCACAAACTAAGTTTGTAGGTATGTACTTATACTTAAATAGGTTTAAGTTTTTCGTCTAACTTCTGCTTCAACTTTACTTTTATCGCATGGTTCCATTCATTTTCAACGCATGCTATCTGACACTAAACAACATTTGACTAACCATCGCCGCATCCACCTCATTGTTAGTTGGAAATTTTATTCATTCTTTATATATAGTTTTAGACATATACAACTCATGCACATATTACTTGTATAGTTCACCGTATAGTCATGCATCTATTCTCAACGCCTAGTTATTACAAATCCCTGCGTTCGACCCTGGACTCACCAGGAAACCTATGAGAGCTTATACTTGGGCTTTTTATAGGAAAACTTACTTAGTCATGATCATACTTAAGTAATTCTTGACGCATCTTTGTACGGAAATTATCATATCTATTTTTGTGCAACAAGCTAAGAAACTCAATATAAATCGAAAACAGAAATTCAATATTAAAATCAACAAGTTTTTGGCGCCGTTGCCGGGATTTGAATTAGTAATTTAGGTTTTGAAATATTTTCTTGATTTATGCAGAAAATCTCAATCTTGGGTCGTACAGAGCGTTTAGCCGACGACGTACCTGACAGTTTATGAACAAGGAACATCTTACGTTCATTTTTGACCCTGAGATCGAGAAAACCTTTTGAAAAAGAAATAAGGCATTTCAAAGGCGACGACAACTTTACAGAGAGAAGAAAATGGAAAATCAAGCAAACAACGCCAATCAGCCTTTGAGAGCTAACAATGGGGCTAACGACAGACATGACGAAGCAATTAACCATGCGTTAGCCCAAGCACAGCTCCAAGCTCAGTTACAGATTAATCAACAAACTCATCCTATTCTATTGGCACATGATCGGAACCGTCTGATCAGGGATTACGCGTCGCCAATCTTATATAATTTTTCATCCGGAATTATGCGACCTGCATCTCAAGGTTCGAGCTTTGAAATGAAGTCAGTCATGCTTCAGATGCTACAAACAGCAGGTCAGTTTGGGGGATCACCCGGTGAAGACCCTCATGCTCACCTAAAAAGCTTCATTAAAATCTGTAATACCTTCGTCATCCCAAACATAAGTGCAGATGACATCCGGTTGACGCTGTTCCCATTCTCCCTCAGAGATGAGGCGAGACAGTGGGCATATTCTTTGGAATCAGGTGAGATCACTACTTGGAACCAAATGATAGAGAAGTTTATCAAAAAGTTCTTCCCACCGACGGAGAATGCTTGAAGAAGAAGAGATATCGCCAACTTTCAACAAAAAGACAGAGAAACTCTGAGCGATGCTTGGGCAAGATTTAAAAGATTGGCGAGAAATTGTCCGCATGATGATTTTCCTGATTGTGTTCAAATGGAGATATCCTATGATGGCTTGACCGAGGCATCTCAGACCACTGCAAATGCTGCCGCAGCGGGAGGACTACTTGATAAAACTTATACCGAGGCCAAGGAAATTTTTGATAGAATATCAAGAAATCATGAGGATTGGGAGGACCAGGGATATAGCCGATCTGGCCGCAGGCAAAACAATGCGTCAAGAGCATCAGAGCATGATAGTGTTGCTGCGTTACAAGCTCAAGTCACCGCCATGACTAACCTGTTGCAGACTATGGCCTTGAATCAGTCAAATACAAGAGGCGGCGGCCAAGTTAACGCAGTGAATCAACTCAACGCCTCAGGATGCGTTGGATGCAGGGACCACATACGTATGAGGTATGTCCACAGAATCCTCAATCTGTATGCTTCATACAGAATAACCCGTATTCCAATACCTACAACCCTGGCTGGAGGAATCATTCGAATTTCTCATTGGGTGGTAACCGCCAGCCTGAGCAGCAAGGTGCGCCCACGCATGAAAGGGGTGGATCATCTGGATTCTCTCATGGACATCAGAGGCAAAATCCACATTAATCAACGCCTAGTCCATCATCATCAATGGAAGCTCTTATGAAGGAATACATGCAGAAGAACGACGCCTTGATACAAACCCTCAGTCCATTAGGAACTTAGAGCTTCAGATTGGCCAGATCGCTGGAGAACTTAAGACGCGGCAGAAATGATCTCTTCCGAGCAACACCGAAGCCCCACACGGTACGGGTAGTTCAGGAAAAGAACAGCGTCAAGCTGTGACACTGCAAAGTGGAAGAGCCATGAATGAACTTCCCCGCCCAGGGAAGAAAACTCTAGCTAACGAGATTGAAAATCACTTAAACCAACCAGAGAACTCTCAACCAACAATTCATCATTCAACACAACAAAAACAAGCTGACATGCAAAGAAGTTTATCAGGGAAAGATACATCAACAAACGTGTCAGTCGAGCTACAGACACCTCCTTATCCACAGCGGTTAAGAAGGAAGAAAAATAATGAGGGGCAGTTCAAACGCTTCTTAGATATACTTAAACAGCTGCACATCAACATCCAGCTAGAGGAAGCGTTGGAATAAACGCCCACTTATGCTAAATTCCTCAAGGACATACTGCCTAAAAAGGGAGGAATGGGTGAATATGAGACCATAGCTCTAACGCAAGAGTGCAGTGACATGGTCTGTGAACGCGTCCCCACAAAGATGAAAGATCCAAGGAGCTTCACCATTCCTTGTTCCATCAGAGGAGTTTACATAGGAAAAACGTTGTGTGATCTAAGGGCTAGCATTAATCTCATGCCCCTGTCAGTATTCAACAAATTGGGGATCATATCGCAGCCAACAACAGTTACCATACAATTGGCGGATTGATCCGTTGTGCATCCTGAAGGAAGGATCGAGGATGTGTTGGTAAAGGTAGACAAGTTCATTCTCCCTACAGACTTCATTATCCTAGATTATGAAGCAGACAAGGACGTCCCTATCATACTTGGACCCCCGTTTCTGTCGACTGGTCGTACACTCTTTGACGTCCACAAGGGGGAGATCATTATGAGAATTAATGATCAGGAAGTGATTTTGAACGTCTTTAAGGCGTTAGAGTATCTAGAAGAACAGGAGACCTGCCAAAACCTTGACGCAGAGGATGAGTTCCATAAAATGTTGCTTGAAGAAGAAAATGATGAAAAGATTGCAAATCTGGACGCACAGCAGCCTGAACAATGCTGTGCTGTGTCCATTCTGCTTTTGAATCTTTGACACCGAATCAGACCAACCAACGAACAAAACCATATCTGGAAGAAGCGCCAGAACTTGAGTTAAAAGTGTTGCCAACCCACTTGAAGTATGCTTACTTAGGAGAAGGTAACTCTCTTCCAGTTATCATTTCAACTGCCTTATCCCCTAATCAAGAATCAGCTTTGCTAATCATTCTTAAAAAGCACATCTGAGCTGTGGGATGGACATTGGCTGATATCAAGGGGATAAGCCCCACATACTGCATGCATAAAATTCGTCTGGAAGAAGGAAAAGATGGATCCATTGAGCCCCAAAGGCGGCTAAACCCAACAATGGAAGAAGTTGTCAAGAAAGAAGTGCTTAAATGGTTGGACGTAGACGTTATCTTTCCTATCTCTGATAGTAAATGGGTAAGTCCTGTGCAATGCGTTCCCAAGAAAGGAGGTATGACTGTAGTCCCAAACAAGAATAACAAATTAATCCCTACCCGCACTTTTACGGGGTGGAGAATCTGTATAGACTACAGGAAACTCAACGAGGCAATGAAGAAGGATCACTTCCCACTGCATTTTATTGACCAAATGTTAGATAGATTAGCAGGAAATGAGTTCTTCTACTTCTTCGATGGCTATTCGGGCTACAACTAGATAATGATTGCTCTAGAAGACCAGAAGAAGACAACATTTACATGTCCTTATGATACATTCGCATTTCGACACATGCCGTTTGGACTATATAATGCCCCAGGCACCTTTTAGTGGTGTATGTTGGCAATCTTCTCTAAATTTTTAGAAGAATCTGTGGAGATATTCATGGACGATTTTTTGGTCTTTGGAAATTCGGTCGAAACATGTTTAGCCAATTTAGAGAAAGTATTGAAAAAATGCGAGGACACCAACTTAGTACTAAATTGGGAAAAATGTCACTTCATGGTAAACGAAGGAATTGTCCTCGGTCACAAAATATCTAAGAAGGGCCTTGAAGTCGATCAGACCAAAATTGAAGCTGTGGAGAAGCTCCCGCCTCCTACAAATGTAAAGACACTTCGCAGCTTTCTGGGACATGCAGACTTTTATAGAAGGTTCGTCAAGGACTTTTCAAAAATTGCACGCCCCCTAAGCTCATTACTGGAGCAAAATCGACCCTACAAGTTTGATGAAGAATGCCTCAAGGTGTTTGAGACTCTGAAAGCAGCGTTGGTGTCAGCACCAATTTTAATCGCCCCAGACTGGTCGCAGCCATTTGAGCTAATGTGTGATGCTAACAACTATGCGATGGGAGCTGCATTGGTTCAACGCAGAGACAGAATGTTGCATCCTATAGCCTACGCTAGAAAAACTTTCAACGTAGCCCAAGCGAATTACACCACTACTGAGAAAGAACTACTAGTAGTGTTCGCTGTTGAAAAATTCAGAGCATATCTTCTAGGGTCAAAAGTCATCATCCACACTGACCACTCAGCTATTCGATACTTGATGACTAAAAAAGATGCCAAGCCGAGG
This sequence comes from Citrullus colocynthis, assembly GCA_031780015.1. Classification (NCBI taxonomy): domain Eukaryota; kingdom Viridiplantae; phylum Streptophyta; class Magnoliopsida; order Cucurbitales; family Cucurbitaceae; genus Citrullus; species Citrullus colocynthis. The sequence continues at coordinate 1,588,118 of QLSR01000065.1, read as the reverse complement.
CTCATCCGATGGGTTCTGCTTCTTCAAGAGTTCGATGCAGAAATAGTTGATCGCAAAGGAACAGAGAACAACGTGGCAGATCATTTTTTCAGACTTGAGAATATGGAACATGATCGAAAACAGCTGGACGTTAACGCAAGCTTTCCAAATGAAGCTGTATTAAAAGTCACAGAATCCGCGCCATGGTATGCAGATATTGTCAACTTCTTGGTGTGCAAGCAATTTCTCAAAGATTTCAACGCACAACAGAAGAAGAAGTTGATGCATGATGCGAAGTTCTATTATTGGAACGAGTCCCAACTCTACAAAAGGGGACCGAATCAAATCTTCAGATTATGCGTCCCAGAGACTTCATTTCAACGCATCCTATCTCAATGTCATGACTCCCCCTATGGAAGACATTTTGGAGGACAGTGAACTGCAGCCAAGGTCTTACAAAGCGGATACTTCTAGCCAACTCTTTTCAGAGACACTAGGGACTATGCCATCAAGTGCGACAGATGTCAACACACTGGAAATATCTCAAGTCGAGATGAAATGCCACTTACCTCTATCTTAGAAGTTGAGCTCTTTGACGTTTGGGGTATTGATTTTATTGGCCCATTTCCGCCATCAAAAGGCCACAACTATATACTGGTAGCTGTGGATTATGTATCAAAATGGGTCGAAGCAATCTCTTGCGCTAAGAATGATGTACGACAATCTCAAATTTTCTTCAGAAGAATATATTCACGAGATTTGGAACGCCGAGAGCCCTGATTAGCGATTAAGGTACGCATTTCGTTAATAAAATCATTTCCAAGTTGCTAATCAAATACAATGTACATCATAGGGTGGCAACTGCATACCACTCGCAGACAAATGAGCAGGCAGAAGTTTCCAATAGAGAGTTGAAAACTATTTTTGAAAAAGTGGTTAATTCCTCTTGAAAGGACTGGGCGTCCAAATTGAACGAGGCGTTATGGGCATATTGAACAACATTCAAGACGCCTCTCAAAATATCACCGTACACGCTGGTCTTTGGAAAGGCATGCCATTTGCCGTTCGAGCTAGAACACAAAGCATTGTGGGCTGCCAAGAGATTGAATATGGACCTGAAAGTAGCTGGAGAAACACGTCAACTTCAATTGAATGAATTGGAGGAATGGAGATTGCAAGCCTATGAGAACGCAAATATATACAAAGAGCGAACAAAGCATTGACACGATCAATGCATCAGTAAGAAATCTTTGCATGTAGGTCAAAAGGTCCTCTTTTTTAACTCAAGACTGCGTTTATTTCCAGAAAAATTAAGAACAAGATGGTCTGGTCCTTTCGTGATCAAAGAAATCTTTCCTCATGGTGCTGTAGAGCTGATGAATAAAGACGACACCAACGCATTCAAAGTTAATGGTCAATGCGTGAAGCCATATTATGGAGACTTCCTTGAACTAGACAAAGTAGCCGTTGCCATAGAAAAGATAGAATGAGGAAAAGATAGACGCGTCCTGCGTTGACATTAAGCACATATATCCCAGGGACGCATCCTAACTTTCGTACCTTAATTGCTTTTTATCTTAATTTTTTTTCTTCCCGCATTATTTCTTTTTTTCTTTCTTTTCGTCATTTTATTTTATTTGATTTTATTTTTATTTTGTTTAATTTTAATTTAATTAATTTATTTTTTATTTCCTTTGAAAAATTTTGTTCGGATGCTATCTATCATTTCGCATGAGTGAAAATTGAACTCAAATTCAATTCCAAGGCGTCGACATTGAAACGATGCGATACGAATAGCTCAACTCTTAGGGGGGAATCTGAAGCGATTCTATCACATCGCTATTAGATCAAGAATTCGAAAAGCTGACTGCGCCTAAGTCGACTGTCGTCAATAGGTGTCAGACCATTTAATGCAGCTATGATGTCATGCATCGAGCCACCAACTCATGCGCTCAGCCAACCCATGTGCTCAGCCAACCCACGCACGCAGTTAAAACCCTTTATAAACCCCTCTTCAACCGTTTTTCGAGTCACGCTTCCTTTCTCTCTGAATTTTTCGATAACCGGTGCAATTTCTGGCTTATTCGAAACAATATCCCGATTCTCACCCACTTTTCTCTCTTTTTACCTATACCCTTCCCATGGCTTCCCAGTAACCCACCTCCTCCAAAAGCCCTAAACCTATGGCCTCATCCTTGAGGCATGATAGTCAGAATTTGTCCACTACTTCTGCCACACCCGAACCCCTCTCCATTGTTCGCCCCAATAGTCCTGAGTTGGAGGCGACATCAGCCCCATCTCCGCCACGCTCTAGGGACCTATCTGAAGCTCAGGAGGTAAGAAGGAATGACGAGTCCACCGTCTTTGGAGATATTCTAGACACCATTCATGAAGAAGACGATGCCTGGTTGGATGGGTTAGTCGACCAAAGGATGAAAAATAAGCCGCATGGGTCAGTTCCTGCGATGAGTGGTCTTGAGGAATCAGACTCGATGAAAGACCTAGTGGTAAAGTAATAGCGGCGGTGGAAAAGAAGAAGTCCACCACAAAAAGGAAAATCAGGCCAATAAGGGCCAGGGAAGAAGAAGCCGAGGAAGATGTATCTCCCCTAAAGAGGAAAAATGAAAAAGTAAAGGATGCGGGGACATCCGAGGCTATCGCCGCATCATCTGTTGAGCGATTAGCAGCGAGAGCGGCAGAGTAGTCCAAGAAGCTGAAAGACGACATCAAGAAAATGAAAGAAAGGACAGAGTCGTTTCTCACTACAGCAAAGAGAAGAAACGAGGAAATCGCATCTGGCGAACAAGTTGCCAAGGAGGCCGTCAAAAAAACCGAGTTTCTCCGTCGCATAGCTGAGATTGCAAAGGAATTAGAAGTTGAAATGGAAGTGACGGATGCAGAAAAGCCACCCAAAGCTGAACGCATCAAACAAAACATAAAAAAAATAAAGGAGGAGAAGAAGAAAGAAAAAGAGGTAGCAATAACCAAGGAGAAGCTACCGAAGAAAAAGAAAAAGATTGAGGTGGCTAAGGCACCTGCAGTAGTTATATGGGACGTGGACGCAGGCAGAGCAAGGAGAACGCCTCCTAGTCCCATCAACAGGAACGAGAAGGGAAAAGAGAAAGTTGGTTGAGGAACCAACAAAAGAGGCGGCGAAGAGCCAAAAGAAACAATTCAGTGGGCTCTATACTGAAGTGGGATTTTTCCCTGAGCCAATTGAGTTGCCCGCCTTCATTATACAAGGAGTCAACGCAATGGGTTGGAGGCAATTCTGTGAAAGCGCCCAAGTCATCCAACCCACCGCCTTGGAGACATTTTACGAAGGAACCATTCATCACAAGGCACACCAAGTCAAAATTGGAGATGAGGTGATTTCCTTCGAGCCTTAGGAATCAACGCATTGTTTGATCTTCCCGACATCGCGGCGGCAGAGGGTAATAGAATAATGTCGGCGCCTACAGAAGCTGAAATGAATGACGCCCTCACAACCATCGCCAAACTGGGGTTAGAGTGGAACACTTCCCCAAAGGGCATTCAGACATTGGCGCCAACTTGCTTGATCGCCGAGGCCAACCTGTGGCTTTACTTCATCAAGCGGTTGCTAATCCCTACAACGCATGACGCATCAATTTTACCGGACCGTGCCATGGTCATTTACTGCATCATGCGGAGAATTCGGCTCGACGTGGAACGCATCATTGCCCCACAAATTCGGGAGTTATTTTTCAAGCCAAGGGGTCAGCTATTCTTCCCCTTTCTTATGACAAGACTGTGCACCAATGCAAAATTCATGGAGGATGCGCCAGTCAGAGCAGTAAATGGAGTCCTTTCAGCTCAAAGTCTCAAACGAATATTAAAGGACTCACCGCATCTGTTTGAGGCGGCCAACTCAAAGAAGAGGCCAACCAAGTCATAAGAACCATCATCCCCCTACCCTCTTCAACCCAAGAAGAGGAAACTTGTCAAAAAGAATTTTGAGATTAAGGCGTCGAGTTCACAACCTAGTAAAGTCAAAGAAGCTGTTCAGCTCGACGCTAACACACAAGCCTTGACCATTTATACTCCTCCCATCGCCTCTTCGACTTCCTATCGCAGACTTAAATGAAGAATCGAAGGAAGTGTTGCCGCCTTCTTTACCCCACCTTGAGTTAACCCTCTCTCCACCTCAATCATCTATCTTCCAATCCCTGAGGAGCCCTCTTCACCACCAACTTCCCCTTCCTCTTCCTCGAAAATCCAAAAAGAGTCACTTCCTATACCCACCACCCAACGCCGCCTCCCATCGCCTCTTCGACTTCCTATCGCAGACTTAAATGAAGAATCGAAGGAAGTGTTGCCGCCTTCTTTACCCCACCTTGAGTTAACCCTCTCTCCACCTCAATCATCTATCTTTCGAGAGGCAACTCCATCCCCACCCTCACCACCCGTTGAGCCGGCCCTAACTCTAGATCCTGAGGAGTCAGCGCCCTTTCGATTCTCACCGCCTCGCCATGAACCTTAATCTTCCAATCTTCCAACTCCACCAACTACTAAACCTTCTGCCTGCCCAACTCTCAACTGTAAGCAGAAGCATCTACAAGCACGCATCATCAAGAAGAACCATATCAATTGCGGCACGCCTCTGCTCCGCTGCAGTTTGTTGATTTGAGTCTGGATGATTTGCTGCGGTACTTGGATGATGGGATCCTTCACCCCATCATGGGAGACCTGGATGAAATTTGGCGCAAGGAGATGGAAAGTCCCCAGCGGCAAAAAGAGTTGACTCAACAAGTTTCACAATTGGGCCAACAAGTGACTCAGATGACGCAGCAACAATTGGAACTTTGGAATTTTGTTCAACGCCAAGCTCAGCGTCAGGATGAACAATTCAGCACTATGATGAATTATATTTATGAAGTGTTCGTTCAACACATCCCAGCGCCAATTATTCCTCCTTCCCTTTAGCAACCCCTTCAGTTCAACGATCCAAATCCTCCCCCTGCGGACAACAATGAGAACGCCCCGGGGAGAACTTAAATTTGGGGGTGTTCTTTGGGAATTTTCCTTCTTTTCTTAGGTTCATTCTTTTGATTTTTTTTGTAAATAAGTACAACGCATAATACATTTACATCAATACAACATTCAATTCATGAATTACTCTTTGTTCTCTTTTGTTTGTGCTTTCAATTATTTCTTGCTTTATTATTTTCTCCGCCTTGTTTTTGTTTCTGCGTCCAACCTTCATGATGATATTTATGCTCTTCCCTTATAAACTTATTGAAATAAGAGGATTAACTCACAAGCCTTAGGATATTACACTTGGTAAATTACTTTCCAGAGTTAGTATGCGTTGCAAGCTTTGTCTTAAACCTCTTTTGCAAAATTTTTCTAAGGCAATCTCATAACTTGATTTCAGCAATGAGGACCTTGCTGCCTTCAAATTTGGGGGTAAGAAAGGTTTGAGCCATGCGTTCAGAATTCATAAAACACAAATAAAATAAAAAAAAGGTATAAATATATTTTCGTGGACAAACAACTCCGCTGACATCGTACAAAATTAGCCTGTTAAGAGTTGAGTTGAGAATGGCTCGTTACACCACATAATAGAAAGTGAGAGTCCAAGATCAGTGAAAAACAAATAAACGGTACTACTGTCGACGCAACCAAAAAGGAACGCGATAAGTGCCGAGTTATGAAAGGGTATTTGCTCGATGTTGGCTGCCTCCATGCACCCCATCGTTGGTATGTCAAAACGAAGGTAGATAGCCCAGATCAACGCAAGTCCACTTCAAAAGAAAATTTTTGTTTGGGTTAGATAAAAATAGAAACGTTATGAATGAATGAACTCCATGGCACATTACTAAAATGAGGACATCAGATTGGTTGGAAATGAGTAAGGGTATTTTTGAGGAATAAGCTTGCCACATCTAATAATGAGAAGTACTTTCAAAGCGTCAATTGAAAAAGAACTTGGTGTGATTATCTGATTGTTGATACAGTCAAGGAATAGAAGGCATATTGAGAGGGTGAACTTTTACTTAGACTTGGGCTGAGAACTTTCAGAATTGTCTCCCAGTGAGTGAGAACCTTCACCCTATGGATTTTATGTATCAGATAGCAATCATCTCAAGCCTCCATGAAGCAAGACGTTGCTAGTGGCGGCTTGACGTCTTCCATTTCTGTTTTATCTCAATTTCCATCCTTTTTACTTATGTTTTGTTAATGACATTCGAGAGAATGATTATTTTCTTAAATATGAGTTTGATTGACGATTATCTTCTATCTATTTCCATATTAAATATCTTACATCATGATGTTTGAATGCTAAATGAGTTAGATGTTGGAGTTAGTTTTTCTTAAACAATATGAAGTATGTTACATCCTGATGAATGCATATCATTAGCTTGCATAGCATTGTCTGACAAACAAATGCAGTAAGCACGACTGTCTTGCTTAAGAGAGTAAATAGTTAGTCTTTAGCATTTATCAATACTAGATGAGGTACAGAGATGTAGTTCATTTTTTGCCAAGGCAAACTTACCATGAGTCTTAGAGATAAGATTAATGTGGCATCGAAACATCGAGAGAGGGATTCACAAACTAAGTTTGTAGGTATGTACTTATACTTAAATAGGTTTAAGTTTTTCGTCTAACTCCTACTTCAACTCTACTTTTATAGCATGGTTCCATTCATTTTCAATGCATGCTATCTGACACTAAACAACATTTGACTAACCATTGCCGCATCCACCTCATTGTTAGTTGGAAATTTTATTCATTATTTATGTATAGTTTTGGACACATACAATTCATGCACATATTACTTGTATAGTTCACTACATAGTCATGCATCTATTCTCAACGCCTAGTTATTACAAATCCCTATGTTCGACCCTGGATTCACTAGGAAACTTATAAGAGCTTATACTTGGGCTTTTTATAGAAAAACTTGCTTAGTCATGATCATACTTGAGTAATTCTCGACGCATCTTTGTACGGAAATTATCATATCTATTTTTGTGCAACAAGCTAAGAAACTCAATATAAATCGAAAATAGAAATTCAATATTAAAATCAACAACAATAAGGAAAATTCTTAGGATTTATGGTTCATCAAAGAGGGATAGAAGATTTGGAAATGTCATCCCTAACAAACCGCAAGTAATTTCAAAGCCTTAATGGAAGAATAATATTACTTAATAGATTTGTGAGGAGGGCTACAAATAGCTGCTTACCTTTCTTTGAAATTCTAAGGAAGGGGCCTTGGTTCGAATGGGCAGATAAATGTGAGAGAGCTTTTAAGGACCTAAAAACATATTTTGGTTCAACTCCCTTTCTCCCAAAGCTTGTTCTTGAGGACAAATTATTGCTCTTCTTGGTAGTCTAACAAACCGCAATGAGTTTACTTTTAATCAAAGAAGAGGATGGACTTCAGTGACTAGTTTATTGTACAAGCAAAGTAATGGTGGGAGCTGAGACTAGATATCCCCAAGTGGAAGAGGTTACCCTTTCGCTGATCACTTTAGCTAGAAGGTTACTTATCTCCAAGCACATAAAATTATTGTTTTAACTAGTTTTCCCTTGAGACGAGTGTTACAAAAACCAGAGGTGTTTGGACGACTTATGAAATGGGAAATTGAATTAAGTGAACACCACATTCATTATAAACCAAGAGCATCTATGAAGGGTCAAGCCATATTTGATTTTATAGTAGAATTCACTTCAACCACAAAAAACCTCAGTCAAGTTGAGGCTGAAGCCGGGAACAACTTCAGCAAGGCCAAGGTTGAAGGCAACCCTTGCCAAGCCAAGGTCGAAGCCAACTTAGGTCAAATCGAAGCTGGGGCCGAGGTGAATTCTCTTCAATCCCTTGATTTTGAAACCTCATCGACCCTGTTCGTCGACAAATCAACAAATGCAAAAGGATGTGGAACAACATTTGATACATGCCATGAAACGCATATTTTTAAGGCTCATTTTAGTATTTTTCCTATCGAAAGTAGTCTTTTGTATGTTAAAATCCCCAAATTATGTTTCAAATGGAAAAAATGAATGAATATGAGGTATTTAGTTGGTGAAAGTGTAATTTTATCATTTTGAGTTTGTTTGGGAGCTTTTACATTGTATTTTGGTTCTTTTGCAGAAACTTGTCTTCGATGCGCCCACATCACCAAAATGTGATGTGCTCACAACAAAACCCTAAATTCTAAAAATGTTAACCAGTCGTCTGCAAGTGCGATTACCCAATCTACAGTCATTTTTCAACACCAAAATTGACTAAGTAGCTCCAGATTTGTGGATTTCAGCCCTCTCTACCAACCTTGAAACCTATATAAAGGTGGGAAGCCTTCTCTTTAAGAAACAAGCTCTTTCATCACGAAATACAATTATTCCTAGAAGATTTCTCACTCAAAATCTCAGACCCACTCCAAAAAAATGGGAGTTCTCTTGGAAATGTTAGAGCTGGAACCCCCTACCCCACAAAAGTGTGTGTAGGGAGTAAGGATTGGACCTTCGGAAAGGACAATTCATTCCTAGGAAGTTAAAGAAAGTGAGAGACACATTCTAAGAGAGTGTTTTTTGTATTTCGAGCATCTACTTTCATTTATTTTTTGTTAAGTTCTATTCCATTCATATTCATCTTGTAATTATGACTTTGGAAGTAATGAAAGTATTTCATTCATTGTTTAATATGAGCTAAATTCACTAAGGTGTTCAGGTATGTGAATGCCTTAGGGATTGATGACTTGATCACTGCTTAAGTATCATGCTTGCTTGCTCTTTTCTCTTATTGATTTTAAGGTTAAATAATGTTAACTTAAACTTGCCATTTAGTTTAGCATTCTAGCAGAGTTCTAATGCTGAAGAATGTTAGGATGTAAGCAGAGTTCACAAGAGAATATGGGGTAATAGCCTAGGTATTGAAATAACACGTCACCTTAGGTATAAGGGACACTGTAGGATAAATAATAAAAGCAAGAATTCATCTAAGTAGTAGCTAACCATAGGCATATAAGCTTAGCTCCTTAGGCACTTAAAGGGACTTGATAATAGATCGAATAGATGAAGATTTTGTCCACGAGTTAGGCAATGCATTGGTATGATATGGCTACATCACTTGAGTTAGAATGAACTTAGACAAAAACATAATTGAAACCCTACTACCATCATTGTTTATCTTTATCTTTTTACGTTTTATTCACATCAACTCACAACAATTTCATTTTGGTTACTTTGGTCACTTGATTGCTTTGCTTAACAAACCTAATTATATTGCTAGTCTTATGGGATTCGACTTTTGGAATACTCCAAGTTTATTACTTTATCGACAATGTATGCTTACACTAGACCATATTTATTCCTATGTTTTTAACTCTCATACACGGTTGGTCGATCAATATTGTTGCTTATATCTCTTCATGGAGAAAGATTTGAGTATGCCCTCAGATTCAATTTTCGAACTTTCAATAATGAAGCTGAATATAAAGCTTTCCTCGCAGGATTAAGGGTTGCAAGGAAAATAGGTATTTATACCTCTTATTTTAAACAATTCCCAATTAATTGTAATGTAGGTCATAGCCGAATTTCAGACCAAAGAACAAAGAATGACAACATATTTAATTAAAGTTAGGGAGATGCTCGCCTCATTCCCAAAGTATTAAATGAAACAAATTCCAAGCAAAATGCTAATGCAAACTTTTGGCTCGGTTGGCAGATACCTATGAGATAGAGTTAAGTAGAACACTTTCAATAGTACTGTTTCAACCAAGTGTCCTTGAAATAGAGGGTTAAAAAATAGAGGATTTTTGTACCCATGTTGGGATTGAAGTCATATAGGGGACTAATACTACGACCGAAGAAAAGGTTAAAAGAGAGAACTTGGATGGATCCAATAATGAGATATTTAAGAAAAGGAAAATTACCTTTGGAACGAGCACAAGCCAAGAAAGTGCAAAGGCGAGCAACTCATTACATATTAAGAGAAGGCAAACTCTATAAGTGAAGTTACTCAATGCCCTTGCAAAAATGGCTGATGAAGCAAATTATGTGATGAGAGAGATTCATGAAAGCCTATACGTCAACCATTTTAGAGCAAGATCCTTATGTTACAAGATTATTAGGTAGGATATTATTGGCCGACCATGCTTCAAAATGCTCGAAAATTTGCAAAGGCATGTGACCAATGTTAACGTTTTACGCCATTCCTAAAGTAACCACCCGAACCACTGACTAATATTATTGGTCCTTGGCCATTTGCATAGTGGGGAATAGACCTCATTGGACCACTTCCCCAAGACAAAGGGCAAACAAGATTTGCAGTGGTGGTAGTGGATTACTTTACAAAATGGGCTGAGATTCAGGCACCAACAACTATAGGTAAAGAAAAAAGTAACTAACCTTATTTGGAGGAACATTATATATCGATTTGGAGTTCCTAGTACAATAGTCACAAGTGATGAGAAACAATTTAGTTGGTAATAATTTAGTCCCCATACTTTCAAATTTTTAACAATTTAGTTCCTCTTTATTAAGTAACGATCTGGCCCCTATCGTAAAAGAAATTAGTATGATTTAATGAAATTTCTTAAACATGTAGATTGATAAGCTAATTGGTAATTAGTACTATAAGGGCTAAGTTGTTACATAACAAAAGTTGATACTTAATTTTGATGAAATTTATCACAATAGGGATTAAATCATTACATATCAAATCATGAAGTACACATATTAAATTGTTACTTATTAAAGTCTAGGGACTAAATTGTAAAAAAAAATTGAAATTAAAAGGACTAAATCATTACTAACTAAAGTTCAGGACTAAATTATTACTTCCATAAAAGCTAGGGACCAAAAGAGTGTTTAAACCATCCTTTAAGAGTACAATAATTTAGAGATGGAGGAACGAACCTTCCTCGAAACCTCAAAGGAATAATTAAATTGTAAAACTTAGTCAAGTTCTAAAATAAATATTAAAAATTAAAAACTATTATATATATATATATATATATATATATAATTATAAAACTTGACCTAGATTTTCAAAACACTTTATATAAAGAAATTACATTACAAATACAAATATGAATGTGATGTGCCAAAATAAACACAGTTCAACTAGGATGAAATATGTACTATTGACCTCGATGTTAGAGATTCAATCTTTCTTTCACGTATGGTCAATAAAAAAAGAAAAATGGAGTGATTGGAACATATAAGTATTTGTTCCAGAAGAATTTCTTTGTACATAACATTTATTCTTTTTAAAATATATAATTTTTATTAAAGTTGAGAATAAATTTAAAAATTGTTAAAAATGAATAAATTAAAAAAAAATATATATATGAGATTAAAGTTGATTCCCACAAATTCCCTGTAGTTAATTGCCGCCTCGATCCCACGGGGAATTTAAGGGGCAAGGGACGAGAACAAGATGATAAAAAAATGTTGAAAGAAAAATACTCAGTTCAATACTACAACCATTGACAATTACTTTTAAAAATATCTAACAAATCCCTAAACTTACAAATTGCAATTTTGTGTCTAATAAGTCTAAATTTTCAATCTCGTACCTAATTAATTCATTAGCATTTAAAACATTGTATATATTTGAGATTGAGAATCCGTTTCCCTTTGGACGGATCCAGTTCCCGTTCGATATAGCCCTCTCGAAACCTAGCTTTGTTAGAATCAGCTCCTAGTTCTTTAGTAGCAGTCGGCTAAGGTTCTTTCTATCATAAGAGAAGAAAGCGTTTTATCCTATCGGTATGATCTTTCATTCGATTTTGGGCAGCAACTCCCTGATCAAGAAAGGTTCATTTTCCTCACTCAGGAAACGAGAAAGGGAGGAGGGCCCTGGAACCTCTCTTTGCTTTCGTTACAAGGACGGCGCTAGGATACATATCTCTGGTTATTTGGGACCCCGACGCTTCTGCAAAGTCTGAGAGTCATTATGAAATTCCAAGTACCATTCGCACCCGCCGCTGCTTTACCGAGTTTACCAGGGGCTTATACTTGTTCTATTTTTAAGATTTATTAGATCAAATATTAAAAATTTAAGAACCGATTTAACATTTTTAAAGTTCAGAATCTATTAGACAGAAAATTAAAAGTTTAAAGGACCAATTTGATATCTTTAAAATTCAGAGACTAAGGCCCGTATGGATTAACTTAAGAATTTTTTTTTCAAAAAATTCATTTTTATTTAAACTCTGTGATAAAAATGACTTAAGATACACTTCAAAATCTATTTTAAGTAGTTGTCAAACATTCCAATATTTTCCAAAATGACTTATTTTTTAAACTAAACATTTGAAAATATGTTCCAAACACTATAACAAAAAATTTACTACTTTTTTGGTCACATTGTCAAGTACTTTGTTGTCATAGAACTAATGACAATTGACTCGTTGAAAAATGCATTGACGGCCACTCTTTGACCTGAGTTTATATTAAAGGTCTGGGCCCTCTAGTTTGAGCTTTTAAATTGGTTCACAACTAGAGGAAGCCTCCTAGGAAATCTGTATAATATGAGGCCAGAACTAAAAGAAGAAAACTTGTATAATTTTTTTAAAACCAAGGATCAATATGATAAACTAGAATTAAAGCATATAGCCAATAATACTTAATCGTATTATAACTCATAAACAGTCAATACTTGAGAAAATGATCTAAACATCCTAGAATATTTGGTAGAGGCATAGAGCTTATGCTTGTCCTACTTGCTTCTCACTGGATAGAAATACTAATTGTTAATATGTATTATTATTCTAACATTCAATAAATTTCTAAGCCTACACAATAACTTTTTTTTACATATAATTGGAAAAAAATAATATATATTGAGACAGAAATGTGGAGTATGTATTATATATTTTTTTTTAATAACAATTAAAAAGATTCAAGATTAAGGCTCAAGATATGGACATAAAATATACATAATGTGTTCTTTCCAAAAAAATCAAAAGTGGGATATAATTTTGGAGCTAAAGTTGGGATAGGGGTGGGTGTGAGGATCTCTCCTCTTTCCCCCCTTAATTTAGTTTCAACAACTTCAAATAAAAAAAAAAAAAAAAAAAAAAAAAAAAAAAA
>QLSR01000065.1:1541061-1574830 GCA_031780015.1 Citrullus colocynthis | reverse complement strand
TCAAAAAAAAAAAAAAAAAAAAAAAAAAGAAGAAAAAAGAAATATACCCAAGGGAAAGCAAGTGATGACCAACCATATAAATAAGTGTGGTTTCTCATCTGCTCCCATCAAGTCATCCATTAGATTTGAACAGCGAAATTTGGAGGGGGGAAGGTCCATTTCAGCATAGAACCATTCACCTTGGTTCAGTTGTTATCGTCAGAGTTACTCGTTACCATAACTATGCTATGTAAGGGGCTTATCTTCTTCTAACAACAAACGAACTATAGACTTCAGAACCTCGTTATTCATAATAATAGAAGTCTGCAGGGGAGAGAAAAAAAAGAGTAATGCATCTAAACCGTGTAAACACAGGACAAAATTTTTACCAGAAAAAAGTAGAGTTTCAATAGTAGATGTGGAAAGCAAAAACACAATGAGAAAACAATTTGCTGATTGCTAAGGTTTCAGTGTCCACCATTCAAACTAAAACAGGGGCCACTAGCTAACTCTGATGACGATCACTTCCCACAACCACCACCACCAACTCTAGCGATGACCAACCCAAACGACCATTATTTTAAATTATTAGTTCACAACATTTTATACGCATTATTTATAATAATTTGACATTAACAAAAGCACTTAACAAACCAAACAAACTTGTATATAAAAACACTTTTGAGAAAGAGTTATCAAACACATGAGTGTTTTTATTTTAAATAACTTTTATCAAAAGTGTTTAAATGAAAATGATTTTTTGAAAAACATTTTTTCAAGTTAATTCAAACATGCCCTTAATATATAATAAATGTACACGAGCATGACATTTTTTAAGCATGAGAACCAGAGTTACGAAGAAATCAATTCATATAATGATAAAAGGAGCAAGGGTAGATTGAAGGTACCTCTGGCCTTCTAATCAGTTCCTTCAGAATAGAATGGAGGGTCAATCGAAGTTCTTTAAAGAGTACAGCAATTTGCGCGGGCGCAGTCAATTTCAACCATCCATCTATGACGACGGTTCCACTCTAAAGCAACAAAATATGAAACCAAAAGAAGAGTCAAAGGGTATTTCAATTTCTTGAAAGATAACGGAAGGTAAATCTTGGAAACGCTCGTCATAAATGTGATAAGTATGTAACTGCCAATCTACTGTACGTAAATATGCTACCAAAATCAACTGCAACCAAAGGATCAAAGACTTTACAACCTAATTCATTAATCGCACAAGTATTTTATGCATTAGACAAAATAAAAGGTCAAACATTCAAATGAACATTCACATGTTGGTATCCTTTTACACTTGTTTCCCCTCATCCGTAGAACAGATTCTAACATGATGGTCGACGCTTGGATCAATTTTGGAAAAACTTGGGTCCGAACAATTAGTCAGGAGGATTAGGAAATCGATATTTAAACAGTAATGGTATGGATTGAATGCTATTGGTATGAGTGCAAAAGACTGTTTCCTTCTGGGATCAAGAGGGTTGGGACAGGAACATCACTGAGGTTTGAGTAGCTTGACTGAAAGTCATCTTTAGTCAGTCATACTTGGACTTGTTCATGTTCATGCAGAACCAGAGTATTCCCTAGGACTTGACTGATAAATAGAGAACGAGGTAGATTTGGAAGCATAGAATAGAACCTAACATGAAATCAATTTGATGTCACATATTGCCTGAAGGAGACCAGTGAATATTTCAACGAGAACTTTAAACTCAGTCAAAGCAATCTCAAAGGCTCAACATTGGAAAACCTTTGCCTTGAAGTGTTACCTTTCAGGAACAGTTAGTGGGAGAGGCAACAGAGTACTTTTATATTTTCCCCACTACATTAGTTTTTAATTAATCTAACTGCTGAAAGAACTAAGAAAAAGATAAAACGGAAAACAATACCTGATGCTGAATATTAATGGACCCACCAAATAATAAGATGGAGTAGGGAGAAACAACAGAAGTATCTCGGATAAAGACTTTATTGGTTTCCACCTGCAAATTTGTTCATCCAGGTAACATTCATGGCTAAGAAAAAGAAATAACTATGATTCAATTAATCATAGGGAAGTTCAGTTTCCCTTTTTTCTTTATGTACTTTTTAAAATTTTAAACTTTTCTTAAGGAGAAAGGAAAAAGAAAGGGAAAAAAAGAGAGAATAAAAGGTGCCCAGTTTGTTCCCTTAACCTATCAATTATTTCTAAATATTGAACATGCTTAAAAATTGAACAAGCTTTGACTTTAATGTAAACTCCTTTCAGAATTCATCCACCCGGCCTATGTGCAGTTTGATCAATTTTCCTATTGTCAGTCGTCAGATATGGAGATGGATATGATCCACGAAAGTGATATTTAGCCATGTTTTTTTGAACGTAGAAATAGTCCATTTATATCTCTGTATATAAACAGACAAAAATTATTAATGCTTGGGTTTAGGAGGAATATATTAAACAAGAGTCACGAACCTTTTCAAGGAACGCATGGAAGGGGTACTGAAATGCTTTTAGATTACTGTTGACAGAAGAAGGGTGTATGTATACTTCTCTTCTACCATCATACAACACTGGACGAGCTGTGGTAGCAGGACCAGAGGATCGCCCAAGGCTACTAAGAGCTGCTTCAGTAATTCCTTCTTCACCAGCAGCTATGTTGGGATATAGTCCTGCACATAATACTGCCTGCAAAAGTATTTAGATTTTTGTCCCAGAAAATAAAAAAATCGTAAAAACTTCTGTTTGACATTATTATTATTATTATTTTTTATCTATAGAGGTTCTTTATTCTCAAAGATGAACTGAACATAATATATTTACAACACAGTGGTAAATGGTCAACAGAAAAGAAGTCTCCAGTGTTACAACGGATGGTAGCTTCTAGGAAGTCCACGCAAAACTAGATGGTTCAGAAAAGAAAATCCATTCTGCATCTTTACCAACACATACATTAAGCATAATGGTCGAGAAGAAATCTATCCCTTGCATAATGATGTAGGAAGAATAGG
This sequence comes from Citrullus colocynthis, assembly GCA_031780015.1. Lineage (NCBI taxonomy): Eukaryota > Viridiplantae > Streptophyta > Magnoliopsida > Cucurbitales > Cucurbitaceae > Citrullus > Citrullus colocynthis. The sequence continues at coordinate 1,571,854 of QLSR01000065.1, read as the reverse complement.
GTTGGGTAATATTCTAGGTTTAATTCCTCTTTTACACCCATTATAATAAAACTCTATAAATAGGAGTCTTCCCCTCTTGTATTAGGCACATATCATCTTAATAAAATATTCACAAGCTTGGTTCTTGGAGGATTACTCCTTGAGGCTACTTAGGTTACATCAATTTGGTATCAGAGCACTCGTCTGGGCCAACATTGACTACTGCCGGTGGAAGACCGGAAAACTCTTGGCAACACCGATCGCAAGAGGGAGCTTGGTGAGTTGTGTTCATTTCTGAACAGTGCACATCTAATTAGGAGGAACCCATGAAATTCCAAGAAAGAAAGAAAAAAAATGAAGATTTATCAAGATTTTGCAAGAATTGACTATTACCGATCAAAGAAGATGTCCAAGAAAAAAACCAGTCATTGGTATAGGCAAGAAATAAATTTTACTTCCAAGATCAATGCTGGAATTCTTACTCAAGTGATTCAAAAGAAGAATTCCACATACTAATTTTGCCCATGCTTGATTTTCTCAAAGAACTTATCGTTATCCACATGGGAAATTTGATGCTAGTGATTATAGTAACTCCGATGATGTTTCTAAGGCATTATGGGACCCAGAAGGCAACAATGTCGAAAAAGGGCCTAACAATCCAATCAAACCCATTTTTCAAGAAATCGACGTAAAGGAAACCAGAGGAAGTAAAGACGAAGAAAGAAACAAGCAATCAGGAAAGAGGAAAGGAGGTGAAGAAAATTCAAGACCACAGGATGAAGAAACCAAGCAAGGACCACAAGCTCCGATCTCCTCCCCTTTGCTAAAACCAACCAAAAGGAAACACGTGCCCAAAAACAAAATCTTGCAATAGAAGCAAACGGCAGAACTAATCTAAACCAAAACTTGAGAAGAAGATGATGACCCGAAGACATGATTAGAAGAAATTAAACACAACAGAGAGACAACAGGAGCATTTCTTGGGTTGATTTTGTTGGGTTCATTGAAACCACTTTTCAAAATTAGCCAGAAAATGGAAAGAAGGGGGAGTATTTGGAAAGGAGAGTTTGGAAATTCAAAGGCAACTAAGGACCTTACTTGAACAAGATCTGTTTTATAGGTTGTACAACTGTGCCCTTGAGTTCTAAAAATTCAAAGGCAACTATAATTTAAGATTAAGATTCTTGCTTTCTTTCATTTTGTTTTCTTATATTCTCTCTTATGGGCGTGGAGTGAGAAAACCGATTGGACGACATGGTGCCAAACCGGTAGCTCCACGGTGACCTATGGATGGTGTGGCAAGATGACGACCATGCCAATAAGGCTTGCCAGAGTAGAAGATAGAAACAGAGAAAAAATAGAGAAAGAAGGGGAAGAGAGAAAGAGTAACGTAGATGAAGATGGAGAAGAAAAAGTGGATGGGAGGGGAAAGGGAAAGGAATTACTAAGTAAAAAAAATGATTCTTTAACCCAAACGTGTTGACCCTGAAATTTTCTATCCCATTCCACATTAATTTATTATTATTATTATTATTTTTTGCCAACTCAGCTGGTTTTTAATTTCAATTTAACAGCAAGGACCATTTTTAAGCTTTATTGAAAGTACATGGACCACAATTGGACATTTCAAAGTACAGGGACCTAAATGGAATAACCATTAAAGTACAAGGACCATAATAATATTTTAACCTTTTTTTTTTTTTTTTTTTGGGAAAAGAATACAACTTTTTCATTAAGGATATGAAAAGAGACCAATGTTAAAAATACAAGGATACTCGAAAACAAAATAGGACCAAATAGAAAGTAGAAACAAACAAAACAAAATAAGAGTAAAACAAGTACAGACAAAGCACCAAAAAACTTAGAAAGGATTAATGAAAGTAGTCGTTTTACTCTTCCTACTACAATTATCCTGAACCTAGGAAAGTAGTCGACGTATCCTACGTCAATCCTGAAGAAGAAATTAGAGGACTGGCCAATGTTCGTGGTATCTGGGATAAAATGATGCAAAATTTGGAACAATTTTAAAAAAGACAACAAGAATTCAAAAAGGCTAGAATTGCAAATATCGAGAGTAACACTCATGAATTTCAAGAGTCTAGCCAAAGCTGTGAAACCATGCAAGCAACAAATGAAATAGAAAATTTAGAAGATTAGAGAGCTGTGAAACCTTTCCATTATTCTCGAAAGGAAACTTCAGTTGGTTCAGTAGTTAATCAAGAGGTTAATCCTGATTCTTTAGAAGAACATTGTGTTCGTTTTATGATTCCTAATGCTGTAAATTCTCCACAGCATCATTCTTCATCATTTGTTGGTCATTCTTCCTTTACAATACCCAGCTTGAAGACCACTTTTGTTCAAGGAAGTTTTAATCAGGAAATAACCATCATGAGTTGGCCTAGTGGTAAAAACGAGACATAGTGTCGATAAATTACTAAGAGGTCAAGGGTTCAACCTATGGTGGCCACGTACCTAGGAATTAATTTCTTACGAGTTTTCTTGACACCCAAATGTTATAGGGTCAGGCGGGTTGTCCTGTAAGATTAGTCGAGGTGCGCATAAGCTGGCTCGAACACTCACGACATTAAAAAAAAAAAAAAAAAATCAGGAAATTGAGAAGCCTTGCTTATTGAATTCCGATGATGATTCAACTGTTAGCATGAGTAATGAGGAAGTTGATCATCCTTTTCTGGATTCAGTTGTTGAGACGCCGTCTTCCGAGGAACAATTTGGAGAAGCTTGCAATGCTTTATTGACAAAATAAGGACTGTAATTCATTTCATGCAAGTGATTCTTACTTATCTCATCAAATTCCCTCAAAATTCTCGTCTATTGTGGCTGCTTGTGGTTTTCAATTACAAGAACTTTCATCCCCTCTTCTGCACAGCTGACTGTATAAAATTGTTGCCTTCAAACATGAACATTGATTGTCCTTGTATTAAGTCCCTATGGAGTTCAAAGGAGATTGGTTGGATTTTTGTGAAAGCTTTTGGAAAAATCGGGTGGCATTCTTATTATGTGGGTAGAAAATATGGTGATTCCCTTCCAATTCTTAAAGGTGGTTATACTTTATCAGTCAAAATTAGGACTCAATGTAAGAACATTTGTAGGGCATCTAATGTATGTCGAGTTAGCAATTTTGGCCGATCAACAATAGGAATGCATAAACTTAATAATACAATCGAAGCTGCAGGCTTTTTGGCATTCTTATGTTGGGCAGTTTGGTTGGAAAACAATTGCTTCATTCCCATGTTTCCAAGGGTTGGTATTTCGATTTCTCTGGCAATTTCTCTCACGAGCTTCAGGCACTTTACTTGTCTCCCCTCTATTGGTCCCTTGTGTTTCACTTCTGTTCTTTGATTCTTGTTTTTCTCATTCTTATTGGTGGCGATTATTCTCCTATTTTCATGTACATTGGTCAAAGCTCTATTGTCTGAGATTTAGTTTGAACACAACCAGAGGATTTTTCATGGCAAATCAATTCCAATGGATGATCTTGGGTTTTGTTCATCTTCTAGCCTCTTGGCGTTCTTCATCCAAATCTTATGCTAATTATTCTATTTAAGACATTTGGTTGTATTCGAACACATTTATTTTTTCTGTTTTAAGTTTTCTATTATCTTATATATATAAAGTGTGTGTGTATATATATAAAATAAGCATTTTAACTTCTTTAAAAATTGTAAAATATTTATTTAGTAATTTTTTTTTGTTTTTATAATTTTTCTAGAAATATCCATAGACATCGATAGTTCCATCGATAATATCACAAAATTGAAACCTCGATATTTCTTTTGAAATCGACATTTTAAACCTTGCACAAAATATACAAAACTCAAGAAAAAGAAGCATAGAGATAAAGTGTAATGATCCTTGTCACCGAAGGAATTTCAAAATTTTTCAGAAGTTTTAACCAAAGGACATAAAGTAATTTCTAGTTACCTTTACAATTGATGGATGATCTGAATTTACATTGAATGGTTGGGATGAATCTGAAAACCAGCCATCAAGGTCCTCCTTCCTTATTCTATCAAACTAAGACAAGAATAATATTTTATCTCGTGATGAGAAACTCATACTATTAAATAATGACATTTCAGAACCTGAATATCTAACTCTTGCATTTCACAATATTCCATTCTAGCATCTACCGACAACAAAAAAGATATAGCCAACATTTTTCTGTTCTTTCAATGAAACACTTATAGTGTTTTAGGACCCAAAAAGAGGATCACTATTCTGAACCCTAAGATTCAAATTCTTTGAGTGTGAAGGCAGTAAGAGGTAGAAGCCAAGCTTTCCTTATGAATATATATATAATAAAAGAATACAAGGTTATACATAAAAGCAGCCCAAAAAAAGGGGAGTCAAAAAAACAAACTACAAGGAGCTCCAATCCAGACAAATAAAACCTAGTGAGTAATATATATATATATATTTTTATATATAAAAAAACATTGTCACCAAGGACCAAAGAGAGATAGAATGCACAAAGGACAAAATATTCCTTGAAGTAATTAGGTTCTAGGTTAACTCCCTTTTGGACTAGCAATAAACTCTATAAATATGAATCTTTCCCCTCTTGTACAAAACACATTATATAGAGTTTAATAATGTGTTTTATACCAGAGGGGAAAGATTAGCTTGCCCTACAACTACATCTTCTCTAGCAAAGAAGAGGTGGGTGTCCTTAGTACATTTAATAATTGATCACTTATTTTTTTTAGGAAAATTATTACAAATAGAAGAAAAAATATCAAACTATTTACAAATATAGAAAATTTCACTGTCTATGAGCGACAGAAGTCTATCAAGGTCTATTGCTGATAAACAGTGAAATTTTTCTATATTTGTAAATAGTTTGTCCCATTTTGCTATATTTGAAAACATACTTTTTTTTTCTAATAATCAAATAGTTATTTATTAAGATTAATTTTAATTTGATCCTTTTTGCTTATTTAAGATCAATTAATTATTTATTGTGATTAATTTTTAATACTTCATTCATTATTAACAAGCATTCAAAATGTCTGCTAACACTGTCCCAAACAGATGTAGAATTCTTGATACAAGAAACAAACTTTTCTCAAAGCCAATGGGCCATGTTTTCGTGAAAGTTCATTCTGACAAATTCTTTTGTTTGATTTAAGAGGTTCTTGCACACAAATTCAAGGTAAATATCTTCAATTATGGGGGTCACCTAAATAACTTACACAAGATTTTTTAGGAAGATCAACAAGCCCAATGTCTGCTAACAATGTCCCAAACTGTACTCTCATGTCCCTGGAAACAATGTGAAAGCATTGAGAAAAAGAAGGCAGGAAAAAAAGAAAAGAAATTAAACAAATAAATTACCAAACAATTAGGTGGATATTTGACTGCAAATACTGATTAGTCCATGTTTCATGTCATTCAGATAGAGATGCAGTGATTTTAGCATGCAAATTTATAGGTAGATTAACCTTTGAGGATTGTGTCTATTTGGTTTTTGAAACTTCAAAATTACAAATTTAGTTTTTGAGTTTTGATATTTTTAAAAATTCATGGATCTATTGGACAAAAAATTGAAAGCTCAAGTTTATGAGAAAGTTTAGGGCATATTAAATACTTTTAAAGTTCAGGGACTAAATAAACTCAAACTTCGAAGTTGAGGAACTAAACTTGTAATTTAACCAAATTTATATTATTTTTGGAAGTATAAAATGATAACTGCTACGCATTAGTATAATTTCTATTTTTTCCAAAAATAAAGCAGAACTGTTCATCAATGATAAAAAAACAAAAATTCAGAGTCCACCAAGTGCAAACTGAGAAAGATTAAAAGCAAAAAATACAGAGGGAAAGCTAAAAATCGCCCCTACTGAAAACGCCTTGAAAATATTACAAATATCATTCTAAGAAATTCAACTGCTCTTCATGCTTTTCAAGTCATCCATCAGCAGAATTTCAGCTCTTATAAGCGGTGATTTGGATTAGAGTGTGTACAGCACTTTTCTGGATATTTTGGACAAAGAAAATGGAAGTCTTCCTCGTCAATGATGTGGAGAAATTGAGCATCAGCTATGAGATTACATAATTTTTTTTTTCTTGTATTTTAGGCTCTCAAATCTAAAACTTTTGAAATTACTCTCAGAATTTTGTTTACTAATTGGTGATTCATTTTGTAACTCTATAAAGGCTCCCATTTTTTTCCGCTGAACCATTTTCAGTTTGTTATATAACAGAAAGCTATTAACCTCTCCCATCTATTTATCACCTTTTCTAGACAGTAAAGAATATTCTACTAATTAAAAGAAAAGGCACTTCGGAGAAATTTGACATAAATGCATCTGGCCCTCACTGAACTTATTTAAGGTTGAATATAATATTTATGGAAACCTCTCGATATCAACAGACCTTGCATCAGGAAAGAAAATCTCCTATGATAAAAATCGAAAGATGTGTATGAAACCATTGACATGTTTGCAGTTCAACCGACCCGATTCAAGTAATTATCAAATATCACAAGTGAGAGAGATTGTACCTTATCATGTACATCACCGAGCTGCTTAAGAAATATGATTTGCAGAACAGCTGTGCAGCCTTAGCTCCTTTCTGCAAAAATAAAAATCTCATGAGATAATATCAATCGATGTGGAGATATCAATTGAAGAACAGCTGGAATGCTGTATTTTGCTCAGAGCCTCAGATATTAGGAAAATAATAGGCTGGAAACCCACTAAGAGATCTACGCTTAGCTAAAAGATCTACTCTTAGCTTATAATCTAGGGTAGTATTCTTCAGAATGAACATAAAAATTATCAACAGTGGATTACTTCAATTTCTCATAGTAATCGACACATTTGACTCATCAACAAAGCCAAAAAAAAAAAAAAAAAAATAATAATAATAATAATAATAATTATAATGTTAACTTTAACTTCGTCAATATACTTTACAGCTGAGGTTGAATGAGCAGAGTTGACATTAGAGTTTACATACCGAAGGGCGAAGTACAAGATATCTAACCTGATGCAAAATTTTTTCCCATTTCTTGTATGCAGTTGCCATTATCAGGTGGTCAGATTGCTTGTCATTGCCACATGACTCACCCATACCATTTCCCTCATCAGATAAAAGAGCTGATTTTGCTCGTTCAAAATTCTGCTTCTGAAAAGTATTGAAACACTAATATTTATTTTGTGAACCTTTAGACAAGTTAGGAGAACGTCAAGGAATTCAGTAACCACAGACAATTGGACCTCATCTTTTGGATAAATAAATGGAGATTTGTAGCTCAGAAATGCTGAAATTGAGAGAATGGAAGACAAGCAACCAAAAATTCCACCATATAGCATCATCTGCAGTCATAAAGAATAAATTACAGTGAGCCAAGCCCAACTTTCATCCTGCAGAGGATACATGGGTCAACAAACACAGCATCAGCAGACAGAGACAGCTCTAACAACAGCGTGCTTTAACAAGTTACTTCCTAAAAATTGTGTACAGCCTCCTACATAAATTCCAGCTTATACACTTGCAGGAGTTCGCTGATGCCAAGGATCTCTCTAGATCTCCCTTACTTTCATATGAAGGATACAAAAAGATAAGAAAAACTTCCCACAGGCAAAAAGGAACCAACTACCAAACAAAGGCCAAAACCAACTAAAAACCCACCAATACAGCAAACTAACAGACAACAAACTAACCAGCAATAAACAAACCTAAAGCCAAAGAAACCACCAACAAACTAAAGAAACTAAGCAATAAATAAATCAACTAAAAAACTGCCCCCAAACAACCAGAACCATTCAAACCAAAAAGCAAAGCAGCTGCAAAAATAATTCAAAAAGAACGTATCTTTCCACAGCTAAGAGCTTCTAACCCTTGTGCAGCTTGAATCTACAAATTGCTCTATGAGCTTCATCGAAACACAAGAAATGCCATGGAGCAAGGTAATCTGGCAATTCCATTTTATTTAAATATATGAAAAAATGTTGGTTTATAATTTCAGGGTTTTGGTTGTTTAGGAGATACTTGGTTCTCGTTAGGTTCTTCTAGTGTCCACCCAAATCCATTGGTGTCTTTGAGTTTTGGCGGAGGCATTTTTCCTTAGATTTGATTGATCGGCTGCAACTAGCATTCACCATTAGGCTGTTCATTTTCCTCTTACATTGTCCTTGTCCAGAGAAGGCATTGTTGGCTTCTCAAATTTGGACTTGTCTTTTCGTTTGCTCCTCGGTGATTAGATTGCTCAAGTCTCGTGTTCTTAACAGACCTTAATATTCAATGAGATGATCTTTCATCTAACAACAATACCCATCTCCAACAACAAAAACCCCAAATCTGCTCCTAGAAAGAGTCAATAGCTATTTGGTTCGTTCATTTCCTTCTACATATATTTATAATAGAAAAAAAAAAAAACCATCATCAATTAGCCTAGTGGTAAAAGAGGAGCATAGTCTCAATAAATGGCTAAGAGGTCATGAGTTCAATCCATGGTGACCACCTACCTAGGAACTATCCTATGAGTTTCTTTGACACCTAAATGTTGTAGGGTCAAACGGGTTATTTCGTTAGATTTGTCAAGGTGCGTGTCAGCTGGCCAGGCACTCACGGATATCAAAAATAAAAGAAGGGTAAAAAAAAAGAAAAATTCTTTCTTCATTACTCAAAATTATTCAAATATGTTGAGAACCCCACATTGGAAAAGGCGAGGGACCTCCCAATGTTTATAGGATAGATGGGCTACTCCTCTCTTTACCAATTGGTTTGAGATGGAACTTTATGTTATCTAATATGACATCAGAGCCTATTAAGCCCAAATGGGCATTTGATCCTTAAAAGAAAAAAATTGAGATTTGATCCAAGCATGGTAAACTCAAAAGAGGTACTAAGGGGTATGTTGAGGATCCCACGATGGAAAAATCAAGGGAACTCACAATGTTTATAAGATAGATGAGTTATTCCCCTAATTGCCAATTAATTTTGGGATGGGACCCATGTTATCTAATAACATATATTACAAAAGGGTAAATTATTGGATGCATACCTTCCCAATCAATACGTCAACTGGTAATTTTGCTAAATGTTGTCCAAGAGGAGTCAATTCTTCATTGCCTTCAAGAGCCCCCACCTAAAAATTTGACGATTCGGAGCACAAGGTATAATTATTCTCCAGCATATAAATATTACGTTATGCTCAATAAGATGGAAAAAAATCATATTTGTGAACAGAAATACATAAAATGAGGTGATTTAAAACAAGTTCACAACAAAGTAAACGAACTATCTTTTGAGTACCATTCCCTAGAAACATCATCCTCAAGTGTATGGTTTTGCTCAAAATTGGGGCTGGATTCTGTGGCTTAGCGTAATGCAATGCTATTTTTTTCTTTTTTTAGAATCTTAGTTAGAAAGAAACAAAAGTGTGTTGGTTGGAGTGCAATAGAAAATATTTTGAAGCCCTTCAATGTTTTTTTTGGGATTATGTTCAGCTTTATGCTTCTTGGTGGTGTCATTGTTTTAATGTTTTCTTTTGTAATTCAATTAATTATCCTCTCCCTTTAATCCTATTGGAATGGAAGACCTTTTTGTAAGTAGTTCTCTAGGGTGGGGGTTCTCTTTTCCCCAGCTCTTAGGTTGTCTGTTGCGTTCTTTTGTTGATAATACATTCCCCTTGTTTCTTCATTAAAAAAAAAAAAAGAAAAAAAAAAAAAAAGAAAAAAAAAACAAGAAAGAAAGGAAGATAAGATAAAGAAATAGTAGAAGTGTCATTTCATATCATGAGGCATGTAGGAACACTCCGAAAAAGTCTAGTTCTTTGACAGGTCTCACTTAGATGGATCATTAATTCCAAACATTTGTGCACTTATCTCACTCTATATTTGTTTCCAACTGGATAACATTTTGTGAATCCAGGACTAGGAAGTTCCTCTCCCTCTCCATGTACATTTCATCTAATCAATGAACTTGATCCTTCTTAAACATATTAGATTTTGAGTTGTATCTTTAACATTTTTCTTCTAAGGCAGCCCACCTTGGAACATGAAATCCTGCTTCTTATTATTATTTTTTTTTTAAAAGAAAACAAGGCTTTTCGTTGTTGAAATGAAATGAGACTGGCTCAAAATCCAATGAAACTAAATGAGCAAACAAAAATACAATAAAGCCCATGACTAGACTTATCCAAAAAGTAAAGCAAAAATAATGAATACAATCCATAGCAGAACAAATGAAGACCACTGAGTCTGAGACTATGAGAACAAAACAACCATGAAATGAGGGCGAATAAAGAGGAGGCCAGACAACAGAGAGAAAGCCAAATCCAAAATCATCAGGACAGAAAGAAATCCAACAAGCCATCAATACAAAACCATATTTGAAGACCAACTCGACTAGTGTATTACAACCAGCAAAACCCTTAAAATATAGGCAGTCATAAAAGCCAGAAAAGTCAAAGGAGCTCAAAAGAATTCATCACCAACTTTGCCAGCACGATAACAAGGCCACTCCCTGAAAATATAAAACGCAAACAAACTGCTCCAAAGAAAAAGCTCCTAAATAATCAGGTGCCAGGGACCAATCTTTATGTTGTAATTTATTGTGGTTTATTAAAGTTAGGGTATTTTTGTAATTATCTTGTTAGGAATTTACCGTATCTTTTAGTTTGTAATTATTTAAATGCCTTCAGTGAGATTATGAATGAAAATATAGAAATTTCTCATGGTATCAGAGCCAACCCTAATTGTCTAGAAACCCTAATCTCAATGATCGACAACTCACCATCTTTGGGAAGTTTATCCATAAATCGCACCAGACAACGTTGTTGTCGAACATCTTCTGTTCGCCATCGTGGGTTCCCCTAGGTATTCTGACTGATTGCCGTCTGTTGCAGTGGTTTTCGTTGAATAGTATCAATACTTCCATGGTTTCTTCCTTCACTCCAAACTAATTTAACAGCCTGTGGGTTTATTCGTCATCACCTATTGGCAGATTTCTTCATCAGTAGACCAGTTTTTCACCTTACAGTATGACTTCATCAAAATCAATATTTCTTCACCATCAGTAGACCAGTTTTTCACCTTACAGTATGACTTCATCAAAATCAATGGAAATTACTTCAAATGAATCTACATCACATACCCTAATCATAAGTCACAAATTGAATGACCACAATTACATTCAATGGTCACAATCGGTTAGGATGTTCATATGTGGTAAGGGTAAGAATGAGTTTCTCTCTAGTGAAAATGAGCAGCCCAAGACTGATCTAGAATTCAAAAAGTGGAAAGTGGCTAACAACATGGTCATGTCATGGCTAATAAATTCCATGATGAATGAAAATCTCTTTATGAGAAACCGCACATGCGATTTGGGATGCTGTCAAGGAAACTTTTTTTAACAAAGAGAACACTTTAGAATTATTTTGCATTGAATCAATTCTTCATGATTTTCACCAAGGTGATCAGTCTATTTCTCAATATTAATGATCTTTCTTGTCATTGGCAACACCTTGATTTATTTGAAGTCTATACATGGAAGTATGCAAGGGATGCTACTTAATATAAGGAAATTCTTGAGAAAAAGAGGACCTTCATATTTCTCCATGGCCTTAACAATGATCTGGATGAAGTTTGAGGGAGAATCATGGGAATTAAGCCACTACCAAGTCTCTGTGAAACTTCTTCAGAAGTAAGGCGAGAAGAAAGTAGGAAGAGTTCAATGATGGGGAAATCAGGATTAGTTCCTAAAGTCCTAGATGCTTCTGAGTTCTACACTCGCTGCTCGTAGTTTTGACCCAACAATGCCAAGTGACAACAAGCAAAAAAGAGAGAGACCATGGTGTGAACATTGCAAAAAGGGTGGCTCACATAAAAGACATATGTTAGAAACTCCATGGGAAACCAGTAGATTGGAAACCACGTCATCACAATGATCATGATAGTAAGGCATATGTGGCTAATGTAGCTTATGATAATTCTGTTACTTCAGAGTCAACTCCTTTTAGCAAAGAACAAATTGAAGCATTGCAAAAGATCATTGGTCACTCAATACAGGCAGCAGGGTTAGCAGCTCAGAAAGTCATGCCTACTGCTCTAACAGCTAGTAAAGGAGAGATGCAACCCTGGATTGTAGACACTGGAGCCTCAGACCATATAACAGGAAACAAATCTTTGTTCCAAAATTACCAAGCTGACACCTCAAATTCGTCTGTGAGAATTGCTGATGGTTCATATTCTAAAGTAGCTGGGACAGGGACAGGTTCGGTTAGAGTTACTCAAAATCTATATCTCAACTTTGTTTTACATTGTGCCAGACTTAGATTGTAATTTACTCTCAATAAGTAAGTTGACACGTGATCTTGCTTGTGCCGCTAAATTTATCCAAACTTATGTGTTTTTCAATATTTTGAATTGGGGAAGACAATTGGCTGTGCTGATATGTAGATTCTATCTTCTCAACTATGATCCCAGCGGCCCATTAGCATTTCCAGACAAGTCTTTTATTTCTAGTAGTAAGTTTTCTTCTCGTGTCAATAAAGATAGTGAAAACAATGTTGTTACACTATTAGTTGGGTCATCCGAATTTTTTCTCTCTAAACCATATCCAAAAATTTTCCATAATAAAAATCCTAAATTATTCAATTGGGAGATTTGTCATGTTGCCAAGGATACTAGAAACTCTTATCCTCGTATTACTTATAAACCATCAAGTCCATTTTCTTTGATTCATAGTGATGTGTGAGGTCCTTCGAAAACAAAAAATATCTTTGGGGCTCGATGGTTTGTTTCCTTCGTTGACTTGGGTCTTCCTTATGAAAGAGAAATTTGAAGTTTATAATCATTTCAAATAGTTTCATAATAGGATCCAAAATCTATATCAAGCAAAAATCCGTGCGCTAAAAACAGATAATGCAAAAGAATTTTGTAGTTCATCTCTTGGAGATTATCTATCAAATCAAGGAATTCTCCACCTTTGCTCTTGTGTTGACACTCCTCAACAAAATGGAGTAGCTGAACGCAAGAATCAACATCTTCTTAACGTCGCTTGTGCTGGATTTTCTCTACCCATGTTCCTAAATTTTATTGGGGAGAAGCCATTCTCATTGCTACTTACCTGATAAATTGTATGCCCTCTCGTGTTCTTAGTTACTCCACTCCTCGTCAAGTCTTCTTTCAATCATTTCCTCATTTACGTGGTCAATCTCCTAGTTTGATTCCTAAAGTCTTCAGGTGTAGTGCATTTGTTCACATCCCTTCCCAACATCATAGTAAGTTGGATCCTCGAGCCCATAAATGCATATTCCTGGGATACGCACCCACTCAACGTGGTTTCAAATTTTTCTCCTTCCACAAATCGAGTTTATGTTGCTGTGGATGTCACATTCTTTGAAGATGTCCCATTTTATTCCAAAAATAATTGTCAGGGGGAGAACATGCATGACAATGAACTTCAATCATGGGCATCTTTACTTGAGACTGAAGGTGAACTTGAATCAATCACCTCACTATATCCTATTCATTCTCACCCATCCACTTCTTCAAGTATATCTACGTCTCCAAATATCGTTGTCCCGACAAATGCTAATAAAAATCTACACACATATACAAGGAGGAATAAACAAGTTGAGATGACAGGTTCCGGAACTAATCACATCTCCCAAACGTCTGAACCAGCTCCTACTTCCAATGAACAGTGCATAGGTGAAGATAAAGGTGAGCTGGAAAATATTCTAAGTCCAAAGGTTGATGATCTAGAATTACCAATTGCAATAAGAAAAGGAGTCAGGAACAACTCATGCATCCCATTGGGAACTATGTGTCTTATGATGGATTATCTGAATCATATCGAGCTTTGTTTCCATTATTGACAATGTTCAGGTGCCAGCTAACATTCATGAAGCACTAATGCATCCTAGTTGGAGAAAAGCTGTTCAAGATGAGATTGAAGCACTTGAAAAAAAGGTACATGGATAGTGACATACCTACCTAATGGGAAACAAACTGTTGGATGTAAGTGGACTTTTACAATAAAGTGTAAGGTAGATAGGAACATTGAGAGATTGAAGCCAGATCTGTTGCTAATGGATTTACCCAATTTTATGGGATTGACCACCAGGAAACATTTGCACCTGTTGCCAAACTCAACACCATAAGAAGTATCTTATCTCTAGCCGCTAATCTTGATTGGAGTCTTCAACAGTTAGATATTAAGAATGCCTTCTTGAATGGTGAATTGGAAGAAGAAGAATACATGGATGTTCCTCCTGGATGTATAGAGAAATTTGGTACAACAAAGGTTTGCAAACTAAAGAAATCTCTTTATGGACTTAAGCAATCTCCTCGTGCTTGGTTTGGTAGATTTGCAACTTTTGTTTTCAGTATTGGGTATTCACAATGCCAATCAGATCATACTCTGTTTGTCAAAAGAAGATCTAAAAGTCTACTTGCCCTCTTGATAGTATATGTTGATGACATAATTCTCTATGGAAATGATGAATCAGAATTACAAACCTTGAAAAGGCACTTGACTCAAGAATTTGAAGTCAAGGATCTACAAAATCTAAAATATTTTCTAGGTATGGAGGTTGCTCAATCAAACATGGTATAGTTGTATCTAAAAGGAAGTATGTGTTAGATCTTCTCAAAGAAACTGGTATATTAGGAAAAAATTGTTCATTACCAATACAAATGATGTGTGAAAATCAAGCTACAATAAATATTGCAAAGAATCTAGTTCACCATGATAGGACAAAACATGTTGAAATTGATCGCTCAGAAAAAGTCAACAATGAAGTGGTTCATCTCAATTATGTGCCTCCAAAGCAACAGATAGCAGATATCCTTACCAAGCCTTTACCAAGACCTAACTTCAATGATTTGAATAGCAAGTTGGGCTTGTATAATATATACAACACACCTTGAGGGGGAGTGCCTGTAATTTATTGTGGTTTCTTAAAGTTAGGGTATTTTTGTAATTTTCTTGTTAGGAAAATACCGTATCTTTTAGTTTGTAATTATTTAAATGTTTGATTTAGGGAAGATAATTTCCTTATATTATTAGGTTTTTTCCTTCGTATGTATATAAGAATTAAGCCGTCAGTGAGATTATGAATGAAAATATAGAAATTTCTCACTTTAGAAAAGATGAAACAGCCGCATTACCAAGAGCCACTAGCCCATCCAAGGATTAACAAAAACCAGACCATAAATTCTGAAAAGGAATGCCTCAGGAAGAGACAAACTAATCTGAATGATGCTGAGCTTTAAAAATTAAAATCGTACTTATTATAAAATGTGAATTAAATAACATCACATGATAGGAATCATGTATACATAAGCCAAAGGATATGCCCACAACAATACAGGAAATGGATCCCCCAAAAAGAAAAAAAAAATGTTATCCAGAAAAATGTAAAAGAAATAACTAATGACAATAAAGATAGTTGGTACCTCATATAATAATGATATTGCTGATGCCATAGCCTCTTCTCTAGGAGGCTCCAAAGCCTGAAAGAAAAACAATTATTCGGCTACTGTAACCTATAGACAATATCATCAAGGGAGTTAGATGAATACTCACCTTTGATAAAAACGGCCTTATGTAACCCAGAGAAAGTAATTTAATCTGTAAACATAACTCCACTAAGGGCATCCGAAGCATCTCAGGGACCTAAGATCATAAAGAAGAATCACGAAATAGCCAAGAAAAAGTTCATGACATAAATTGGAGCATAAGTTGCATAACAGCAACGGAAATTTTAGAAGAAACTTCACTGCAGACAATTACCTGAAAAGGGCGCATGAGCTTTTCATATCTATGACGTGTGTATAAACAAAAGCAAGTACCAGGTCTCACACGTCCAGCTCTTCCTCGCCGCTGCCTAGCATTCGCTTGAGAAATCCAATCCTCAACCATGCTTGATAATTTCTACATGCAACCAAATAATTTGACGGTAAATGCAGCTTCAAATTTTTCTTTTTCTAATCTTTCAATAAGAAAAAGGCATTACTTAATGCTATCTTCGACCGGTCGTCCTACCTTTCCCACCAAACCAATTAACTTTTCAATCTTATTTTTAACAGAAATGGCTTTTTATCTCCTAAATATTTTGGTTTGACACTAGGTTTAACAATATCAACATGTTATCATGTTCCTTTTGAAGATGAAAAAGTAGTTGTAGTTAGACCACATAGACTAATTTTATTATAAGAAGCTCATATGATTGAGATAAAATCAATAAAGATTCATATTTTTCTCTTTACTAAAAAACCTGGTAGGTTGCCTTATAGGAATCCAGCCTGTCAAGGGTTTGCTTTGTTGCCACTGGGCACCAGCTCAAGGCTAAAGCAAGAGAAGTTGTTTTCAAAGTGTTCTTCAAACTTTTATTTATAGAAAATCAAACGATTCTATTCTACTTCAAAATTTCCTGTCTTAGTTTCCATGGGTCACCAACTAAGTAATGCTGTGTAAAGATTGTCTTTTATTTAGTTCTTTAGCTTGTCAATCACCTCTCAGTGAATAGCAAAGTAGCAATCAGATGAAATATTTTTTTTAAACATGAAACGAGAAAATTTTATTAAAATAATGAAAAGAGACTAATCCTTATAAAGTTCCACTAAGGAAAAAAAATAACAATTCAAATAAAGTTAAAATCACCTCAAGGGAAACTAAGAATAATAATCCAAACAACACACCAAAATAAAGGCCAAGAACATAGACCTCTGAGCAAAAGAGATTGAAGGAAGTAGGAACCAAGGAAAACTAAAAGAACAAAGGTCTTGGAAATCAAAAAATACCCAACCGTGTTAAACTCCAACCCACCAAAATAAAAGGCCCGTAGACTTCCCAAAAATAGCAAAGGTAGACAAAAATTTGTGAATACATATATATTGGGGGAATGCCACCACCACCCAATTGCAACTATGGTTATGGTAATACAAAAAGAGTATGACCTTCTGAGGATTGTAACGGTTCTCTTTATGCCTTCCACTATCTATCACATAAACCACATCATCAATTGTAATACTGGTCTCCGCAATATTCGTGGCTATTATAACCTGAATTCCAAGATATTTCGTAATCATCAACATAAACACAAACACCATAGATGCAAAGCATTAAAGAGCAAAAGAAAGCTGGGTCAAATCAAGTTCAGAAGTAGAAGAATAGGCAAAAGTGAACAAATAGCATTCAGCTTCTGTTGGACATTTTACTACTACTAAATTTCTTCCCTCACCCTAACAAGTAAAAAAAGAAAATTATTAATAAATGATAAGTTACTAATCATTATGTGGAGGACAACCGTCCTACAGGAAGTCTAAAACATATAAGACTTTCGTGTGAATAAATGTAGGTATAACAAAAACTAGGGGTACACCTAAAATTCTGAAAACCAATCAAACCGACCTATGTCAGTTGATTTCAACCCACTTGTTGGTCAGAGCAACAAGAAAGAGCCAAATTGGCCCAATGATATTCATATTTTATATCTTTGATTAAGATTTAAATAAACAAAATATGTATATTTTGTTTAGACTAGTTAATATTAACCAACTCTGACGATGTGATTTTGCTGATGCTGTTTGGAGTTGTTTCTTTAAGGCGTTCAACTTTTGCTTTGTCAATGTTGAGGGTTGTAGAGAAACAATTGAGGAGCTTCTTCTCCATTTAGAGAAAGGGTTGTTTCAGTGTAGGCTGGGGTGTGTATTATTTTGTGATGTCTTTGGATGAAAGAGATAATCGAAAGGGTCGTAGGGAGGAGAGACAGATTGACAAGCTTCTCCATTTGCCTTTACCTGAGAAAGGGTTGTTTTTGTGCTTAATGCACTTAGGTTGCAAGAAATCATGCATATTATTGATAATTGATATTACTGATTGTTTTGTATTGTCACAATTTCATTGGCCACAACTGAGTGAACTTTAGGTCCTCCATTTGATAGAATCCCTACAATAGTCTTGAACAAAATAAAAACAAACAATAACAGCCACAAAAAACATAACAAAACAAAATACTTAAAAGTAGCCTCTGCAGGTTACAAAACTTGCCTTGCGGATACCATAAGGAGGCCGTAAAAACACCTTTTTCTGATCAGTGGATGCAATGGATGAATGCAAAGGAAGAATCCAATCAGAAGCCTGTCCAGCAAATTGGTATGAAGCAGCTAATCTATCATACAACAAGTGAATTTCTGACACTCCCTGTTATGCGAAATAGTGAGGTAAATAATTTTTGAAGATAAGAAAAAACAAAATAACAATAATAAAAATAAAGAGTTAAAAATAACTTACTGGCAAGAAAACAAGTATGGCTCCCTCATCAAAAGTTTTATCCACATGAATCACTAAATCTTCGAGAAGATCATAATCAATAACATCTTCATTTAATCTTTCCTACACAATAAAATAGTTGGATCTTTTATCAACAGAACTATAGCTATCTTATGGTTTGACTGGAGAAGCAGAGAGAAAATATGCAATGAATATCTCATATTAAAGAAAATTACCAGATTTTTGTGTGTCAACTCACTGTATGATTGATAACAATCTGAATTGTAGTGCGGATTCATACTGGCTTCAGAAAGTAAAGCATCATCACCCCATCCAGATAATATGAGGTTTTTCTTTCCCCTTCGGTAATTGACTGGAGCACTCTGTATATTTTCATGATACAGGAGTTGGAAATTGATAAAATGGCAATCAAGATAATTTACTCCTTTTTTTCTTAAGGAAATAAGACTTTTCATTGATTAAATGAAAAGAGACTACGGCACAAAATACAATGAAACAAAACAACAAACATAGTAATTACAACCAAATACGGCCAAATACAACCAAAAGGAGAAGACAAAAGTCTAATCAATCTCAAATAGAAATCCAAATAGCAATTAATCTTGAAAGGCTCAAAGAATTCTTTCAAAACGACGCTCCTCAATGTAAACAAACAGAAAACAACTTAGGGAAAATTCTAAAGAGCACAACCAAACTGAAAACTATTGGCTTTAAACCGAGATATTGAAAACCTGCTGAAAGTGAAGAAAGAAGAAACAACGCCCTAAAATACCGCACCCACTGAAAGAATCACTGAAAAGCTTCAAATGAGACTTCAACCAAGAAACTTCTGATGACAAAGAGCTGAAGAAGAATAATAAATCAACTCAAATTTATACCCCAAATCCACAGTGAAATCTTAAGTTGCGGTGACCAAGGCCTGATTTCTATCATCTATAAACCACACACCTCTATTAAGGAGTGAAATTCGGGAGGGATTGACGAACTCGCTGTTTTGCTCCTCCTCCCTCTTCAATCGAGTGATTACGGTCTGAAGGATTGAAAAAATGTGGCCTAGGATTTCTATATCGACTTTCATTCACTCCCAACTTTCAAGTCATTATTAGGTAAAGGATCTCTAGCAGACGCAATCTGTGAATCTTCTTAGTCTCTTGGAGAAGGAGTTAAGGGATACTTTTCTCCTGATGCTACTAAAGGTCACACCTGTACTCAGTAATCTGGAATTTATTCCTCTCATCTTATTAAGAATAAAGTTACATATATATAGGGAACAAGGAAACCTTAGACTAGGTATGTACAATTACAATTAAGGACAATTATATAAAAAATTGTAAAATATGTATTAGAACACTCCCCCTCAAGCTGGAGCAAATATATCAATCATGCTCAGCTTGTTGCATAGATAGCTTATTCTTGCTCCATTTACAGCTTTGGTAAGGATATCTCCCAATTGTTCTCCAGTCTTCACATATCCTGTAGACACCAACCCTTCTTATATTTTCTCGCAAATGAAATGACAATCCACTTCAATATGCTTCGTCTGTTCATGAAACACTGGGTTCGATGCAATGTGAAGTGCAGCTTGATTAGCACACCATAATTTAGCTGGTACGGTAACATTGAATCCCATTTCGAATAATAGTTGATATATCCACACTATTTCGCACACGAATTGTGCCACGGCCCTATATTCTGACTCAGCACTTGAACGAGAAACTACATTCTGTTTCTTACTCTTATGATCATCCATATCCGTACTCCATAAATAAAACAAAATTGTATGACGCCAATCATAGTAATTAGATCTATTAAACTTGTGTTCTGTGATCTTTGAGGCTAGGAGAATCACATTAGATATCACTAAATTCTTCATTGCATCCATAATAAATTTATACACGAACCGTAGCTCTCACAAATGGAATGAGAAGAAAGAACCAGAATAAAATTCTAGGGTAAAATCACTCCAAATGATCAAAACAGCCACAAAATTGACAGAAAATAGTCACAAGCCCTAGAACTAAAGATGTATTCTTCGAATACCTTCACGGCCGAATAGTTTTCGATGGAACCAAATGTATAGACTAATCGAGAAAGAGGACCTGAGACGAACCCAGTTGACCGACGGGAAACAAACCCTCCACGTGCTCCCACGCGCCAGCGCAGGGCGACGGAGCAGTTTTCTTTCAGCAGCGCGTGAGCCTCACGCGCGGCGATTTCCGGCAACCGAATGAGACAGACGACAGCGGACGACGACGCCGCTCCTCTTGAGGTGGGTGGTGTAGACAAACGGCCAAACATTGTGACCTACACTTCAAACCCTAATTTGTGTGGGAGGCTAGCCGTCAAAGCAATATTCTAAAGTTCTAAACCCTAGAGGTTCTGATACCATGTACTCAGTAATCTGGAATATATTCCTCTCATCTTATTAAGAATAAAATTACATATATATAGGGAACAAGGAAACCCTAGACTAGGTATGTACAATTACGATTAAGGACAATTATATAAAAAATGTAAAATATGTATTATAACAAAACCTTATCTGAAACCTTACCATCAACAATTGAGAAGAGATTATCAAAAGCTTATGCGAGAAAGTCTTCGATAAGAAGATCATTTATTTGAGTATCAGCTAACTGCTCATCGACCTCTTTGTACTCAGTAATTTAGAATGTATTCACCTCATATTATTAAGAATAAAGTTAACATATATATAAAGAACAAGGAAACCCTAGACTAGGTATGTACAATTATGGTAAAGGACGATTATATATAAAATGTAAAATATGTATTATAACACTCTTCACTGTTCATACTAACCTCAGATGCAAAACCAGAACCCCATCATAAACAGATTGAGTAGAGGTAGATGCCTTAGTAATGGAAAAGGACAAAACACCTTTGGTAAACAAAACATTTAATCCTGGAGGAATGAACTCTGTATGAGCGTACAAATTTGAAGGAAGTGAAGAAGGTTGAGATAGTTGTGGTGCTGAAGAAGCGATCTGAGTACAACCTTCCTCCAAAATATCTGTGTTAATCTTTGATTTTCAAGGAAAACCAAAGTGAGCAAACTTTCTGGAATAAAAGAAAGGGTAAGGTTCAATAAGCCAAGAGGTCAAAAGAGAGTCTTGAATTGTAAAGTTGATACATGGTTGTGAATCTTCATGTGCCACACTTTCATCATTTCCCATGCTTGTTCTCTTGTGGCAACCCAAATTGTGTTTTAAAAGGTTGAGTTCTTAAGGTTTTCCCAAAATCGTGGAACACTCAAAGGGATCCTTCATCTTCCATAACTAGCTTTAAACAAAAAAGATCTATTGAATTGGAAAAATCACTCACGAATAGAGCACCATGAACTACATTAGGAGGATCCCGAGCTTCAATATCGCCAAAATGAAAAATATATCTTTATATCTTTGAGGTCATTTTGGACTTCAATTGTTGTTGGCATGAAACCACATAAAATAGAATATGAGCCATCGAGCAATTAGTCATATTAAGAGTATCAATTGTTATGCTAACAAGACCACCAAAATAAGCTCTAATAGCCTGAAAAGTTGAAAAGTCTCCAAACTCCAGTAATCTAAGGGTAGATTTTTAAATGAAATCCAAACCCCATAACCGTTTATAAATCTCGGATGGCTATGTAATCTACTGTTCCATTTTTCAAAGTGCAAATGATAATTCTCAAAAGTTGTCCATTTTCCTGGAGAGTCAATAAAATTGAGTAAGTTTCCATCGGCAATGTTAACCAATGCTTTGTCATCAAAGAACGGATTAATCAATACTTTGATTTGAAATTAATCAATACTTTGGTTTGAAATAATCTTCCAAAACCGCTGGAATTTTCTTCCAATCATTATGTGCAAAGAGTCTTGAGATTACCCATAGTTCATCAAACTCAAGCCAAATCACTTCAGGTTCCTTTCTAACACAATAAGAGTTTTAAGCATTGCTTGAGGCAAAAATTAATTTTCCTTCTCCTTGAGGAATGAGCATTCCGATCATTCACTAACGCTTCCATATGCCTCTTGACTGGTCCATTCATCCCAAGATTGTCAGACTGATAAAAAGGATACACCACAACTTTTGTATTGGGATTCAAGTTTTCCACCTCATCAATATTACTAATGAAGTCTCTAATCATTTCCCAAAAGACTAACCATCCTTCTTTTGTTAGAACCAGCTGGAACATGAATGTTAAATCTTCCTCTAATGCTAGGCCATACAACACATTAGAAAAACATCCAAAAGAAGATCTAAACTTAGATAACCAGATGACACCCGAATCTCGTTGATCTTTCTTATGAAAGGACTTATCTGGAAGATGCAACAGCTCAACCAAACTTACAACCAACGTAAAAAGGAAAGATGATTCAATTAACCTATGTAGCTGGTGACTGTAAGTAATAGAACTTATAGAAAATAGTTTCCAGCTTAAATAGTTGGTTCTACAACATAATAATTAAAATATCTACGTCAAAAGGGAAAGACAAATCTTCGATTTGTAGCTCATGTCTTCCAAAAAAAAAATCATTCTCCTCCTGCGAAATATGAAAATAGGTATTCTGTATGCAACAACTTTGAGCATCCATCAAAAACTGGAAAGACCACTAAGAGGATGGAAAAACAGTGAAAAACCCCACAAAAAAGCATTAGTCGGCCAGCTACATAACGGGGGTGGCGGTCGGAGGCGGTAGGGCTGGCGAAAGAAAGTTACTATGGTCGAAGGCAGCAAGGTGGAGGTCATAAGCATAGGTTAGTGGTCGGGGAAGTCTAAGAGGAAGTTAAAAGCTGTAAAACTCGAAAAGGAGCTGACAAAGGAGACCAGTGGTCGGAGTTGGCAAAGAGGACCAAAGAACAAAAGATGGCAAAGGGCGGTTGACGATGACGGCAAATCAGTTTAGGTCGGGATGGAGGAACTCAAAATCAAGGGTCGATGAGAAAGAAGGTTGGGAAGGGAAATGGTTAAGTTGCTGAAAGGGACCGACAGTCGAAATCGGAAAACAGAGTTGGCAAAGGGGATCAACAAATGAAGACTAGTGGTCCGACGCTAACAAGGGTGGTTGACGGTGACGACAGAACGATTTATGTAGGGTTGGGGGAAGGGAGAGTCGGGGGTTGGGGATTGTAGCATAACTATAACCGATACAAACGATTCCAACTTCAAGTAGTTCTTGTCGATTTTTCACCAAGAAGAAATTAAGCACAACAAAGAAAGTGGAAGAAGTATTAGATTTGTTGAAAGAAAGTTGTACTCGAGTTCTTGTCCAATCCCTCTCCTCGACGTCACTCAGCATTCCTCCCCTTCTTGTCACTTCAAGCACTCAATCTTCCATATCCCCGATCACAAGACCAAATTCATGCAAGGTACTAGGCTTTCTCCCCATTTCGGCAATAGGAAAAGAGTGTGATTCCGACATCGATTCAATTGCAAGCGCTAGTAGTGAGGATCTTAAGCATGTGGGGGAAGAAACCATCCAAGACTCCTCAGTTCAAGTAGTTAATTTCTCGAAGGAGTTGATTTCTTTATTCCGGACGAAAGATAAGAGTCAAGCAGAGGAAAAAGATTGGAGATCTCATTTCAAGCCACTGCCTCTTTCGAAAATTCCCGAGCATTTAAAGTCCATAGTTGCTGATTGTAGACTTGCTTTGGCCTAATTCTTCTCTCCTCAATTCACTTTGGGTGTGTCTCTTGCCTTCATTAGTTCAAAGTATAGCATGGGGTTTGGATTAGTATTTTTTCAATTCCAGAATTTTGAAGCAGGGCTCTTCTCCAGTTGCGGTCATATTAGCAATGTTTTGTTTAGCAGTTTTTAGAGTTGATGTTTCTTACAAATTGTTGCAAGAGTTTTGGTCTTTGTTTCGCAACTGTTCCTTATTGGATGTTTTGGTTCCTTTAGTCATGTACTTTACTTCTCTTTTGGTTGTGTTGAGGATGTCTTTTATTAGTCTCCCTCATTGTACTTTGAGATTATTTTTCATTTCATTATATTAATGAAAGAGATCGTTTCCGTTTCAAAAAAAAATAAATAAATAACAAACATATCTGCGAATATTTTACTTTGCAAATCTGATTTGGTCCAATGCGATTAAGGCTTTACTTTCCAAAATTTGGTTTAAAAGAAATCAAAGGGTGTTCCATGACAAAGCTTCCCCATGGTTGGTGAGATTCGAGACAGCTAAGCTAAATGCTTCATCTTGGTGCTCTCTATCCAAGAAATTTGAAGACTTCTCCATTCAAGATATTAGCATCAATTGGAAAGCTTTTCCTTTCCCCAATGCTTCGAACTTTGTATTTAGGGGCAAATTGTACTTCTGCTAGTATTGTTGGATTTGATCGTTCTTGTATTAGATTATGCTATTCACTTGTATAGGATATGATGAGAGTGCTAAGGGGGTGTCAACCTAGTTGAGATGTCCGGGTGCACACACTGATCCTTTGGCCTTTGTTTTCGTTTCTATTACCATATTGTATGTCTCATCTCATAATCTTAATGAAGAGACTCGTTTCTTTTTCAAAAAAGAAAAAAAAAACACTGAGGCACAATTCAAAAGTCCTTCAAGCATTATCCAAATAATGATATTGACCCTCATAGGGTTTTTGGATTTACAAAGAGAGTCCTCCAAAAGTTTTCCAATGAGGCAGGATTTGGAAAGATGCTTCACAAGAGATTTTACCGAAAAGATTCCATTAGCTTCTAACTTTCAAAAACGATTATCCTTGCTTGTGGTAATGGACACCTCTGAAATCAAACCATGGAGGTTTGGAAGTCAACTAATTCCGTCTGAAGGTAATGGACCAAGAGGAGTGTAGGGAATCCAAAAAATCTGCTACTGCACCCTTTCGATTCAAGGAAATTCTGAAAAGTCTTGGAAAAGAGATACTAAGCGCAGAGTTACCAACCCAAGAGTCAAGCCAAAAGGCCCCTTTCCTTCCATCCCCCACCTTGTGACCAGCCAAATCTTCAACTTTTTGCCAGCGGGCTTCTGAGGCTACAACCGACAGCTCTACTAGGGTGCCAACTAAACAAGTTACTCCCATGGATGCTACGGACCACTTGTCTCCAAAGGGAGTTTTTTTCCTTCATGAATCACCAGCCCCACTTAGCTAAAAGTGCACTATTCTTCCAATGTAAACCCCCAATACCGAGACCCTCATCTTCTTGTCTTCTAGAAGTCAAATCCCATTTGACTAAGTGATCTAACTTCCCCCCTTTATGGCCTTCCCAAAATAAGTTCCTCATCACTTTCTCAATAGTTGAAATCACCTTTTCCGCCATTAAGAATAAGGACATGTAGTAGGTAGGTAGATGACAGAGGACTAATTTGCAAAGGGTTGCCCGACCTCCTCGTGACAAGTTGAATCTCTTCCATTTCTCCAATTTATCTTTTCTTTTCCCAACTACCGGCTGCCAAAAAATTTCTTTTTTGGGATATCCTCCAAGAGGTAATCCAAGGTAAGAAATGGGAACGTATTCTACCTTGCAATTTAGGCTGGTTGCCATTTGAAACAGTTTAATATCATCAATGTTGATTCCGCAAAGTGCAGATTTCTCCCAATTTATTTTTTGTCCTGAGCACTACTCAAAGATCTCAATCGTTTTCCTTAAATTTTCTAGCATGTCATCATCATACTTATAAAATATTAGTGTATCATCCGCGAATTGGAGTAGTGATACATGGATTACGTCTTTTCCAACCACAAAGCCTTCGAATTTTCCTTTTTCATACAGTTTTGACAGCAAGCCATTAAGCACTTCACTGATTAGAAGAAAGAGAAATGGAGAGGGAGGGTCACCTTGTCTAATTCCTCTAGAAGCTTGAATTCTTCCCCTTGGTCTTCTGTTGATGAATATTGAGAACTTTGGGGTAGAAACACAACCCATAATCCACGATATCCATTTAGTATCAAACTTCTTTCCAATTAGGACTTTCTCAAGAAATGTCCAATCTACCCGATCAAAGGCTTTTTCAAGATCAAGTTTCAGCAGCCATCCCTTTTTCTTTTTGGATTTGTAATCTTCAGCCACTTCATTAGCAATAAGAACGGGGTCAAGGATTTGACGTTCCCTAATACATGCACTTTGAGTAGGAGCAATTATTTTAGGCATGACCTTTCTTAATCTTTCCGCTAGCACCTTAGCTACCAGCTTATACAGCATCGTTGCTAGGCTGACTGATCTGAAATCTTTCACTAAAACAGCATCCTCCTTTTTCTGGATCAAGCAAATGAAGTTCTCCTTTATATAGGAATTTAATTTTCCATTTTCATAAAATTCCTCGAATAATTTCATGATATTATCCTTCAACTTCTCCCAAAATTTTAGGAAAAATTCTACTGTGAAGCCATCCGGGCCAGGACCTTTATTTTTTCCCAACAAATTCAGCGCGTTTCTCACTTCTTCCATAGTAAAACGAGCAACCAGCATTCTACTTTGAGAATCATTAATTTCCAGCTCAATAGTAATTACTGAAGCCAGGTTTGCAGAAATAAATGTTGGAAAGAAAAACTTCATTATTGCCCTGATAGAATAGGAAGCATGTTTCCAGATACCTTTTTGCCGCTTGATGCTTCATATCTTATGGCAGCAGGGGAGTCTGAGGCAAGGCGGTACCCAGTATTTTCATATATATCTTCAAGAAAGTAAGTGGTCACGGGATGCATCCTACCCTCTGCAGTGATTACAGGGCAGTTACCGAAGTATCCTGAGAAAAGGTTTGAATCAACTGTTGCAGACCTGAGAATCAAAAGTAGAATTGAAGAATGATAAGAAAGCTCTAATTACCACATATTTATATTTCGTGTTCATAACTAATTATCAGACAGGATAAAATGTGCAAACATACATAAGAATAACCTTCAGGGGAGATGAACTTTCAGCAGAACGTTTCTCAATCAGATTCTTCAAAACAACTAAGAGAAAATCGCCCTGTAGAAAATGAAGATTCATGTCAATTATAGTTTCATCTTCCAAGACCTTAACACTGGAAATATATTAATTTTAGACAAGAGACAGAACTTTCCTTCAGTGTAAGGACCCCCAATCGAAAAAAGGGGAAGGGGAAATGGAAAAATGGGAAGGGATAATCTACTAATTTTAGACAAGACACAGAACTTTCTTTCAGTATAAGACATCAACTCTCTAATTCCATAAGATCCTTAGGCTTTTCTAAAACATCCTTCATTTAACAGCCACATAAGCATTCCGTTAAAGTCAACTAATGGAAGGGATTATTGAGAATCATTTTCCAAAACTTAAAGGACTAAAGTGTAATTTCAAACTTCTTGGGTCAAATAGACATCAACCCTACACTTTGAAGACCAAAAATTTACTTTGCCCAAGAATAAATGAACAGAATAGAACATAGATCAAGAAAAACATATTGCTTCATCAAAAAGGAAACATCCCTGCATGAACATCATGAAATTACGGTACAAACCAATTATGTCTTGATCATCAGAAAAGGGTTTTTAATGAAGATAAATAAGACTAGAGTTAATAATAACTCACCAGCAGAGACCGTTCATGTACTTCATCAACGATAATATGAGTGATTCCAGTTAAAGTTTCATCTCCCTACAACTCAACAAATTATAGACCATAAAAACTTGAGAGTATAGATAATAATTATTACAAACTACAATGTTTCTCAAATATGTTTATTAATTTCCAAAAACCCAACAAAAATGATCGTATATTTTTGGTTAAATTATAAGTTTAGTACATGAATGTCCAAGATTATGTCTAATAAGTCCCTATACTTCCATAAGTTTCTAATAGGTCATTAAACTTTTAATTTTTAGTCTAGGCCATTGTTGTTAACTTCGTTTCAACTCTATCTACTCACTTTTTAATAGGTCCACTGCCCCACTATTTCATCTTAGCTCCAATTAGTCTCAAGATCTCAAATGCACCAAATTTATTCTTTTTTACTTTTATTTGCATAATTTTAATTAAAAAGATCCCGTAGCCAATGAGTTGGAAGAAGGTGCACGTTTAAGAAGAAATAAACAAACATTTAATTTGTTTTCCTATTTTACCATGTAGCGACAATTTCAAGTACTGTATGTCATTGGGAATCAAAAAATAAGATGACAGACCACAATTTGTCTCAGAAGAATGCCCGTCGTACAGAATAGTAGTTTTGTATTTTCATTTCTGCAATAAGAAAGAAGAAAAATAAAATAATAACAACAACAATAACTAACCGATGCTAGAAGAAAACGAATTTCATTTCATCTTCTTTATCTGGAGAATATGAAAGTAACCCAAAGTAGACAACAGTAGGTAATTATAATTCCAAGTACTGCATAGGCCTTACTAAATATATATCCTAGCTGCCAGAACAAGTAAAACAGCAGAACTATTACGAGAATAGTACCCCTAAGGTATATTTGGGTAAGATACATGTTAAATCATGGATGAACCCAAAACTTAGGCTTATTGGTTATGGTAAGATAAATTTTTTTTTTTTTTTTTTGATATCCGTGTGGTTACAAGGGGGGTTTCAAAGAACAAACACTTGCTTTGCGGCTATTTCTAAGGGGCTTTCGTTCTTTTTCTTTTTATTCAGAGCGGGGTAGAAGATGGGGTGACCACTTACTTTTAGGAGGACAAGTTTTTGGGTGATGGACCCCTTAGCTCTGTATTTCCTCACTCATACCATCTTTCCTCCATGAGACATCATTTGTTGGCTAATGCTTTTTCCTTTTTGGGGCAAGTTTCATCGTACGTCATTTGATAGGTAAACATTAGATAAGTAAGCCCTTTTATCTTTACTAAGAGATTTCTATGTAATTTCGAGGATGTGGGATTCTGGTATTTGGATTTTGGAACCCTAGTCCTTCTAAGGGATTAACGTGCAGATCCTTTATTCTCTTTCTTGTGGAAAGTTACTGTGAACTTCTAATCCTTTATGAAAGGTCATCTTCTTTGATAGGACTGCAGTGTTGTAACCTATGTAAGGGAACAGTAGAGGACTTCGATCATCTAATGTTGTTTTGAGATTATGCTTCAGCAATCACGACTTGTTTATTTCAACACTAAAAGACAGAGAGAGATGCTAGCAGAAGTGATTTGTTCGAAATTCCCATTCCATTCTTTTATTCCAAATAACCCATAAATAAAAATAGTACTCCTAGGTAATTTTTCTTCACTATTTTTTTTATATTTATATTGATCCATTAGTTAGAAAGTATATATTTGTTTCTTTTTCCTTCTTTTTCTCCTTGGAACAATTGCCTGAAAGATAATCAATCTATTAATTAATTTCAACAAAAGATAATGTCAGTGGTGACATGACTATAAATGGAGGCCTAAGAAACATTTCACATTGTATGAAATGTTATAACCACATTGAGGGATTAAATAATATAAACAGGAAATACAGTAAACTTAAAGAATCCACAAATTTATGATAGCACATTGACACCTTGCACTATCTAGACGAACATGATAACCAACCAAAGAGCCATTTGAACCTGGGGTAGGCTCGCAACGTTCATCAGAAACTCTTTCCGCAACCGAAATAGCCTACAAGATTACTACCATAATTTAGGACACAAAAGCTCTCATTCACTAACTAAACCAAAAAAAAAAATAAATAAATAAAAAAGGGAAAAGAAAGAGAAAAAGAAAAAGAAAAGGAAAAAAAACCACTAGATTTGTTTCATGCTTGATGGAAAAAGAAAAAAGATCCCAGTCTAGCTAGCACCCTTGTGATACCCTAAGGGCATGTTTGGGAGTAATTTTGAAATGACTAAAATCACTTTTCTCATTTTCAAAATCACCGTGAAACATGGTTTTAATCCTTCAAAACTAATTTTGATGATGTGAAAATTGCGTAGAAGTGTAAAATTAAAAACTAAATTAATTTTGAGTGATTAAAAATCCGTTCTCAAGTGATTTTGAAAATGACAAAAGTGATTTTGACAATTTTAAAATCACTCCCAAACATGCACTAAGACGCATGGACACGAACGCAAGATAGGAATATGACACAACACAAACATTGCAACACACCAAGTAATGACAATGTAGCCTAAGTATACATTAGGGACATTATTTTCATTATTACTATTCAATATTACTAAAACAACCACCCAAAATACTTTAATTAGCCATCGGATTTACACAATTTAGTTTGCCTAGCTATCATCCTCAAACCGATGGCCAAACAAAATGATTATTTTGAATGTTAAGAGTTGGGCAAGCCCTCTCATTTAGGTTACTGTTATTTCAATCCCACAACCATAAAGACCTCAAACCAATAACTTAAGGTTACCGCTATTCTTCTTGGTTGTGTGCATACTATGTTGCACCATCCACCACGTCCTGATTCAATCATCTCATCCAATATAAATTGTGGAACCTGCATAAAACAATTGTTAGAGAAATCTTCAAGAGGAAATAAGTGGAAGACCAGAAGGAGAAACATGGCACATATGCTAATCAATATAGTCAAGTACAGCACATTAAAAATAAATTTTAAATTAAATTTAAAAAAAAAAAAAAAAAAAAAAAAAAAAAAAAAA